>JAPFBL010000420.1:0-488106 GCA_026182355.1 Hermatobates lingyangjiaoensis
ACATACTCTTGGAGGTTCCAGAGATAAAAGATTAAATTGTAAATCAATATAACTTACACACTGGCTAAGGGATCAAAACCGATGTTCTGATCTAACGAAGATTATTTCGTAGGTGTTTAATGATTAAAGCTTTTCTATGGGATTATAATAATATTATTACTGCTGTTGTAAAGCTCATTATATCATTGTTTTGTGGTAACAAAAATAAGCTTGTAGAGGGATAACTGTCACTATCGGTACTTACTCCAGAACAGAAAGACTTAGAAACATCTCTTACTTAGAAATTTATATATAACATAATTAATTATTTTTTTTTATTTTAACAAAATAGCAAGGTCTTTATGTGATATAAAATATAAAAAAAAATTAATAAAATAAAACCTCAATAGTTGGAAATATAGGGTTGGTTAGATACAATGTCATTCTAGATTATTTTACAGGTGTCCCCGAAGTGAATATAACTAATCACTTGGATTGAATGCTTGCTAATTAATGAACTCTAGTCTGATATACTGACGAGTCATGATGAATAATGGAAACAGTGGAAATAATTTGATTTTCATGTGAGTAACTCGAAAGGAGGTAATACCTGCCGACGAATTAGTAAACAATTGAGAACCATACAAAAATCTTGCAGTTTTGAATATTTTTGCACTACATACATCGACATTCACAGGAGTAGAACTAACAAATATATAGAGAAAAAAAAACAGTTAAAACTTGGTTTAATTGGCTGGTAATTTTTCATATTTTTTAAAGATATCTATATATACTTTGCCGTCAGTATTTATTCCTAATCAATACTATCAGTCCGTTACTATTCGGTATCTATATATATGTTCTTCCGACATTGACGATGACTGTACTACTCATGATAGTAATAGGTCTGTACTCTGACGACATACTCATTACTATAGGGACAAAAAGACGTAGACAAGCCTCCAAATTACTTCAAACTCTAACTGACTAGACAGTTAACTAAAAGTCAAGACGAAAATAAATTCACTATAAACCCTCAAAAATGCCAACTTCTAGCTAACAACAGACAAAACAAATGAAACTAAATTGACTAAAATTATTATTCATGGGCTAACTATAAAGCTGACTCCAACTATACGCTAATTAGAAATTACTATGGACAGGCGACTTAATTTCAAAAATCATATTAATTGCGTTCTAGGTAAGGGATATACTATACGAAGTAGGATCTATCATCTTACAAATGATAACTCTAGACTTCCACTCAGAACAAAAGTACTGCTGTACAACGTCCTGATCAGACCTATACTAACTTATGGATGATCCTCATGGATCCAGTATTTCGATAAAGACACCTTAAAGAAATTTACTACTATGCAGAATAAGACCTTCAGACTGGTCACAGGAGCTCCGAGATATCTTACAAACAAACGTTTACGAAAAAAATTATCATCAATAAAATTAATGGAATATATAGATAATCTCTGTCTTTACGAGTACACAGAAACAAGGAGATCGACAACAAACTAATTAATAGCTTAATGCTTACAGAATCACAATATAACCTGAGATAGATATACATAGCTCATGAAAAACACAGAACGAATAAAGAAACACAAAGATTGAAATAACTGATAAAAACCTAACAAGGAAGCAGAAGAGAGCTGTTTAATAGCTCGGGACTGCTAGATGTCGCCCTAACAAGGAAGCAGAAGAGAGCTGTTTAATAGCTCGGGACTGCTAGATGTCGCCCTAACAAGGAAGCAGAAGAGAGCTGTTTAATAGCTCGGGACTGCTAGATGTCGCCCTAACAAGGAAGCAGAAGAGAGCTGTTTAATAGCTCGGGACTGCTAGATGTCGCCCTAACGGAACAGAAGAGAGCGAAAGCTCGGGACTGCTAGATGTCGCCCCAAAAGGAACAGAAGAGAGTTTTAATAGCTCGGGACTGCTAGATGTCGCCCTAACAAGGAAGCAGAAGAGAGCTGTTTAATAGCTCGGGACTGCTAGATGTCGCCCTAACAAGGAAGCAGAAGAGAGCTGTTTAATAGCTCGGGACTGCTAGATGTCGCCCTAACTAGGGAAGCATATAATTGTTGCTCCTGCTGATTAATTCCTATAGATTCATTGACGATCTCACATTCCTCTGAGCAGGTCATGGCTTTCAGAATGGCTGGCAGTCTGATTATTTTTCCTGCAAGCTGATATTTCTTTCAAGAAATATTAAGAAAAATCAATCGAAAACTAAGAAAAATAAGTCTGTGCTACCCCCACGATTGAAAGACTTATTAACATCTTCCCGTACATATTTATGTCAAAAATTATTAAAGCCAATTATATTATTGTTTTGTGGTATACAAAAAGAAGCTTATATAGGGATAACTCACTGTACTGTCAGTATTGTGTTATAGTACAAAATAAAAATTTCTTTATGATAGATAAAATGTTCAAAATATAAATAGATAATAGAATAAACATAAATAATTAGATGCAATGGCCTTAATACAATATTATACAGTGAGTGTCCATGAGTCCAACATAAACGAACATAAATATACAAAAATATAATTGATTTAATCAGAAGATCGTTTTTTTTTTTTGTAAAACTTAATTACAACAAAAACCTGACCTGATCGACAAAAACGGATGTCATGTTCGGATTCAGTGGTGTAGAAATGTCCTAAATCAATTGAAATATACGCAACTTACGGAAATAATTTGTTTATAACGCTGTGTAATGTTTGATAGCAGAAATTTGGAGATATTAGTAGTCTATGTAAGGAACAATAATATTATTATGATTATCAAGCAAATATAAAACAACCATGTAATATATAAAGCCCGCCAGCTGGCAGGATGGTTGTCTAGTGTTGCAATATAATGTAAAATATTCATCTATAATTGATTGTGAAAGTTGTGCATACATAGAGGTCACACCGCTCTATGTGTCATTGGAAATGCCATGTAGCAGATAAATTGGCTAAGGGAACAAAGCGATGTTCTGCTGAAAAAGGTTTTTTCGTACTACATGTAGCTTTAACACCAAATAATCACTTTGGCTCTATAAAATGATTATTCTTGCTGTGGTATAACCAATGGTATCATATACACAGGTTGTGTGATATACAAAACAAACGTGTATTGAGATAACTTAATCAATCATTATCTGTACTACCCCCATCATTGAAAGACCAACAAATACCTTCCCGAAGATAGTTATATCAAAAATTATTAATTTTTTCTTTACAATAAAGTGAAATTTCTCTACGATAGATGAAATGTTCAAAATATTAATACAATGAACATTAATAGTTAGATACAATGTCCCTTATAAATATTTTACAGTAAATATCCATGTGAACATAAACGATAACCTGAATTCGATGTTTTCTGCTTTTAACAAAGAGATTCTAGTCTGATATACTAACGGGTAAAAAATTAATAACGGGACCAGTGAAGTTCTCCATAATTTGACATTAGTATTTTTATTAACCACATTATTCGCATTTGCTTAAAAATTATCTATAATTATTTATAATAATTATCTATTTTTTAATTAATACCACGAAATCATCATACATTTTATATACATTTTAAAAGTTAAAAGCTAATATTGTTTAATATTAGTTTATTTAAAATAAAGTTGAGTGTAGGTATCTCTCCGGCTGGATAAAATAAATTCATGGAATAAAAAAAGTACAAAAAATTACAAAAACTAACTGTTATATTTCTATTTCGTCCGTCGTCATCAGTCACCCCGAAGACCAGAGAAATGACTTAAGTCTGTCTAGCGACATCAGTATAGTTAACCTACTGAGAGCGTGAAGGCAACGATAAATAAAACAAGTAATAACAAAAGCATACTAATATATAAAGCAAAACATTTAAGAGTAACACAAATATTAAAAATGAATAAAGAATTATTAATGAATAAGTAAATAAAATACATATTCTAAATAAATAAATGAGAATTAACAAGTAATCAAAATTGTTTGAATTGCTTTATAAAGAATAATTAATGATTGAAATTAATCCCTGGAGTAGATCTACCTCGCAGGAAACAAATAAGTGCCTCTTTTAAATATATTAAAATGATAGTGACTTTAGGGATCTGCCAGGGGTTTCTTAACGGTGAAATAGTAGTCAGGGTTACTGATAAGACTTATTCCTTAGTACAGAGATTCTCAAAGTGGGTTCTGCGGAACCCAGGGGTTCCTTAACGGTGAAATAGTAGTCAGGGTTACTAATAAGACTTATTGCATAGTACAGAGATTCCCAAAGTGAGTTCTGCGGAACCCAGGGGTTCCTTAACGGTGAAATAGTAGTCAAGGTTAATAATAAAACTTATTGCATAGTACAGAGATTTCCAAAGTGGGTTCTGCGGAACCCAGGGGTTCCTTAACGGTGAAAAGTAGTCAGGGTTAATAATAGGACTAATTGCATAGTACAGAGATTCCCAAAGTGGGTTCTTCGGAACCCAAGGGTTCCTTAACGGACTGTCTTGGGTTCCGTGAAAAACATTTAGAGAAAAAATGTTTCTAAATTTTTTTTTCCTTAGTGGTTACAGATTTATTTTGTGTTTATTGTGAATCATGAAACCGAATAATACTTATACACATAAGTAGAAGTGGCCAAAATTTTATTCATATTTAGGATGAATCACTAGTCAGTTTTTGGAGCTATCTGATTTCTGAATTTCCTTCTATTGTAAAAATAGCAGTTCACACATTGCTGCCACTTCCCACTACCTACTTATATAAAACCGGATTTTCCTTTTATACTGCCATAAAAACTAAACACCTAAATAGACTTAATGCTCGGTCTGACGTAAGAATCAAACTTTCAACTATAAAACAAAAAATGATTACAAAATAAACTTTACGTTAAAGTAGCTAATAATTCTGTTCCATGTGTTATGTACTTGTGGAATGTATGAAAATTTAAATCTTTTTAGTTTTGAATTTTTCTTTTAAAAATAAATACGCATTGCAGTAATATTACTTTTTAATTGTTTTTTAAACATACATACTATTTATAAAGGCAAATGAAAATATTTATATTATGATTGTATAAAATTATTAGAATCTGGGGTCGCTGGGAAAGTTACTGAAGCAAAAAGGGTTCCGCGTCGAAAAAAGTTTGAGAAATTCTGGCCTAGAAAAAGAACCTGTAGGATTGAAAAGTCATTGAAACTGAGTCTATTATTGAAAACTTGTTATTATTGCGTTAGATCTTACATCAATGCCTAAAGTTCTCTATAATTTGTCATTAGCAGTTTTATTAACCTCATTAGTCGCATTTGAGGTTAATTAACAGAAAAATAATTATAATTTTTTTTTTAATTAATACCACGAAATCATCAGACATGTACGCACTTGATATGATTTGATATCCCTGGTGATAAAGGAAATGACATAAGCTATTTGGTTTTGAAAGTAAGCGATGCATGTCAAAGAGTGAGAGGTTCTTCATGATGAGTATGCATATTCATTATATTGAAGGTGAGAGGTGTTAGATATATGTTACGCTATCTCCACTACGGTCAATTTCTATCTACATTAAAAATGATGAAACACTAAATCATTATTACTTAATTTTATTATATATTTAAATTTGTATGATTGAAATTATTAAATATGAATGCAATTATAAAAAGCAAATATCATTCATTTTAATTGAAAACAATAACAAATGAGATTAGTTTTAATTAGTTACTAGATGACCTTTGACCTCTTGTTCTACTCAGTGTAAGTTATAGCAACAGTTAATGACTGAACGTGATTAGCAGTAATAACTTTTATCGCTGTTTCATGTTATTAACCATGAAAACAAAGATTCTTATATAGCCCAAGATTTTCATGGAGAATTCTTAACATAATTCAAAATATATATATAAGCATATTTAAAACAACAAAACCTAGAAATTGAAATATTCCATTTATTTTATCCATCATAAAATAACATTAATGAAAGGAATGTGTATCTTTATAATATTACCTTAGAACATTCGTATTTAAACTGACATTTCTGTTCCAGTTCGTATTCCTAAAATTTAACTTTCTAATGTAATAGTATATTACATATACTTTTGAAATTGCATGCATACGAAGGTTTCAAAGACAAATTTTAAATCAAAACGTTGGCTTTCAAGGTTTGATTTGAACCTGGAAAGATAAATCCTGATAAATAAAATTTGTTTTATATATATATATATATATATACAAGATTAAGATCTTTCAACCGTAACAAGCGGTCTTCGTCAGAGTCAAAAGCCCAACTGTTTCAAAAAAGCCCTTCCTGCGGGACTCTTCACCTCTTGATGATGACGATGGTCGAAATATAGAAAAGAGTTATTCCTGTGTCTATCTGTGTGCTATCTTTTTTTTAATTGGTTTTTATTTAAATGTCCGTTGGACCGTTTCATTTAATTAATATATAGATAACAATTAAAATAAGCAGTGACACATAAACTGAAACACAACAAAGACTCACTTTTCAATATTTCGACCGTAATGGCGGTCGTCCTCAGGAGAAGAAGTGAATTGACGGAGGGACGACAGTCAACCTGTCGGTGACTATATATATATATATATATGTATATATCACATAAACACGTGAAATAACAATCAATGATCAAACCACAATTGGGTTTAGGGTTTTTGACTCAATCACAAACAGTTGGGTTTTTGACTCTGACGAACACCGCTTGTTACGGTTGAAAGATCTTAGTCTTGCTTTCCCATTTTCTTATTGTGGTTTGATCATTGATTGTTATTTCACGTGTTTATGTGAAATCTTTTTATATATATATATGTGTACATCTATTCTATATAACGGTCAATATATTATTGAATCTGTTATATATATATATAAAAATATTTCACATAAACACGCAAAATAACAATGAATGATCAAACCACAATAAGAAATGGGAAAACATGACTAAGATCTTAGTCTTCTTTTCCCATTTCTTATTGTGGTTTGATCATTGATATATATATATATACACTTTTTTGCTGGAACTACGATCCAAAACGGACAAATATAGTTCAATATAGAAAAAGAAACATAGAAAAATCAAGAAAACACACTCACAGTCTCTAATTTTTGGTTTGAACCGTCTTCAGGAGAGATAAGAGAGGGAAACCAAGCGCACTAGTTCAGAGACGGTTGGAGACCTATTGCTATGTACAACACATTATACACAAATGCATTGCACTATACACTATAGATTCCAATGTATAACACACTATACACAAATATATACACTATATACTATACATTCCAATGTATAACACACAATAAACAAAATTAAAACACCCAGTAAATAATTTTTGCATGTATGAAATCTGAAATGTATGAATAAGTTCTCTACTCGTTAATATAGCTTTTATTTGATTTTTCTATACTTATAATTTAAAATTGAAGAAACAATTATTTCTCAAATAAAGGTTGATGATGTATAATAAATCAGATTTTAGTTTAGAAATAAAATATCAAACTCAATAGGTCTGTTACCTTCCCTTTATATGTAACATTATTATAATATTTATTTTGTTTTAAAAATTTCTGTAGATCTAAAATTAAAAGATAAATTTGATATGTGTGTTTTTTTCTGAATAATATTGATTACTTAGGAGTAAAGTGCCATTGAAAATTTCAATCGATCATATACTCGACAATATGTGGGTGGCACTTGTATTTGACTTTTCAGTTGACAAATGTTAATACAAATGAATTAGAATACTAAAAGTAGTGTTATCTGTTGTTTACAAAATGAAATTCAAGGTTAATTTTGGCCTTTTATCAATTAACCAGGGAAGTAGTGGCCTATACTAACAGAAGAAGAATATCGAATACCAGATGATCAACCGTGGTATATACCAGGATCAAACTTCAACCTTAAAACTGGCCTCCTACCATTATCTTCTGATACTTCTGATACAAACATGAGCAAAGAATAAACCCACTGGTTCAACTTTTCACTTCGTTTCCTGATTCTGGATCATCATGACAGTAGATCCCTCAGCCATCTTTAAGTCGTCTTGGGGGATTCTGGGAAGGTGAGGAAGGAGCAAGGTTTTGTACGAGTTGATTTGGGTGAGAGGAAAGTTTGGTATGAAACGCCTTGTAACGATCAGTAGCTAAATTATGTATAAAAGCGATTTTTTGGTCTCTATGAAGAGTGTGGTTTGTGACATAATAAGCTGCATTAGTGATTAGTACGGAGGATTTTTGATTGTAATGATTGTATTTTATAAATGTTGGAAGGTTTTACACAACCCCATAGTTCAAGTCCGTAAGTCCAGATCAGTCGCAGTAATGTTTTATATAACAGCACCTCAAAACTAGAAGTAAAAAGTTATTTTTCGTCCCTTCTCGAGAAAAAAGTTTTTTTAACCAAAATGTATTTTAAGACTTCATTTTTTTCCTAAAATACTACCTATGGAATTGTTTACCAATTATTTGCCATGATATATGCATTAAAATTAACAACTTTCAATAACCGGTAAAGTCAGTTTTTTTAATGAAATGTAAAGTTGTCGACTTTTTATTGATTGTGAAAGTTTGTGTGTGATAGAGGTCACACGTTTGATAGCTCGTAATAAAATAATAACCTAGATATATCAGGGTATTGAGAGGGTGAAATACGTTTTTATTGAAATTTTTAGAACTCAAACGGGCATCATACAAATCAGATCGATGCGTTTTTTTTTACGTGGAGTCTTTTAACTACATTACGTTGTATAACCTCTCCCCAACTAAATGGAGATCAAACACGCATGCAGTGTACTCAAGGTGGACCTCGTGGAGGATGGATCCAAAACATACATCACTAAACTAAAAAAAAAAATCAAACGTAGTGCAATCAGTTAATATGTGGAATTTACTCATTGTAGGGTAAAAAGCTAATGAAATGGTTTCCATATATAAAAATTTAATCGTATAAACAAACAGATAGATAACTCTCTGGTGTCATTGTATTTTTTAGTTAATGCCTGAGGAAGAACACTACGTGTTCGAAACGTGTTGTTTATACCATTAAATTTTTATATATTTTTTTATATATTTTTATAAACCATTTCATTAACTTTTTACTCTACAATGGGAAAAAGTCTGACACTCTAATTTATATTTGTCAGAAATTAACTTAAGATCTTATAGCCTGTTAATTTCTTGGTGTTCCCTACTGAATGGAAGAATCCAGGCATTTCTTGTTTTCGAAATTATGACGATACATATTTTTTCAGTAGATGACTATGGGTCATATGTGACTTCAAAAGCATCTCTCGTATGATTCCAGGACATTTTGAACCATTTCTTTCTCCTGGCTTACCGACATGTAGTATCCTCTGAAACTTTAAACATACCCAAGTATGCTTTAAAGTTACCGTGTCCAGTCAACACTTCGGTCAGCCGTCAAAATTTCCTCTTTTTGAGCATATAATTGTAATGATATATATAGAAATATATAGGACAGACAAACCTTATATTTGGCACAGTACTATGTAAACTGTCAACAAGATATTGATATAACAACGAGTTAATAATATGTAAAAAATCACATAGTATCCATAAATATTAACATACTCACACATATTGCGGGATTTCAAGAATTACGTCTTCACACAAAAAATTTGTAACATAAAACTAACAACGCTTTTCGAACACTTAGTTATTCTTCAGGTTTACATCTGCAGTCTTGAGAGTCGACCTACAGGAATGACTTAGGAAGAACAGTCCTTCCCTTAGATTGACTCTCAAGAGTGTAGATGTAAACTTGAAGAAGAACACTAAGTGTTCGAAACCGGTTGTTAGTTTCATATTAAACTTTTTTTTGTGTGGAGACGTAATCCTTGAAATCCCTCAATATGAGTGAATACAATACTATAAAAGAGTACACAAGTTATGAATACTCATCTATGCATGCAGTTTACATAAATTGTTTTCGATATTAAGGAAGATTATAGGTAAGTGAGAGGAGCTCTCTTTTCTTTCCCTTGCTTAATGGATGCACAATTATAAAGAATACTGCGAATACCCGAATGAATACCCGAAAAATTCTATTCTTTTTGACCGTGATATCTTTTTCTGAGAAGTAAGAGGCACAAATACATGGAATATTGCAATATAAAGATGATTTGAGCATGAAACCACTGGTACAGTATCACTGTAGACTCTAAAACATCCCACCATCAACCTATGTGTATCATTTAGTATATTTAGAAAATTGAAGAAGGCACATATATTAACAGTATTGCAAATGTATAGAGAAGGGTTCGGCAACCTTTAACACCAAAAGAGCCATTTCAACCCGGTTTGCACAAAAAAAAACCCACTGAGAGCCGCAAATACTTTAAAACATCTAAAATGGGGAAAAACGCATTTATTAGAAAGTAAAAAATAAACAAACACTTATTAGTGCTTTGACTACTCTTTTAACGATGGGCTACAAAGTGTTGCTTTTGAAATCGACAAAGTGCTACAGAGAAAATTAAATTTAATTTCTAATGAACACATTTTGAACATTCTGAGTTCTTGAAAAATAATAAGAATGTCTAAATGTCTCTTTCAAATAAATTAGAAGGCTGAACTTAAATAATCCATGTAGATAACAAAAGCAAAAACGTGCTACAATGTCTTCATTAGCTTTTCTCTTTCTGGATTTCGAGTATATTTTAAATGCATCTGTTTATCTTTAATAACTGCATAACAACATTTGTACAGAAATTCGCATTCAATCAATTCACATCCTTTTGCTTTTTTTGCACTTTTTACAGTTTGCACTTTTTACTGGTTCCTTAAAAAAATGTATATTAAACATTTCTCATTCGAACAGAGTCCATAGTGGATTATAGATTCTCACACTAAGGTTAAAACAAACTTGTTTTTTTACTGTTCAGTAGAAAGAAAAAAATATATTTGTTTTTTCTCTACTTTCGCGAGTATGATGTTTATTTTGAGCTACAAAAAACAATAAAATATATTTTTTTTAAATATTTTAAGATCGCATAAAGATCTTCCAACTTAGTACTAAAAAAATAACTAACACAAATAAAATACACTTAAATACTTTTTTAAAGTAATTTATTTTCCAAAGCCACAGTTATTACATTATATTGCATTATTTAATTTATATACATAATTACCTTGGTATTTTTCTATTGTGAGGAAGCAACTACATAACGGTTTGTGTTCAAATCAGCTAGTGTGCTGCCCTAGTGACAGTTTTTAGAACCCTCGAACCTTCCTCACTATAGAAAAATACCAAGGTAATTATGTATATTAATTAAATAATGTAATATAATTACTTTTCATGTCATAGTAATTAAATTCTGTATTGATGTAGCCCTGAAGATGTCTACAAATATAGAAATGTCGGCTTAAAGTTGTTATATTATTGAAACATTGAATTAAAATAAAATAATTTTTTTTTTCATTATCATAGCTTAATAGGATTATTGTGTATCCTTGAAGACACATGTAATGCCTTCTGGTGGAGCATGTTGTTCTGTAATAGGTTAGGTTAGGTTAGGTTGCAGTGGCAGTCCCACAAGGGAACACACGTAGGCTGAGCATTGGCCCTTTGTGATACCACACAAAGAAGATTGATTCTACAGTGGAAGTCCTAAATTTTGCCTAACTCAAGTGTATTTAGAGTAGGGATCTTTTAACGAGAATTTGACATCATACAGGTTCGGGACCGACGTTTAACGTCCCTCTTCGAGGGACGACGTGCATAGATTTATTCACCTCCCGCGTGAATAAATCTAGGGCCAGGTGGGGATCGAACCCCGGTCCTATCAGATCAGAGGCGAGCACGTAAGCACTGAGCTAGCCTGACCCCCTACTTGTTCTATAATAATAAACAATAGAAGTGATACATACTTGGTGTTTGTTTTGCGGTGATTGCTGTAAAAGCTTGAGGTCTGGATTACAGACTGCTGGAGGATGGAGCCAGTGTCAACGCGACGTGTCGAAGCAGTCAACGGTCTGCTCTTCACGTGGCCGCCTGCACGGACAACGCCAGCATTGCCTCCCTTCTGCTTAGCCGAGGTGCAGTGCCTACCCTCCGAGATGCTGACGGACTCCAGCCTGCCCACCTAGCAGCCCTCTACGGACACCTGTCCATTCTTAAAGTCATCGGCCTTCATGAACCAGACCTTCTTCAGTCCATTGTTCACGACAATTGCCAAGATCTTCTTCAAGACTCTGATTTTGATTCCTGGAATCACAAACACTCTGTGGTAACTTCAACCATTTTTGTTTCCAGGGTGGTGCATTTATGTTAGTTTAATCAGAATGGTAAATATTAATATCGATTTATTAATTTTTATATTAATTCATATGTATCATAGATTAATATGTACCATTTAGATTGAGGGTGCTAAGAACTATGAAGCATTTCACGTGCCATCATTATATAAAAAATCTGGAGGGGCCTAAACTCAACTTTACTATAAGTAATAATATCAAACTTCTTGGGTATATAATGTCTCATTTAAGCATAATATAATCGTCTAAATGGAAGATGTTTATTAGCCTTCCACATCACAGATAGTGATTGATCCACTTGTCAATAGATAAGCCTTATTTGTATGTCACACAATTAATGGATATACAATCATTAGTATAACTACAGCAGTAATAACATTATAAAAAGCCAAAGTGAAAATTTGCTTATACGAAATAATTTCCCACAAGAGAGCATGCCTTTTGCTCTAATAGCCCGTGGATCTCTTACATAGTATGTCTAACCTCCTTCTACATTTAATACTACATACTACAATTAATATGACAAATTTTCCCATTTAGAACTTGAAAATAATTTAAGTATTTTAAAAACATTACAAAGTTTTTGTCTGAAACGTCAAAAACATGTAAGAAAAAATGTTGTTTTCAGATAATTTTTATTTTATGATGTAGAATAATTTCATTTATTATTTTTAAAAGATTTTTTTTAATTTTGAATAATGTTCTACTTTTTGGTCTTTTATCAAATTATTATACTGAAAATTTTATGGTATACTAGAGTTTTTTAAAAAAGTCACTTTTATTTCCCTTAGTCAAAAATCATAAAAAACCAATTTACTCTGAGCGAATGTTATTTTTTCCCACGTGCTGTACTCTGTTATAAGTTTGCTATAAATGTATATTGAGAAAAAATATATTGGTAATTAGCCACCTTTGTATTCTTAAATCAAGTTCAAAGCCGACTTCTCTGTATAATTTTAAACTTAAAAGCTGGAAGCTTGAAATTTTTAAAAATAATAGTATGAACTATTAGACTAGAATAGTGAAAAAACTGAAAATTAGACAGAAACATAGAAATCCTTCTGTAGGACGTAAAAGTTCATTCCAAAAACTTCAATATTACCCAATAATAATGTTATTCATAAACATAAAAAAATCAATATCTGATATTAATCTTTGTAGAATGGTGCAACATATAGATTGATTAGAACATTTTGTTAGACAAACCCATCATACTATAAAAAGGATCAGAGATTATATATTTCATATGCTCTATTGTTGTTGACTTTTTAGATATACAAATTTTATTCTTTTTACATCACATATAAGTGATATAAACATTATATTATATCGGTGAATTCACTGAAAAAAATTCTAGTCAATGTAAACAATTTAAAAAATTGTGGCCACACAGTACACCATCACTGGGTATGCATAGAATACCGCTGGTCACACAGTGCACTAAACTACAATCTACATGCAAGGAATGAACAATTGGTTCTAAGTTTTAATTTTAAATATTACATATAAGTAATGGTGATACAATAATCTATTTCATACATACTTTTAACAAAATAAACCACCATACTTGCAGTCGTATTCCTTTACTATAAGTAAAGTTAAAAAATATAATCATGAAAAACTTCGACAACGATTTTTACAAAATTACATGTTTTCAGTTACCCAAAGTCTTCTTTTGATGGTTTTTTTTTATATCGTTTGTGTGTGTCTGGGTAGGTGGGTAGGGTTTTGTATGTACCCAAAATCCTTTAGGGACGATGTATTCCACACTCTTTGATGAATGTAATTCATATTTTACATCAAAATAGGCTTTATAGTTTATATGCGTCCTATTGAATGGGGGCAATATTGCATGATGGTAAAGTCACTTTTTTGGGTAACTTATGTTTTTAAACAACATTTATTTCTCCTAAACTATTAATACTTCAGTCTTGGCACTATCAAGCTAATTGAAAAAGCAATAAACGAAAATAATTCAGGATTTTTAACTTATCTCAGTAGTTTATCTTTTCAATTAAAATTAAAAATTATTTTCTTATAATTAATTCTGAGAGTTTATAGTGAAGATACAAGCCATATCATCTGGTGAATCAGAATGAAATTATACCTAAAAATAGTACATTATATGAGGTTGACGAGAATTTTTTTTCAAAATTAGATTAAAAGAAAGGGTCATCATGGTACATTTCATGTCTTCAGGAAATGTTTTTTTTTTTTATACTAAAGCACATTAAGAATGATAAAGTTATTTTTATTATCATAAATAATTATTTTATAATTATAAAAATAATAATTTTATTATCATTTAAAGTTTATTATCATCCTATACTATTAATTATTATTTAATTTTTTACGATCTGTTTTAGTTTGTCTTATATATCGTCGTCTCTATTTATTCTTCTCTTTATTTTACATATGTAAAATATAGTGTTCATAAAAGAATATATTTCACGATTTTGACGGCATTACGCGTTTTGAAGTTTAAAAAATTAATTTTTGACTATTTTTTTGAATTTGTTTTACATATGAAAATATATTGTTCATAAGAGAATATATTTCAAGATTTTGACGGAATTACGCGTTTTAAGGTTCGGAAAGCTTGATTTTTGACTATTCTTTTGACTTTATTTTACATATGTCAAATATAGTGTTCATAAAAGAATATATTTCAAGATTTTGACGGTATTACGCGTTTTAAGGTTTGGAAAACTTGATTTTTGACTATTTTTTTGAATTTGTTTTACATATGAAAATATATTGTTCATAAGAGAATATATTTCAAGATTTTGACGGTATTACGCGTTTTAAGGTTTGGAAAACTTGATTTTTGACTATTTTTTTGAATTTGTTTTACATATGAAAATATATTGTTCATAAGAGAATATATTTCAAGATTTTGACGGTATTACGCGTTTTAAGGTTTGGAAAACTTGATTTTTACTATTTTTTTGAATTTGTTTTACATATGAAAATATATTGTTCATAAGAGAATATATTTCAAGATTTTGACGGAATTACGCGTTTTAAGGTTCGGAAAGCTTGATTTTTGACTATTATTTTGACTTTATTTTACATATGTCAAATATAGTGTTCATAAAAGAATATATTTTAAGATTTTGACGGTATTACGCGTTTTAAGGTTCGGAAAACTTGATTTTTGACTATTTTTTTGACTTTATTTTACAAATGTCAAATATAGTGTTCATAAAACAATATATTTCAAGATTTTGACAGTATTACGCGTTTTGAGGTTTGGAAAAATTGATTTTTGACTATTTTTTTCAATGATATCAGTGTGACTATGGTTGGGTGGAGTGTTGTGTGCCCGAAAAATTATTTCTACGCTATAGATAAAATTCATATTTTATCAACAAATTTTCTTCCGGTATAGATGTGTTGTATTGTTTTAGAGTAGTATTGCCGATCATAAATTAAGGATTATGATAACATTGTCAGCTGCATTAACTGAAAAACCTTTTGATTATGTCAACATCCGGGTAGATGACTTTGCAATAAAATGTAAATATTTTACCTTATGATTAATTGTCAGAGCTTTTGGACACGATATAGATACACATACCAGTTGATAGATAGTATTGGGATTATTTCCAGCCAAAGTACCCTTAACAGGATTAACCAAGTACATTTTTGTCAAAATTACCATATGTGCACAAAAAAAAATACATTAATAAAATATATATTATTGATATATATTATATTTTTGATATATATTATTGTAATCCTCAAGAACCCCTTAGGTGAACTTAAAATATATATTTTTTAAGCTAAATGTTTTAAAAGAAAAGGATAAATTTCGTGAAAACTGTTACCGTTCCGCAGGATGACGGTTAAACCAAAAATTAGAGACTGTAAGTGTATTTTTCTATTTACTTGTTAGATGTAGTTGACATTGAAACGTTTGCTGTCCTTTATTTATTGTTTTCTTGATGATATTATATATCTATAATTATTGATAAAAGTATAGACGACCGTGAGGTAGAAAGAAAATAAAATTTTATCAGGACCTCCTTGAAGAGCTTCAGCCTGATAACATTTTATGTTATATGTTATCCTATGTTATATATATATGTATATAAATTAATAATCAACAATAACTTTTGATATAATATATGAATTAAAAACCACAATAAACAATATATATTAATTAAAATGCTCTAAGGCCTTTCGTTACAGCATCATCAGAGAGCTAAATGAAACAACCCTTTACGAATATACGAAATTTTACGAACATATTATACACTCCTGTGCAAAATTATCGCACCACTTTAAAAATTGGAGATTTTATCAATAATATCGAACTGGGAGCATAGTTACTGTAGTAAAGAAATGCCCAAAGGTTGTTTACACTATTGTGATCCATGTTCCCTCGCCAGGGTTTCCTCATAAACTAGTAGAAGTCCAAAGGTTGAATCTCGTCCATTGACTGCCTAACCTTTAGCACTGTTTTCAGTCTTTTGTTGACTTCCTAGTGTCTACAGCGCTGTAATATCTTATTCTAGAAATCAATTTTAACTTTTAAAAGTTAATAATGGATAGAGGTCGGTTTCTAAATGTTCCACAGTGTGTCCGGGCTCAGACTCTGTTAGAAGAAGGCTACATCCAGAGCCAAGTGGCTCGAGTGCTGGGGGTCAGCCATTCAACAGTCGGAAGACTAATCACCCGCTTCAGGGAGACTGGAAGTCACACCAGGAGACCAGGTAAGGGTCGACCTCGTCTTACTTCGGAAGTCGATGACCGTTTCTTGAGGCAAAATGCATTGAGAAGAAGGGATGTAACAGGTCGAGAGCTGAGTGCTCTAATCCAAAATGTTAGAAATTTGACAATCTCTTCATCTACGGTGAGAAGACGACTGCGCGAAGCAAACTTAGATGCTCGTCGGCGCAAAAAGACCCCCCTTCTCACCAGGCAGCACCGTGTTGCACGGCTTCGGTTTGCACGGGAACACGATGATTGGACTGTGGACGACTGGGCCAAGGTTCTATTCACGGACGAGGTTAAAATATGTCTTCGTAGGCCTGATGGTAGGGGAAGAGTATGGAGGAGGCTTGGAGAGAGATACGCAGCCTGCAACATGGTGCGCCAGGTACCCTTCGGAGAGGGTCTATCATGTTCTGGACCGGTATTTGTCTGACTGCTCGCACGGAGTTAGTGCCACTTCGAGGGAGGTCTATGGATGCGGATAGGTACATCTATACCATTCTGCAAGATCACGTGACACCTTACGCCCCTTACATCGGAGAGGAATTCATCCTAATGCAGGTCAATGCCCGTCCCCACACCTGCCGAGAGGTTACCTCCTACCTCAGTGATGCGGGTATTAATGTTATGGACTGGCCAGCCAGAAGTCCGGATCTAAATCCAATTGAGCATGTGTGGGACCTGTTAAAAAGAAGAATTCGAGCTCGTCAGAACCCTCCAGAGACACCTGACCAGTTGGAGCATGCAGCTGTGACAGAATGGGACAACGTGGAGCAAGAGATGATTGGCAGTCTCATCGGGAGCCTTCCCAGGCGTATCCGAGCTGTCATTTCCTCAAGAGGAGGACCTACTAAGTACTAAACTAAGGCCACGTTGCAAGGTGAAGACATTATTTGTCTCTATCATCCTTCAATGCATTACTAACGAATGGCGCGTTAACCCATTTTTAAAAAGATACAAACTTTTTCTAAATCAAATTGGTTCTTTACGCTCAAAATTGCTAAAAACTGCTTTGATTAATTGAAAATGATCACTTTTGAATAGAAATTAAAACAGAATTCAACAATTATCTACAAAAATCCAAAAATTTAAAGTGGTGCGATAATTTTGCACAGGAGTGTATATATATAACAACATTTTACAGTAAAAACGTGATAAAAAAAACCAGTGTCTTAACCATGGTAAGTAGTTTAGAGATGGAACTAATATCTTTCAACCAAAACAACCGTCCTTCGTCAGAGTTTTACCCAAGCTGTTTTGATTGATGTTTTATTGAAAGAACTTAGTGTCATTTCTGAATTTCTAACTATGGTTTAGACATATATATATATAAGACTGTTTTCAAATTTTACGAACATATATATATATATATATATATATATATATATATATATGAAAATACTAAATAGTCCAAACCGGACAGATAAATAACTGAAAAAAAACAACACATAAAGAAATAGAGAACATTTACTGGATCAATATCAGGACTTGATCTGGAACACTCTTCCTGATGACAAACTATGGTTCGAAATGTCAATCCAGTAAGTGTTCCCGTTCTTTATGTGTTTTTTTTTCAGTTTTTTATATATATATATATATATAACACATAATTGTAATGTACACAAATTTACTTTATGTTTAGTTTCACATAACTACTTACTGAAGAACATTGTTATTATTGCATCACACTAGATAACATGTAAACATGTTTAAGAAAATATCTTCAAACTATGTCATCTTTGAGCTGAGAATGATTCTCAAATGTTTTTTTAACTTATATAAGCATAATAAAGTCAATTAGAAGGAATAAAGTTGTTTGTTCATTACTGAGGATGAGTGGCCTAAGAGGTCGCTGTTGCTACCTGCTTTTTTTGATTCAAATAACTTTAAAAGCTCTATAATTATTCTCTAATTGTATATTGCCAGGTTCTTTATTTTCTTAATGTACACAGCTTCAATAATATACTCGTAGTTTTAAATCTGTTATATTAGTAATGACAAAAGAGACTAGAGGGCTGCTACACATTATGTAATCAGTCTCATAGTAAATAATATTTCTAATTTAATTTTAACCAACTTGTTGAATTAGTTAATAGATTATTCATGTGGTGTTGAATTAATATTATGATACAATATTAAAACTATATAGAATATTTCCTATGACGTGGTACATGCACTGCCCTGGAGATACTCGCTTTAAATGCGGATTATTTATATTTCTTGATAGTCTTATCATGTTTTTCAGGACCGAGAAAATGAAGAAAACGTTCCTGCGGGTAGTACGCCTCTCCACCTTGCAAGTCGACGGTGTCAGCAAGAATGCGTCACTTATTTAATCAATTCAGGTGTTGACATCGACGCTAAGGACTCAGACAATCTCACCGCCCTCGACGTCATTGGCTCCTATGATGATAACTTATCAGGAGAATCAGATTCTGAAGAAAATCTGGAAACTATTTCAGAGGAGGCAGAACATCAGTCTCATGGTTATGATGCTATAATTATAGACAACTATAAGGGAATTAATACTCAAAGGAATAATATTTTAGTGAATCAATCTTCTGTAGAAAGAAGACTGGGAGAAGAGAGAACAAAAACTAAAAAACAATCAATGATTGAAATTGCAAAATCATTATTAAGTAGAGGTGCAACAATGCCTATTCCTTATAATTCTGAAAGTATTTTAGGAAATCAAGTTAAAAATTATACAACTTTACTACATACAGCTGTGGAAAGTCAAAATGTAGACTTGATTCATTTACTTCTGATTGAAAGTGGCTCATTGCTTACTTGGAATGACCAAGGAGAAACTCCTCTTCATGTAGCTGTAAAGAACTGGCTCATGGAACCTCTAAAAGAAATGCTCTGCTGGAATAGATGTCCTCCATCAGCTGTGGACGCCAGAGACTCTGATGGGCGGACACTTTTACACTTGGCTGTGATGTCTGAATGGGCAGACGGTATTAGCTTTCTTCTAGAAGCAGGAGCCGACGTCAAATGTTCAACCAATACAATGGATAATGTTTTCCATTTAGGTGCACAAAGAGGAAACTATAAAATGCTTGAAGAGCTTCTTTCTGTGCCTGACTCCTTTAAAGTAAGTCAACATATTTTTTTTTACAAATTACTCATTTTTAAGATATGATGAAATTATATGTATTATTTTTGAAATAAATTTACTTTATTATCATTTTAACTTATATTTAACGGTTGGCTTGCTTAGGTTTTGGATGATCGAAACAACCATTACTTGACACCTCTTTGCGAAGCTGTTCAAAATGGAAACATTGACTGCACTCGATTATTGGTTGAGTTTGGATCTGATCCAACAGTTGTTGTACCAGGAGACTGTACTCTATTGCATATTGCTGTTGAAAATAATTTACCAGATGTATTAGAATACCTTGTGTTTCAAACAGATGCAATTCAATTTAAAGATATGAGATGTAGACCTGAAAAAGGTGGTACAAGTCCTCTTCATATTGCTGCTAGGGATGGGCATGAAACCTGCACTGAAATCCTACTAAGAGGTGGTTGTGATGTCCATTTAACAACCTCTGAAGATCCCTACTTTTCCTCAACAGCTTTACATTTAGCAGCGAAAAATGGACGAGATAATGTAGTTGCTGGCATCTTAAATCACAACACCGACGTACTCAGAGACACCGATTCAAGAGGTTGGTATGCTCTTCACCTGGCTGCAAGTCGAGGCCATTCAGAATCAGTATCAATCATGCTAAGGAAAGGTGCTGACCTTTCGGACTACATCAAAGATGAAAAAGGAGTAAAGATGACTGGACTGGAAATCATAATTCTTTGCCTTCCACAACCATTTGACTTTCTTGCTCGTATATTTGATTCATATATCACTCTTAATGGCTTCCCCATCAGTGATCCAAACTGTGAAATAGAAATGAAGTTTGATTTACTCACTCCAAATAACAACTCATCCAAACAACTAAAAGTACTTAATGCAATTCTTAATTGTGGAAAAGATAAACTAGAAGAAACATTGCTTCTTCATCCCATAGTTGAAACTTTCCTGCTACTCAAATGGAGAAAGCTTGGATTCCTGTTCGTCATTATCCTTCTCTTCTACGTCGTCTTTACGTTTTCCCTCACTGGTTTGGCCATCTCCTACTATGTCTTCAAAATCAGAGCCACTCTACCTCAGACCATAATGCACGTTCTCTTCTTCATCTC
Source organism: Hermatobates lingyangjiaoensis (assembly GCA_026182355.1). Taxonomy (NCBI): domain Eukaryota; kingdom Metazoa; phylum Arthropoda; class Insecta; order Hemiptera; family Hermatobatidae; genus Hermatobates; species Hermatobates lingyangjiaoensis. Next base: position 21,175 of record JAPFBL010000420.1, read on the forward strand.
TCTTCTACCAATTATGACTGCCGTAAGTAAGCATCGTTTATTAAAATTAGCAATTAGAATGTAAATCATGAAAATTTATATGATTAATATATCTTAAATTCAAACCATTTGATTTTGAATACTTAAAACTAAGTATTCCTATTATTATAATAATTATAAATTAATCGGAGAAGTTACTAAATAAGTAACTGCTGGAAGAATTTCTTTCTTTAAGATAAATTCATTTTAGAATTTTCTTTAGAATTATTTTCTAAAATACTTATAAATAAAGTCTTAAAAAATACTTATAAATTTGAGTGTTATTAAAAAAAAAATTTTACATTGTTGGTAGAATAAACAGCAGCATGTTAAGTGACTCCCTGATTAGGGCAACATCTAGCAGTCCCGAGCTCTGAAAAAACTCTCTTCTGCTTTCTTGTTATTCCTGTTAGAGTATCGTAGTTGATGTCTTCAATCATTATGTTTGATTAGTTCTGAATATCTATTTCACAAGTAGAATAGTGGTTAGTCGAAATTATATTAAGAAATTATTGTCTAGGTCCAACAACGTCACAGATATACAAAAGATAAGAAACAAATAAAGTATATTGTAACTTCTATTGAAAATCTTTAGACTTCGTTTTGTTTAACACAATTTCAACAATTGTTAAACATTTTAACAATTAACAAAATTTTAACAAAATTAAACAATTTAGTTTAACAATTTGTTTAATGATTTTAAAGTTATATTTACTAGTATAAAAGTCATTGAAATTTAGATAAAAAAAATAAATTGAGATTTTGTATCAAAACGAATAAATAAACTGGAATTTCTTTAACCTGGTAATTCACATTTAACATGATAAATCAATAGGAGGTCAGTGCATTAGTTGATTTTCCAACACAAAAAAAAAAACTCTTTTTGATAAATTGTTCCATTTGTATTATTTAATGGATTGGTTTTAAATTAAAATCTAGTTTAATCGAATGATTTTACTTTCGCTTATAAAGATTTCTCCTACCACGACTTGATTTTGACTATAGTTTGAGGAAGCGGTCGATTCTCCGTCCTCATTGATTACATGCAGATGGTTGCACATAGCTTCAGTGACCCATTTAAAGTGCATTAAAGGAATATTAATAGTAAACTGTTAACTCATCTTACCAAAAACTTTAAATATTTATAATCTATGGAACAAATAGACGTTACTTACGTTATTTAACTCATTACGTTAATGTAACGTAATGTGCGTTAACTTCTTGATTAATGTACGTTACGTTATGTATCTCACTTACGTTATTTTCTAAAATCAGTCCTACCATATGCTTATAATACTGAAAATCATTACTTTTCTTATATATCAAACAAAACTTTTCTTTTTACTTTCTACATAAGAAATGAATAGAATTGGTTTACAATTTTTATTTTTCTACTAACCGAGATTAGATTCTAGCCATGAAGGAATGTTGATCAGTTTGAAATACACCCCAGTCAGATGTCACAGTAGTTCGCACTCACCACTTCATCTTTGACGACCTTAATATACATTTTTGTTTAAAAAAATCTTTATTTATGAATGCAAAACTACGCGTATTCTGCGTAACAAGCATACGTAGTAAGAGATTACAATAACTTCGATGCACATGAATCTTTATAAATAAAATAATGATTTTGTCTGTACATTGCTTAGAACTGACTCATTTCAAGTTTCCTTTACGTTTCATACATTGGAGAAACCGAATCCACCCTTAGAAAAATTTCTGTCGGTTTGTCGGTTTGTCGGTTTGTCGGTTTGTCGGTTTGTCGGTTTGTCCGCAAAACTTTGTCACAGGTAAACTCAGCTACCATAAGACATATAAAGCTGAAACTTTTACAGTAGATTTGTGTAGGTCTAACTTAAAATATAGGCTATGAATTGATTGGAAATTCAATGTACAAGTGAAGTTATGGACGTTTAACGCAAAAATGTTTGTCACAAGTAAACTCAGCCACCATAAGACATAGCGAGCTGAAACATTGACACTGGATTTGTGTGTGCCTAACTTAAAATATGGGCTCTAATAGTTATTAATTCAGTACAGAAGCAAAGTTATGGGGCTTTTAGCTGTATTTTCCTAACTTCACAGACAAGTTTGTTTTGAAAATACAAGGTGTGGCAAGTAGGTATTGTTAGTTGATTTTAATTTCAATTGAGCATATGAATATATTGGTATTTGAGATCATTGAAATGGTGTTTCACAGAGTTAAGGATGTACTTTCTATTGAGAATAAATGTTTTGTAAACGAGCAATTCTCAGCCCTTAGTATGAACAGGCATAAGAAATCAACAAACAAGTTCTTACGCTATATGAAGCCGAGGAAAGAACTTACAAGTCAGTAAAGAGATTGGATTAGTGATGAAGAAGCAGTTCATTATCTAATTGAATTTCTTGACTCTGAATTTATTTCTCCTGGACTGCCTGCTCATGTGTAAAAACTTAAAGTAGGAGCACCAATGATGCTGCAATTTATAGCAGTAACAAATTTCATGTTATGAAACATGAGTGACCCAAAAACTGTGCAACGGGACAGGACTCTGAGTTCGTGCTCTACACAGATATGCCATAGAGGCGGACATAATGACTGGATGTGGTATTGGGGAGTCTGTGTGTATACCACGCATACCATTGATTCCGAGCCACTGTCTGTTTCCATTCAAATGATTGCAAGGTCCCCTCAGAGTCTATTTCGCAATGACGTTAACTAAGTCGCAAAGGGAGACTTTATCTAACGCAGGAATTCAAGTTAGCGAAACCAAGTTTTTCTCACATGGTCAACTGTAGTTTACTTGCTCAATAGTCAGAGGTTTCAACTGATTGTTCTTCCATGAACCTGAAGGATAAACAGCTAATGTAGTGTATACAGAGGCATTTGTTTAACACTGTACTAATAATGGTGTTTTCTACTATTCTATAATTTCTAATTATAGTATTAGTATAATACTATAATTGATATTTTGGAATACCAAGTATAATAGAATTTTTGATTCCGTCAAAGACGGGTACATTTGCTAGTAAAGAATAAAACTCACTGTTTAACTTTTCACTTTGTTTTATAGTGTATTATCGTAGTAGTGGATCCTTTGGCCATTTTCTCTTGAGTCGTCTCAAGGGAGATTTTGGGAAGGTGAGGTGGAAGCAAGGATTCGTACAAATGGATTTGGGTGAGAGGAAAGGTTGTTGTGAAATTTTTTTTATAAAGAATATATGCTAGATTTTGAATGAATAGAATTTAGGAAGGGTATAGTTTTTGACGTAATGAGGAGCATTGTAGTAGTAGTGCGGAGGGTTGTCAATTGCAACGACTGTATTATATAAATATTGGAAGGTTTTGCACAACCCCATAGTTCAAGTCCGTAAGTATATGTCGGTCTCAGTAATGTTTTGTATAGCAAACTACTTTGTTAAGTAGCGTCAATTTCGAGTGTTTCCCTAAAAGTCTGTACAGTATTATTAAAACTTCGTTTTAAGTCAAGTCTTTTCGTTCAGGCATGAGAATACCAAGTAAGTCTTTTGTCAATGAAGAGCCCTAAGTACCTAACAATTTCTTTAAATCATTAGTTGTGTAATCCGTAATTGTGTTGTATTTACTCATTCTGAGGTAAAATGGATAAACCAACAAAAATCTCCACACAAATGATGTGTGGACACAAATGATTCATTTGTGTGGAGACTTTTGTTGGTTTATCCATTTTACCTCAAAACTAACAATTTCTGTAGTAGGAAGGTGGACGTTAATATTGAATCAATAAAATATATTCATAGCTTTTAAAAAGGTAATGCTCCTCATTGACTAGAACAGGGGTGTCAAACATACGGCCCGCGGGTCAGATCTGGCCCACCTGGGGGTCCGGCCCGGGGGATAAAGCTGCTTTATTATATATAAAAACAAAAAAAAAGGAATCAGTTAACTCTAATTTCCTTAAAAACCTCTCGTTCATATATTATTTGCTAGGGGCAAAGTGTTTTAGTATGCACAGAGAACATGAAAGGAACACTTAGACGAAACTAACACAAGAATGTGGTTGCATCGAACGTCTGTTGGCGCATTATCTATTTTTCCGTTGTGCTCTCAAATTCACCAGCAAAATATCTCTGTCAAAAACGATAAAAGTGCATACAAAGTGTCGGATTTTAATAAAGATTTTTATAACTGACTTATTCTTCTTTGCACTAATTATTAGTATTAGTGACTAATACAAAGAAAAAGGTGGATTTATTGTTAGTTCTTTGTAATTTTGCAATTAGCTTGCTGGTATGGCCCGCTTGAGATCAGATCAACCTGTATTCGGCCCACAGACCGAAATGAGTTTCACACCTCTGGACTAGAGGAAAGCCCAAACTGTATGGTCAAATCGAATATTCGAATGTAGTAAAGTGTTGTAACACAGGACTTCAGGTAATGTGGTATTTCACTCACTCTTAGTCATTTGCAACCAAATTGGATATTATAAAGTATTAGCATATATTGATAAGACCCACCATAATGATTTCCATTTAAGAATGATGGTATTTCAATACTGAATAAAAGAATGTTTCTTCCTCATCTTAAATGTCTGCCCTAGAAATGCTCACAATATTTTCTTTCAATGACTGTATTATGTAAACTCAAAAAAGATTTACATATTTCTTTCATGTTTATGGCATTTCTCTTACATTAATGTTCCCATGGCTGTATTACAAATGTGACATCAAATAATCCCTTGTGAATAATTCATAGCTTATAGTCACTTCTGGCATTTTTGAATAAGGAACCAACCATGCGATAAGCAAAATAACTAAACTTGAACTGTTGTACAAACATTATGGGTTTTATTTATTATTAATTCTTATGCATTTTTATAATTATATTAAAAACAAAATATAGTATCCATTAAAGTAAAAAAAGTATTGTTTCAAAAGTATTTATTTTAGTTCTAAAAAAAATTAATAATTACTTTTTATAAATTTATTTTTCTGGTGATTTGAATTATCTACATTATTATCGTGATCATTATAATTATAAATTTTTAATAATTATAACAGTGTTAGTATAATTAAAATGTTTTAATTACCTTGTTATAATTAACAGTGGTAATCGTCAGAGCCAAAAGCCCAAGTCGGTTGGGTTTTGACTCTGACGAAGACCAATTTTTCAACTCTGGTCGAAAAATATTAGTCTTTTTTTCTCATTTCTTATTGTGGTTTGATCATTGATTGTTATTTCACGTGTTTATGTGAAATCTTGTTATATATATATATTATATACGGTTGAAATATTGAAAAGTGGGCCTTTGTTATGATTCTTTCTATGTGTCAAAGTTTATTTTAAGTAAACATACAAATATAAATTATTTAGTTTATATAAATGATTATATATAGTTTATATAAATATATACTTAAAATAAACTGTGAAAGAATTATATGTATATGATAATAATAGATATAATCATGTAACATTAGAGAAATATGATAAAATCTACATTGACAAACATTTTGAAAAAAAAAGAAATGAACATGTAAAATCTCATTTTTGCGTTTTCGATTGTAATTTTTCCTTCTTTCCACGGCACAGGTCGCACTGCTTTGCAGCATTTACAGTGAGCTATAAATTTGTTCTATATTTGTTTATCGCCCCATAACTAATGGTTGGGTTATGTTACAACCTTCACTCTACTCTATGGTAGTCTTAAATTTAGCTCACTCTGTAATTACAGTGTGGGGAGGGGGTGTTTTATGGATAACTGTCAACTCACAAACAAGTGCCAAACATTTGCGACCCGCTAAACCGGCTCACTAATTGGACTTTTCAACCCCCCTACTGGGAAATCTAACATTTCCTCCTAACCCCACCGTCCAAAACCCATTTTAAATGTTTAATACACTCTCTGAAGGAAGAACAATAACGAATAAGTAGTAGATATTTCTAACTCTTTTGATACAAATTCTTTTATAAATACATGGTAAAATAAATAAACTCAAATCCGAAAGTATTTCAGTATAAATTCAATATAAATTAGCAAAAAACCCATAATTCGCAATTTATTTTAAATAATTTGTTAAATCCATAAGTTTTAATCTGGTATACACGTATTATTAAATTTTATTAAATTGTTATAAGATTTTTATTTTTTTTTGTGATGTAGGGTCGTGAAAGCTCGCCTCCGCGTGGTCCACCTCGGGCGTATCTCGGAGGTTTTGTTTGCCTCTATCCTAGGCTAGAGCTTGTAGCTCCCGAGATGCGGCAAAAGAGCTTTCACGTTAAAAAGGCATCAGTCTGTTTTGTTGTTGTTTTCAGCGATATGACTAAATAAGCTGGGAGCACTAAATAATACCCAAATAGGTACACACGTATTAACTGAATATATCTATTTAATTAATGTTTATTACTATATCATAACTAAATCAATTATAAATTAATTCTTATCATAACTAATTTATAATGATATAATTTGTTTGAATGATGTAATAATAATTTTATCAGATTAAATGAACTTGAAATCATTGATCCATCTGACAGCTTATTGTTATTATTAAAACAAGATACTGAATTTCCTCGTACTCGTGCGTTGAGCACTATTATCAGTCATTTTGTGGATCCCGTTTTAATTGTTTAAATTCAATACTTCACAATTTCTTTCATGAACTTAATCATTTCGTCCTTAAATAAGTACCTCCTCCTGCTTCTAATGATTCCGGTATGAATTGATGAAAAACCTTTATCATATAATTCTTTGACATGATGATTATCATCATAATTTGTTAGCACTTCGACTTTCTGTGTTCTAAATCTCTTTGAAATTGGCAACATATATGCTCAATTTTTTAACATTTCATCTTCCATTTTCATTCCATTCAATTTTCTACCAGTATCAATAGACTGAAAATTAATTGTTCTTGACAGCAAAAAAATAAATCCCAAGTGAAGAAAGTTTTGGAGAATTATTTTATTAGAATTACAGATTATAGAATAGATATATTTTATTAGAATTACAGATTATAGAATAGATATTTGAAAAATTATAAAAAACACTTGAAAAACGTGAATCTTAAAAAAACAACTTCTTTTCTCTCCTGATAAACAAAACCTTCTAAAACCTCCCAATAGTTCTGTTGACCAGTGTTGCCACAAAAGTTTATTAATCATTCCATCCTAAGATAGCTGGGATGGTCAGTCACTGCACAATTTATTCCTAGACACGCTTGTTTATACCAAATGACAACAAGTTAATATCATTTTTTAAGTAATATTACTAGTTTGATATATAAGGTTATGAAATATTTGTTCTTTAAAAACTTGAATATATATATTTAATAAATGTATATTACTGTATCATAACTAAATCAATTATAAATTAATTGTTATCATAACTAATTGATAATGATATAATTTGTTTGAATGATGCAATAATCATTTTATCAATTTAAATGAACTTGAAATCAATGATCCATCTGACAGCTTATTGTTATTATTAAAACAAGATATAATACATCACCGAACATAATCAACGAATGAATAGTATACGTATTATAAATACGTAATAGAATATATCATAAATAACGACAAAGTCCCTTACCCCTCTTCCAATAACGCCCAAAACAATGGAGTTCATAAACACACTAAGACTTATATATACTATAATTCGTTAAGTTAAACGGTTCTGCACGTAGATTTATCCCAACACAATCACTAGACAGTCATTCTTCACTCTATAATCATCATATGTTAGTTTTTATGGTTGTTAGGCTTTTTTTATAGTTTTATAAATTTTATTGCCTTTACATATCATATTAACTGTTTAATATTTCTTTAGATATCATCTATAAAACCTTAAAAAATGAATTAACATTGACTGGATTTTTTTTTAAAAACTTTCTGTCACTGTAAGCAAATATGACAAGTACAGCAGGTACTCATTATTCTAAGTTGGGTTTTCATAATTTTTCTTTACTCTATTACACTTAGCAGTATTGGAATTCTCTGAAATTTTGTTTTTAGGACAAAATTTTGATTTTTTATATAATTTATTTAGCGTTAAAAAAATGTCTGAAATCATAATATATACAATAACGCCTATTTCCTTGTAATTTTGAATCAAATAATATATATTCTCATATCATCAAAACATGCTATTTTTTGGGTATAAAATAATTTCATTGCGATCTGTCAAAACGGTATGACCTCTCGAGTTCCCACAAACTTTACAAATCAATCATAAGTGAAAAATGTTATATTTTTGACAGGAAAACTGACTTCCCGGTTATTGCAAAATATTGGACCGTTTGAAATCATTCTGAATGAATTAAATTAAATGTGATCCTGAGTATTACAATGGATACTCAGGAAACATTTCGCTTATAGAAGGGGGGTGGCAGACAACGTGGAGTGGGAAACATGTGTTCATTCTGACTTATTCAAGCCGTGAGTCAGCATATCACAATGAACAGTCTGAAACCTCCCTGTTTCGTGTTCTATTTGTGTCAAGCGAATAGTGCTGTTTTTCAAAATAATAATCACATTACTTGTTTAATTCTCATAAGTATAAATATTAGTTTTGATAAAACCAGTTTCAACCACCATTTTGGCATTTTGAATGTAAAGTGGACTCCCGCTTCTTCGGATTTCACTTCCCGGATTTTCAATTGTCCGGACAACGTCCAGGGTCCAGATGCTGTTGTGTTTGTCCGAAGAATGACATCTTTGACCGATTTGTGGCTCTCGCGACAGTCGACGCATGCGCGTGAGTTTTCCACCCGCCTTGCCAGTGTTTACAAATGATTCTGGAAGACTTTGTGCCATTATTTTTGATTTATTTACCTTCCATTATACCACCAACGTCCCTTATAGTAATATTGTAGCCTAGGAGTATGTGTGCGAGACAAGATAAGCTGTTTAATATACAGTAGAGTCATGCATATTGCTGGTGCCTCAGAGGTTAGTAAATAACATATCATTATCAACCGTCATACCTCGTCTATCGTTGGTGAAGTCGCCCAACCGGTTTTGCAATGGCTGCATCTTTGCATTGATAATGATATCTTATGTACACTACAATACTGTACAGTCTCAATTTTATGCCCTAGTCTTTATTAGTCCGAACAAACAAGGGTTTATAATAATAATTTATTTGTAATAACAAATTATTATTATTATTATTATTATTATTATTATTATTATTATTAATAATAATAATAATAATTTATAATAACATTATAATAATAATAATAATATGTTATTATTATTATATTATATTATTAAATGGTTCATTAATATATTGCAAAATATATTTTAAAAGTATAACATATGTAAGCGTGAATATTTCTACCAAAGCCCCTTTTAGTAGTATTGCAGCCTAGGAGTATGTGCGCGAGACAATATAAGCTGTTTAATGTACAGTATAGTATTGTACAGTCTCAATTTTATTGCATAGTCTGTATTAGTCCAAAAGTTGGACTGTATTAGTCCAAAAATTGGACTGTATTAGTCCAACAAACGAGGGTTGTCTGTACTTGTATTAGATATGTATTATTTTTTCATTAATATATAGGAAAGTATATTTTCAAAGTGTAATATATATGTAAGCGTGAATATTTGCAGGAGACGCTGAACGTGTTGCAACTCCAGCGGTACTATCTCAGTGACTACGAATCTTGGGTCAAATGGGTTGTGTTCAGTTGCTCCGTCGTCATCGGATTGGCCGACGAAGACACCATGTGGACTCGCAGCTTAGTATCCGTCACAGTCTTCCTAGCTTGGGTTGAACTGCTCCTCCTAGTCGCCAGATATCCGACCTGGGGCTTCTACGTCCTTATGTTTTCAAGAGTTGCAATCAAAGCCTTCAAGGTAACAAGATTTAGAAAGCCTTCTTAACATTGTCAAGACCTTATAAATTAAAAATTATTTAATTTTTTGACAGTAAACATTTTGATTTGGAGAAGTTGAACTTTGAAAAGGTAACTACTGTTAAAGATTTTTTTGATTTAATACCCATATTTTAAACATACCTTGTAGTTTATGGCCGTAAGTATGTTTTTTCCGCGATATGACTAAATAAGCTGGTAGCAAGATATAATACTACAACAGTAAGTATGTTTTATGTCTATTAAAGAACATAGAAAAACAAAAGAAAAAAAGCAGACATAAGCAATTTCAATATATTCAATATATAATCAATAATATAATCAATATATAATTATATATATCAATATATTCAATATACAGTCGTGATCAAGAGAAAAATGGTCAGTTGGGTGCCTAGAAACTGACTTACATCTTTCGATAGCAAATTAGCACCTATCCATCGAGCCAACATCTCTAAAGTTGACAACATTTCAAAATATTGAATTGGGTTACACAGCTTCTTTGTCTGCTTCTCCCTAAATGTTACCGTGTGATTTATTACACTTTCATCGTTATTGATTCGATTATATTTAAGTTTATTCACAAGATTTATATATATATATGTACAATGAAGATGTATCGACAGATTAAAAATAAGATAATCCGGACTCGATAAGTTTTTAGGTTCAAATCAAACTCATTAATTCCGGAGTTGTATTTTTTAAAACCCTCTTAATAGGCCCACAAAGCAAAGACAGGTAAAAGTACACATTCAACAACAAATACCCACATAAACAAAAACAGATTATTACAATGTATCGAGCTGTGGAATTAAAATTAAGTTAGTAACAATGAAAGAAGTTACTGAAATTAAAACCATTAAAAAGAAATAAAAAGAACTACGAATTTACATTACTACAGAACCAATAAAGTTGAAAGGACAACACCTTTCAACAGACTTCGATACAACTACAACTATCAAGATTGACGTTAAAGTCTTCTAGCAGCATTACCCAAAAAAAAAACGAAAAAAAATGCATTAAATATCTTAGATTTGAACAGATACATGTTGTTATAGAAAGTTATAAAGCCCTCTTAAAAACTCAATTACCTGAATATATGTTATTCAAATTCGATATATAACTTCTATAATTAATTGAAGTTTGATTTTTCAATAAGTGAAGTATAGCGATCATGACAAAATTTGATCATGCATGAAAAAATGTATGGTGATCATAAAAAATTTGATATCGTGATTTTGTTGGATTTACATCAGTGATGGCATTCAGCCGGTTCGTGCGAACCGGTGCTTAAAATATGAGTTTGGCGAACCGGTTGTTAAAATTACGTAAACCCCTCTTCAGACCTGTATTCATTAGCCCACTATCAAACTCCACAAGTATCGCGTGACTCACGTAACTTGTGCATGTATGACAACGTAATTTGCGCACGTATATAGCCTATATATAATTAAGCAATTTAGTTTCGTTTGCGTAACTGTTACAGTGCTCAAACTGCTCATGACAATGCAAATATTGAGTTGGTCTAGCCTACATTAGGCCTAGTTTTAACTTGTAGTTCTGAATCAAATATTGAATGTTTTTAGATCTAATTTCCTGAAATCGCCAGATTAAAGTAAGTGTTTGTTTAGATAAATAATTCATTGATGGCTGCCCGTCTTTGCAACAAAAATTTTCTGAAAGACCTAGCTTTAATGATTGATATTTTGAATGAAATGTCATTGCTCAGTAATGCCCTTCAAGCAAGAGGCACAACTTTGCTCAGAGGAGAAAACCTCATAAAAAGGTCCATTAAAGCATTTGAATTGCTTAAGGACAATATAAGGACATCTGAAAAAGTAATTTATGAGAGGGTTGTATCGGACGCATTCAAAGAGATCCAGTTTACTGAAAACCACAGATTTGTTAGCCTACCTCGTCAAAAGCTACTGGAAGCAATAATAGAAAATATGAAAAAAAGACTGATCGCTGGTGATCATGTTAAAGGAACAAGCAATGAGCAGGAAAACTTCCTTGAGCTATTTAACTCGCCGAACTCATAATATTTTAAGCACCGGTTCGCACAAACCGGTGCGAACACACGATCTGTTTTCTTAGAACCTGTTCTTAAAAAAATTGAATCCCATGACTGATTTAAATGTTTTGAAGTCTCCAAAAATTTTTAAAGTTTGTTCGATTATATCTGTATGTATGTGAGTGGGGGGGGGGGGGGGGGGGGCTATCAATAAGTTTGGGGTCATACTGCAGCCCACACCGATTCATGGATCAAATTATTATTTTACACGAAATAAACCTTATACACTTGGTGTGTTGTATATTTTGGGGGGCAATATTTTATGATTAGAAAGTCACTTTTTTGGCCAAAGTGTTTTTTTTAGACGACATTTTTTTCTACAAAGCTGCTAACACAAGAGTCTAATAATATGTGCGTAATGATGGAAGTAAGAAGTAAAAAAATCCTCAGTTTATAAAGAAACCAAAAAAAAAATTTTTCAGCAATTTATAAATTGTTTGATCTATGATAGAATCTGATGATTCATGAGTAGGATACAAGTCATACTGTCATAACCGCAATACAAGTCCTTATTGATTCTATTAATTTCATTATAATGCCAACATTTTAGAAGTATATTTAGCAGTTTGGGAAACAAAAATGTGTAAAAACACTTTTTGAACAAAAAAAAGTGACTTTCTCATTATGCAATATTGACCACACCTTCATTGTGCAAAATATGAGTTTGACCCATTATACTGAGTAATCTGTAGGGAGTACCCAACCTTGAGGATACAAACCCACCCACAACACACACACACACACAAAACAATTTTTTGATGTTTTTTGTCAAAATCTCTAGTCAGAATTTTTTTTCATGAAAAGCTATACTTTACTTATAGTAAAGTAAAAAGGAAAAGGGAGCAACTTGTTTTAAAATATTTCATTATTTTCATAAGTTAACAAAATTATTTACAAAATAGAATATTATGGGAACCTTGTGCTTTTAGGATTTGAAATTATACGAGGGGGATACGGCAATTTCAAAACAGATTAGTATACAAAAAATATTAGTGCTGGAAAAATTCTGAAATATTACAAAAAGATCATGCTATGAAAGAAATCAATATAAAATAAAAATATATCCAAAAAAAGAGAATGAATTTAGTGGACCATGTTTTTTACCCAACATTAAGAGAAGTAATTTTACAACATAAAACTATAACCCAAAGAAATTAAGTGTATTTTATTGGTTCAAGACAGAATCAAAAAGTTTCAGTTACAATCATAATAATCTAAATGTTTAAAACATAAAGTGTTTCTAATTTCTATTTATTCAAGAGGTATCACAGATAGTTAAAAAAGATTTCAGAGGAAATGTATCTGCATTTTTACTATCATTTTGTATTTAAAAAATATTGAAACATTGTATTCTAATTTAAAATAGAAAATACTGAAGGAGAAGTAAACTGACTTACGATATAAAACGTAATGATTGTAACAAGTGGTACTATGGAGAAACAAGCCACTTTTCAAAAGAATGCTTATATCAACATTTTTGATCTTTGAGAATAAAAAATATGCAACTGCTCTTAGATTTCAAGCATTACATAAACAGTATACTTTTGATATTAAAAATACAATTATTATAGATAAAAACCAAGATGAATAACAATAAAATGATACAAATAAAACAATAATAAAAAACCAATCTATTCAAAAAGTCCAAACTTCAATTGATTATTCAAGTGAAATAATAAACTTGAATAATATTTATTCAAGTATACTGAGTTTTTAAGAGGTTCTATTCAAAAGAGCTTGTTATATAATGTTATTGTTAAAATCGGAAATATTTAATGAAAATTGTTTCTGTTTGTTACAATGTTATTAAATGTCATTAGTGTCATTCATGATATTTTTATTTATATGATAGTTTCCTGGAAGACGTTCTGTTATTGTTATTGGTTAGTAATATCAATCTTCATATTATTTTTATTTGATAATTCTGTAAGTATTTTTACTTTTACTGAATTACTTTCAAAGGTAATGTGATTACAAACTAGTCCTAGTTCTATTAGGACTAGAGAGAATTGAGCAACAATTAAAAAAGTTGTTTCGTCTTATCTCGTAACTTGTTTTCTCTTCATCATTTCTGGAACGTAAAGTACTAAAACATAATTGTATATTTACGTTTGTATATTTTTGTATATTTATTGTAGTCAGTTTACTTTACTTCTCCTTCAGTATTTTATATTTTAAATTAGAATACAATGATTCAATTTTTTAAATATAAAATGACAGTAAAAATGGAGATGCATTTCCTTAGAAATCTTTTTTAACTATCTGTGATACCTACCTTTTGAATAAATAGAAATTAGAAACACTTTTTATTTTAAAGTTTAGATTATTATGATTTGGCTTTGTTTGCGTGTATATTTGTTAATTAATAATAATAAAACCGAAATATCGGTGTTTGAGAGTTTGATTACAACCTGAAAACCTCTACAATAGATATATAAATTGGAAACTAAAGTATTTTAGATGTATTAAGGTAGATTGTTAGTTTTTCTTAGCTCTGATTGATTGGCCTCTCAGAATCAGTGATTACCTCAGATGTTTTAGTTGCCTCTTAGCAGAATTGACCGCAATTAAGAAGTATTGATTACTTCTTTAAGTTTATACTTAAACTAAGTATATTACTAAGTATATTACTAAGTAAGTATTATTCATTTCATCATGAAAACTGGTGAACAGTAGAAACTTCTCACCGTAGGGAATGTATTACTTTATATAGGCCAGGAAACATAAGTCCTATTTATGAAACTTGGAAGATAAAATGTGGCGCAAATATCGATCCAAACATGGTTCTATTCAACTTATATATAGTTGAATATGATAACATTGATATACATTGACATCCTCTTGGCACTAGGACGAATCACGGCTGGAAAAATCTATTCGTTTCTTTAAAATCTTTTGCTTCTCTGTACATTTACCAATCATTATTTAACATTATAACTTTCCTGGATATTGAAATCAGCGAGCGAAAAGAAGTTTTTCACTACTTCAATCCTTATTAACCCACATTTAACTTTCAAAGATATATTCATTATAAAAGTTGTCACGTACTTCATTTAGGAAATCTATTCCATGATCTCTTATTCAGGTGGAGCATCTTTATTAATACATTTTTTTACAGTAAAATAAAATAGATGATTTAAAAAAGAAATTTATTTAGCGTTTCTAATATGATTAATAGCCATATCGTCCCTCTTCGCAGTTCTAAGAGAAGGAGTATTTCCCTTGAGCTCATAATTTAGAAAAACAAATCACTGAATTTACCCTATCCTTTCGTTATCCTCTCCATTTACTCATTTTTTTAATACATTACCCTTTCTTATAAAATTCCTATTATACTTTTTTCCCAATCTTGGCAGCTCATTCCCTCATAAAGCTGCTAAATGTTAGGAAAATTATTAAGTCTCTACACAAAAAAGTATATTACAAGAAAGTAATAACGCGTTTCGAACACTTGATGTTCTTCTTCAGGTTACATCTGCTTTGCTGGGGTGGTTTTTTGGGAGGTGAGACCAAGTAAGGATTGAGGCTCACATCAAGTGTTCGAAACGCGTTGTTTAGTTTCTTGTAATAAACTTTTTTGTATGGAGACTTAATACTTTTCCTAACATGAGTAAATACCACACTATAACAGATTGCACAGTTAATGAAACTGCTAAATCTTTTACAACCGATATGAGATGTACAGGTGTTATATGACGTTCATATATATGAAGTTCATATATGACGTTCATATATGAAGTTCATGTGTCATTATCTCCCCTCATTAACTCAGCTACAGTTACTAATTATTTTTTAACTCTAACTTCTAAAAGTATTAATATTTCTTTGCACCCCCTATTAAAAGTTTCTGTTTTGGCTATACTCGGTGCAATTCATTCTCTATACGTTTAGCACCCGACAAGTTTAATCAAAATCACGAATCAGTTTAGGTAGAACCCTCCCTAATGTCATTAACGCCAAATCTCACAGACCTAGTTTCAACTTTTTAAGTACAAATTCAAAAAAAGTATCCAATCACGAAAGATATATAACTTTAACTGCTTCTTAATAAGTCGACATTTGGCTTTTAGAAGCATGCTCACAACTTTGCATTAACATTATCGATTTATTCATTTTAATTCATTTTTAAATCATTTTCTTTTAATTCTATTCTATTACCTAATTGTAGGAATTCATTTTATTTATATTTTAATTTGTTGTTGTTGATATACTTCATTTTATATTTATTTCTTTCATTTTTTTCCTTCTTCAACTATTCTTAGTATAAGATATTATTATCAACCGTCATACCTCGTCTATCGAAGTCGCCCGACCGGTTTCGCAATGGCTGTTTCATCAATGGGACTAACTTAACCTTCCAAAATCACGGATATAAATACCTATTTTAACTCAATGGTGCCAATATATATGCCTAAATTTCCTACCTAACAGTTTTATTTTATTTTGTTTAATCTGTTTTTTGCCTTTTAAACTATTCCTAGTATTTTTTTCATTTTCATTGCTGCTAACCTGTACTGGTTTAAACGCTGTAAAACTGTTACTTTACTCTGTAATCGACTTCATATTCTCTACTGATGACGACTGACTGTCTACAGTGTTAAAATATTGAAAATACTCATGCTTTTTGTTTTCATTCATGTTTCAATAACTAATTCTGGGTTCAATAAGTAATAATACAGTAAAACATTAGTAAAAGACATGTTTCTTTTATTAAATTGGAGAACGTGTTTTAAAGCAAGCTTTAAAGCTTTAGCATTACAAGAGGCAATATATTTACTAAATAAGGAGGTAATATAAATAATGTAGTTAATTTCATTGTTGAAGAACTCTGAAAACCAATGTATTAAATATATTTGGGGTGACAAAATAAAAGTTTATCAGGACTCGGTCAGTTCTTCAGGTTCAAATTAAACTCTCATTGCAAACGTTTCGGTTTTTATTTAAAACCTTTTTCATAGGCTCATATCACATCCGTATACTCTTCTTATATCCTCATAGAAACCCATAATTATTATCCCAAATATATAAATATTGATAATATTGATAAAAGTATCGACCGTGAAGTAGAAACAAAATAAAATTTTATCAGTTCTTCTAGAACAGGAGTGTCAAAGTCAAAATGGACGGAGGGCTACATAAAAAATGTAGCAAAAAGCCGAGGCCGGACTGGTCAAATGTTTATTGAATTTTTTTAAAATGACCACATATAGTGTAGTGAACGAAATTGAACCTACTGAAAACTTAACAAATATATTGCTATACGATCGGATAAATGAAGCAATATTTTCTTATGGCTTTGTCAGTCATTTTTAATTTTCAACAGCAAACAAGGGTCAAGGGTCAGCTAGCCATGCACAGCAAGGTGCATGCCAAATTAGTGGACAGGCATCAAGGCCTTTTACCACTTCATTCTCTAAATTAGTTAACGTGGAGGGATACAAGCTAAACTGGCGTTTACTGACTGTTTTTCAACAGCAAAAAGACAAATTTCCTTTATATATAAATCCCCATAGCATGAAAATTAAATGTTTGAAGCGGTATTATTCAAGGCAGCATCAGTATATTTTCTCATTTGGACATACAGGTTTTCCAGCTAGCTCCGTGAACATGTACTTCGACTCCCACCTTGTTTGAAACCACCGGTTCTCAGTGCCCGCCTTCCGTTTTGCCATTTTTGAAGGGGTATCTGAAAGTTAACTTTTCCTATTATGCTAATGACTGCTGATTAATTATGAAATGAAACCACTCTCGCTGCGTCGCCTTTGCATTATGGGAAATGTAGTATTGGTGCGTGTAAAACTTCTGCAGCCTGCGGGTCGGTTTAATAATAAACTAATATCATCCTGTGGGCCATAGATAACCCTCTCGCGGGCCTTGACTCTGACATATGGGTTCTAGAAGAACTGACCGAGTCCTGATAAACTTTTATTTTGTTTCTATTTCACGATCGATACTTTTATCAATATATATCTGCGATTGTTAGAATTATATTGGAGATTATAAAAAGCATTCTTTAGTTGCTTTTGAAATGTCTATAGCTTTATCCTTTAAAGTTTAGAATAAATGTTAATAAAACGTTTAGGGACATTAACGACTTTTTTCTTTCCATAAACGATTCCTGTATATGTTTTAATATTTAACAACTAAATGGTGTAATCTTTCTACATTACAAAACCGTTGTGTCTGAATATAACTTCTGTTTCTAGTATTAAGAACTAAATTTAAACCCCATCCTATTTCTATAACGATAGTCATGTAGTCATATGACTATAGTCATATATATTCATATATATATAGTCATATATAGTCATATAGTTATTCAATACTATTATCTGAGAGATTAAGTCCAATTTTGTATAATTTTTTTTAGTTTTAAATAGTTTTAACTATTAATAACTTAATCTGTAGCTATGAGTGACCAAGTTAGTGCCGTATTGTGCATATTATATTGCGATTCGTATTATAAATTGGGCTGAAGTTAAAATGATGACATATGAAATGTCCATGTTTTTAAAAAGTATTCTGGCTTCATTAATTAAATTTAATTTTTCCTCTACTCTTTTGTTAACCCTGACTGACTCAGCATTTATTTCTTTTTCTTGTCCTTTATGCCTTTTAAAATGGTTGACCTACCTCCTTTCTGAATACCATGCAAAACATTTCATTTTATTTCTTTCATTTTGAGAGTGACTCTAATGAAGATCAGTTGTTTTGGTTAAAAGATATTATTCCTATTTCTCAATTTCTCACTATAGATTAGATGTTTATAGATATATACAATTCGAACATATACAAAAAAGAATACGTAGAAATAACATTTCTACTCACTTCAATATTTCGATCTCGTCGAATCAGGAGAAGAAAAAGAGGAATTCTGCTCGGTTGGCAATCAGCAAAAAACCACTGAGCGCTGATTAGCATTGCCAATGTATAGTGTATAAATACAATTTCGTATATAAACTTTAATAAACAAATAATAGGAAAACCGTCTTTTAGAGTAACCAACCTTTATCACAGAAGAAAAAAAAAAATAGAGAGCCTAAGGACTCCAGGTAAGCAACGCCTGAATACTAGAGTCTTTTTCCGAAAAGAAGACATCCCCTGAAAAGAAGTCCTAGCGTGATTTTCGTGAAGTTTTGGACTATAAGCCCTTCCCTGAAAATAGGCCCTAGTTAAGATAATGTGAAAAATATAATTCGTTAAAAAAATGCTGTTGAATATATTAGGTCTCTCTAGCTGTCGTAATACTTCAGAGAATTCTTTAAAACAAAATATTCCAAGAAATTCCTTGTTTACCTTTAAAGTTCGTTTCAAGCAGGCTACTTAGACAAGAAGTATTAATTTAACCACAGCTATATTGCAAGACATGAGAGATTCAGACCAATGATTCTACAGGAAATAGATTTGGACGAAAATGAGAACGGAATTTAAAATTTTGATAATTTATGACGTTGTTTCAGAAAATGACAAGACTGTATCGAATAAATATAAATTTCTGTATAAAAATAAATATTAAACAAAAATATGTATATCTACTTAATGTACTTGAAGCCCTCCCCCGAGAATAAGCCCTAGCACGGATTTTTGACCTAAGAATAAAGTAAAGCAGTGTCTTATTTTCGGAAGAAGACGGTAAACTCTCTTCTTGAAAACCCTACTGCTTATTCTCCCTCTGCCTTCATTTCTCGTGAACTTAGAACGGTTTCTAAATCACAGCTTCTCAAATATTGCACCCGGGCGCACTAGTGCGCCAAGGAAGACACTCAGGTGCGCCTCAAGGAAATATAAATAAATTGGGTATCATTTTCATCATAAACACCACAATCCTTAGAAATCAAAGCAATATCAAAGGAAATATGAAAAGAAAAATAATATAAGAAAACTTTAGTATGAAAACCCAAAATTATATTAATAATAAGTAGGAAATTCGAGTATATTACAAAAGCAACTATATGCACTTCTCAAGAGCAATGAATTGGCACTGATTTAACTCTACTTAAGTTTCATTGCTATTTTTTCCCATATTGAAATTGAAGGCGCGCCTCAGAATTTTTTTTAATTCACGAATGCGCCTATGGTAAAACAAGACTGAGAAGCTCTGCTCTAAATACATAACTTTTCTTGACTTTAACATCTCTTTGGATACTGGAAATAGCTGCCACGATCTCGCATCAAAGAATATATCCCTCTTTGTCTTTCTCTTCGCATTCATCTATTTGATTTAAAATGCAAAACTAAAGATTACCATATTAATCTCAAACAAACTCATAGAGTCAAACACCTTATCCGGGTCAAAGTTCACTACATAAATTCCGCATATCAGATTTCTGACGCGATCCTATTCTCTCAAGTAGATTTTTCTATGATATTATTAAATTGGGTAAGGCCATTCAACATATTGTTTCTATCCCTTCTTCCTTTCTATCCGCATATAATATTTCCTACAAACCACCCCCACGTATCTCCCACAGAACACCCCACAATCTTGCCAACCTTTTTTCTCATAAAATACTAAAGCAAGCACGATTCTGTTCCTGGTTGTACTACGCAAGAGTTCTTCAAACTTTTTTCGACGTGGTACCCTTTTTGGTTCCAATAACTTTCCCGGGAACCTCAGATTCTAATAACTTCATACAATCGTAATATAAATATTTTCATACGCCTTTTTAAATAGTATGTATGTTTAAAAACAATTAAAAAAGTAATATTACCGCAATGCGTATTTTTCGAATAAAAATATAAAACTAAAAGATTTTAATTTTCATATTTTCCACAAGTACATAACATATAAAACAGAATTATTAGCAATTTTAACACAAAGTTTATTTTGTAATCATTTTTTGTTTTATAGTTAAAAGTTTGATTCTCAATTCAGACAGAGCATTAAGTCAACTTTGGTATTTAGTTTTTATGGCAGTATAAATGAAAAATCCGGTTTTGCGTAAGTAGGTAGTGGGAAGTGGCAGTAATTTGTGAAGTGCTATTTTTACAATAGAAAGAAATTCGGGAATCAGATAGCTCCAAAAACTGAATAGTGATTCATCCAAAATGTGTATAAAATTTTGGGCACTTCTACTTATGTGAATAAGTATTATTCGGTTTCATGATTCACAAGAAACACAGAATAAATCCATACCACTTTAAGTGTTTTTCGTGAAACAAGTCAGTCCGTTAAGGAACCCCTGGGTTCCGCGTAACCCACTTTGGGAATCTCTGTACTAAGCAATAAGTTCTATTGTTAACCTTGACTACTATTTGACCGTTAAAACCCCTGGGTTTCGCGGAACCCACTCTGGGAACCTCTGTACTAAGCAATAAGTTCTATTGTTAACCTTGACTACTATTTGACCGTTAAAACCCCTGGGTTTCGCGGAACCCACTCTGGGAACCTCTGTACTAAGCAATAAGTCCTATTATTAACCCTGACTACTATTTCACCGTTAAGGAACCCCTGGGTTCCGATGAACCCACTTTGAGAATCTCTGTACTGTGCAATAAGTCTTATTAGTACTTATAATACCCACTTTATTACTTATTAGTACCCACTTTGGGAATCTCTGTACTAAGTAATATAACCCTGACTATTGTTTCACCGTTAAGGAACCCCTGGGTTCCGCAGAACCCACTTTGGGAATCTCTGTACTATGTAATAAGTCCTATTATTAACCCTGACTACTATTCACCATAGTAACTTTACTACACTTCTTAAACTGTATCAGCCTGCATGATTCTAATAACTGTGTTTATCGCGTGGAGACTACGAGTATATTCATTCTACAGGGTCTGACCACTACATTACTTATCCGCCAAATGAATCATCACACGCCATTATTCTGAACAGTAACTTTCCTGTTGCCATTTATAGCCGCTCGTATGGTTCCTCTTTTAATGAATGATAAGATTAAATTTTGAAACTCTTTCCTAGAGGAAATACCCACAAAACATTACGGGCCTCTGAATGGACATTATATATCCATATAATTGATTCACATTATTGTATATCTATTTGTTTTTTTGTATTAATTATTTGTTTTATTTATAACTGTTATTATTCATTTTAGATTATTATTAGTATTAGTATTTATTTTAATTTCCAAAACATAATTATTATTTTTTTAATGTAATTATTTCATTATAGCTTTTAGTTTTAATTTCGTTCATATTGTACTAATTATTTTCAATAACATTTCTCTGTTTTTTATACTTTTCAATTTACTAGAGTTTATACATTTTTTCTCATTTATTTTGTTCTCTTATTTGTTTTTATAATTTATTCTTCCTTTTAATTTATTATTTTTGTTTACCGCTCATTCATGTCTTTCACAATTGTGGAGTTGGGTGTTTTGGGTGCGTTGGGTGCGTGGGGAGCGTAGGGTACGTAGGCAGCGTGGGGAGCATAGGGTACGTGGGGTGCGTGGGCTGCGTGGGGAGCGTAGTGTACGTGAGGGACGTGGAGTGCGTGGGCTGCGTGGGGAACGTAGTGTACGTGAGGTACGTGGGGTGCGTGGGCTGCGTGGGGAGCGTAGTGTACGTGAGGTACGTGGGGTTCGTTGGGTACGTGGGGTGCGTAGTGTGCGTGTGCTGCGTAGGGTGCGTTTGGTGCGTAGGGTACGTGTGGAGTTCGTTGGGTTCGTAGTGTGCGTGGGCTACGTAGGGTGCGTTTGATGCGTGGGTTGCGTTGGGTGCATAGTGTGCGTGGGCTGCGTAGGGTGCGTAGTGTGCGTGGGCTGCGTAGGGTGCGTGGGGTGCGTTGGGTTCGTAGGGTGCGTTTGGTGCGTGGGGTGCGTGGAGTGCGTGGGGTGCGTTGGGTGCGTGGGGTGTCAATCTGTAACAGTCTAAGATCCACGTCACTTCTTCACCCTTCTGAATTCTTTATTTCTTCTGATGACAGCAAATTTCCCAAGTTGTTAGAAATTCTAAGTGGTCTTCTCTCTGGGTTCTTGACAATGTCACTGTCAGATGTATAAATTATGACGGGAAAACGTCGGGAGAGGAGATATGAACGCATTAAAGAGCAAAACAAAACTGAAGAATCCATCGAAGTTAGTTTTAGTTAAAGTTCTGCCAACATACCCAGGAGGAGGAAAAGGATGAAAAAATTAAGTAAATAAAAATGAAAACTAATAGATATGAATAGTACAAATAATAAAAAAAATTAAATACAGCAAGTTAGAAAAAAGTTATTATAAACAGAGACTGGAATCATAAAGCTAACTGGTAGAGATCAGTAAAAAATAAATACTAAAATGTAAAAACTTAAAAATTAACTAACGATTGGGATTGATTCAGGAGTTAATTTAGCACCAAGAAGACAACTATGTGTTCTTTCTGAAGTTATGAAGTTTTGATGTTATAATCCGAAACAGTATTTGTAATCTTGAATCTCTGATACTTTGTATGAATGACAACAGGAAGTTTCTTGGATGACCATCAGAACTCTTAAGGAAATGTATACAAAGGTTGAGTCTTAGTAGAAACCAAACACGAACAAAAAGGGTATCACTGTGTACTGTCTGTCGGTAGAAACATTATATATATATATATATATATATATATATACCATGATAAACGAAAAACGGTCCGGCAGGACAAATAACAATTAAAATAAGCAGTGACACATTAACTGAAACACAACAAAGACTCACTTTTCAATATTTCAACCGCCATTACGGTCGAAATATTGAAAAGTGAGTCTTTGTTGTGTTTCAGTTTATGCGTCACTGCTTATTTTAATTGTGTATATATATATATATATATATATATATGATGTAATTTTTTGAGGGTTGAGGTCTAATGATTTTAAACCAGTCCTTTTGTCGACGTTTCGACATATATTTATGTCATCTTCAGAGCTACAACATGATTGTTTTATAATTAGCACTACTATTAATACTATTTGTAAAGTACTATTACCAAATAGTAGTAATAGTAGTGCTAATTGTAAAACAATCATGTTTTGGCCCTGAAGATGACATAAATATATGTCAAAACGTCGACATAAGGACTAGTTTAAAATCATTAGACCTCAACCCACAAAAAATTACATCATATAAATATTGGGTCAAGAAAACAAATCATGATATATATATATATATGCATGTATTTATTTGTAGTAGCTCTCTGACCAGATAGACTAAAATACCGCAGAGCTCTTATTTTTCTACTCATTTTTGTTAGAAAAATATGGCTTTTTTCCCACCATTTCTTATTGTGGTTTGATCAGTGATTGTTATTTCATGTGTTTATTGTGTTGTGAACCTTGTTTTGTATAATATATATATATATAAAACACATATATTCATACATATAAATATATATATATAAATATATGTGTGTGTGTGTGTGAGACAAAATGCCGTATGGAAAAATCAAAATAAATAATATATATATCAATCATCAAACCACAAATGAAAATGGGAAAACAAGACTAAGATCTTTCAACCGTAAGAAGCTGTCTTCGTCAGAGTCAAAAATCCAACTGAGGGGTTGGGTCAATTGTGTTTTGACTCTGACGAAGACCACTTGTTACGATTGAAAGATCTTAGTTTTCTTTTCCCCATTTCTTATTGTGGTTTGATCACTGATTGTTATTTTACGTGTTTATTGTGAAACCTTGTTATATATATACAAGTGACGTTTAAACCACAATGAAAAAAGGAAAACAATAGAAATAAATGCTCTGAGGCCTTTCAATTTATGTCATCAGAGCATTTATTTCTATTGTTTTCCTTTTTTCATTGTGGTTTAAATCTTCATTGATTGCGTTACGTGTTTATTTATTGTGATAAATTGTGATATATTATATATATATATATATATATAAAGGCTACGAATACTAGAAGCGCTCTACATCCTAGAGAAGTGTCCAAGCATTAATGAGCAGAGAGACAATTTTAGCAACCACCTGTGCTTGTTTGGAAATCTTATACAAGCCAAAAACAAAGGTAGAGTACAAATTGAAGAAAGAATTACTCGTGGTACCCAACCATACCAAGACACGCCAGACGAAGTAACATATAGGGCCACTTCAGTCACTAACACAACCTGACATGACCTGACTGATTCCCTAAAGCAGGCGTTGCAACCTGTTGTTTGTTTGTTATCAAGTAATGTTTAATTTAGTTTATCAATTGTAATAGTTTTATTTTATTTTATTTTATTGTATTCAAGGTGATTATTTTCCTGACGATGGTGATTGTAGCACTGAAACATGTCGAAGAATAAATTCCATGAAATGAAATATGGAGAGTTAATTCATAACATAAGAAACCCAGAGGTAAAAAAGTGTTTTAGAAAATTAGAAACATTGTCTAACAAATTAAATAATGTGAAATTGGACATTCATTTTTTAAACGCATATATATATATAAAATAACAGAAGATTTAATTTAATAGTTATAATTTTCAAATTACAAACGTAATAAGTAATTACTTAACAAGAATTCACAAACCATAATGTAACAGATTATAACGGCAAGGTTTGAACATAAACTACCAAAGAGGTTCATTAATTTAGACTCCAGCATGATTAATGTGATGGATTTTGCAGTGAATAACCCCCTATGTGTATGCTGTTAATTTATTAAATAGGTTAAATTAATATAATGGTCCACATACAATGTCAGTAATGTAATTGCATTACGTGGTGTAAGAAGGGCGGGGGGAGACGGGTGCGGCATATGACAGGGGGCCGTATTTTGAGGGGGGTAAAAATAGAAACAAATTAAAATAATAAAAACCTAACAAAAAATCTGAAATTGTTTACCAATATAAGTTTTTAAGGTCTTCATTGTTTTTATTTTATTTTTGCAATCTTTTTAAACGATTTTTCAACTGTAATATTTGCAAATTAAAAATAAATTTATTTTAAATTTTTCAAAACTTGTTTTTTAATGAGGTTGAAAATTTATTATATTTATTTGCATAGCCATTAATTTAACCCTTTCGCTGCGCCAGTCTAATTCATTTTTGTTTGTGAAAATGCACGAAAGGAACCAAAAAACGAAAATCGAGAAAAATTATATGTAAAATTTCTTTCTGACTCAAAATCAACTAAGCTTCCCGAAAAAAAACATTGAAAATCATGCTATAATATTTCTCTCTTTTTTAGGGGTAACTAAAATAAAAATAAAAATTTACATTCAACCCAAAATGATATACAATTCCCTAATATATAGAAAACATTGTATTCTTCTATTGAAATACGTTTCTTGCTCATTATAAATAAATCATTGTTATTCTGTAAATACAATTTCAGGGTAACTAATACTAGTCTGTTCAAATAATTATTTCTCAAAATTAATATTATGATAATTTCAATGAAAATAACATATTTCAATAGTTACTCAAATTTACAATTCAAGATTAGTCAAAGTTACTCAATAGTTATTCAAAAATAGTTACTCAGTTTAGTCAATATTGAAACAAAGGCCAATTTATGATGATTTGTTCTGAAATAAACCAGTCTCAAGAGTGTCAATAAAGAATCAGAATCAGATAACATTTTAGCTTCTTATTCACTAACATCTTTTAAATGATGATCTAAGAGCAATTCGTTTTTTATATCATTTTTAAAGTTTTTTTTGTTTTTCTGTATAAGATTTCTATAACAATCACCTCTTGAGTTGAAGAATAAAGACTTTAATTTTGTTTTAATTATGAGTCTATTCAAAAGTTTATCTAAAAAATGATTCAAATCTTTTGCAAGTCAAAAAAATGTGTACATTTATTTCTTTTTCTAAGCCGTTATTAAATATAGAATCGGAACTACGTTTTATCTGTTACTGCAAAGTAACAGAATTACTATCTTTTGCAGATTACAGTTTATATTCATTACTGAATTATAATAATGTAAAATCAACCAAAAAGATTCAAAATTCTAAAAAAATTTCTTAGAATAGAAGATAAAATACAAAATGGATCCTAGTATTTGGGAAACTAGTCAGAACTGGAAGTAGAATTATTCCTTCAGTTATTTGTTGTATCATATATTTCAGGAGTTGAGTTAATCTTTGCTTGTTTTGGATTATAGCATTGGTCGTGGGTGAAAAGCATTATTATAACCTTGCCTATTGTAGTCATAGATTTAAAAACAGAAGTAATAAAGGAAAATATTTAGTTGTACTGTCATTCTTATACATTAAGATATTATGATAGAATAACATTCATTTAATGGTTTGAGCAATCGAATATCAAAACTGTTTTTTTTTTTGTAATTCTAACGTAGTGCAATCACTTATTATGTGGTATTTACTCATTGTAGGGTAAAAAGCTAATGAAATGGTCTCCACATATGTGGTGCAATCACTTATTATGTGGTATTTACTTATTGTAGGGTAAAAAGCTAATGAAATGGTCTCCACATAAAAAAATTTAACCGTATGAACAACGCGTTTCGAACACGTAGTGTTCCTCAGGCATTAACTAAAAAACAATGAAATCAGAGAGTTATCTATAGCATACAGTAAATATAGTACAAAATAAAAATAAAATAAAATAATGAAGAGAATACGAACCTAAGGGTGAGTGTCGGTAGTACAACTGACTGGGAATAGGATGGACGTGGGTGAGGGTATGGGGTACATCTGTTTCATATTAGAAGGCAGGTACATTTCATTGTTATTTTTTTTCCTAAAGGTTAGGCTGACCCTTTACATTTGCTCTAGGACTAAGTGTAGAAAACATATTGAAAATATAACACAGAGAACTATAACGAAATATAAACAAATATAAGAATACGGAGAAAGTAGAACTTTTTTTTTTTTTTTAAATAAATAAATTAAGAAAAGTTGTACACTTGGGGATTTGTTCATTGAGGCATGTAAAAAGAATTATCGTGCACTAATTTGTTAATTTCATAGCCTTCTAAAATATTCATTAGAATATTCCTTGCTTCCTTGCAATCAACCGATTTTACAAACTGTTTTTGTTTTTTTTTGTTTAGGTGTTGCTGACGTTTACATTTCTAATGGTTGGCTTCACCGTGGCCTTTATGATCCAGTTCAACGCTAAGGAACCCTTTCCAACGATATGGCAAGCTCTAGTCAAGACCTTCGTCATGATGATAGAATTCGATTATGAAGCCACATACGCTAATCTTGACGATGACAATAACAGCTGGTTATCTTTCATAAGCAGAGGAATGTTTGTCATATTTGTTGTCCTAGTTGCCGTCGTATTAATGAATTTAATGATAGGATTAGCAGTAAATGATATTTCAATGCTTGAAACTCAAGGAAGAACAAAGCGCTTAGCTAAACAAGTCAGTTTTTTAAGTTTAATGGAATTATTTGCCGGTTCTAAATATTTAGAAAATCTTTTACCAAGGCAGCTAAAAAAATGGGTTAAATTTCAAAGAAGTGTTGATACTTCGATTTTAATTCGTG
The DNA here is from genome assembly GCA_026182355.1 of Hermatobates lingyangjiaoensis. NCBI lineage: Eukaryota > Metazoa > Arthropoda > Insecta > Hemiptera > Hermatobatidae > Hermatobates > Hermatobates lingyangjiaoensis. The sequence goes on from JAPFBL010000420.1 coordinate 49,492, forward strand.
CTGGTGGAACAACAATGAATTTTGGTGAAGCCATATTACCAAAAACTATTAAAAGTTCGATTCTTCAAAAGATAGCATTTTTAAATACTCCACTACCAAGGTATACCCATTCAATGTCGCAAATAGTACATAGAATAGACAAGCTTGAAAGGTATGTAACCAATAAGTCGGAGGAAAACCAATTAAGAGAGCTGGTATTAGCTCAATCAAAGGCCATTACTGAAATTCAAGAGAACATGCAAAGGCTTCTCCATGCCATGTCCACGTCAAAGACTAACTCGCCTAAAAGCGTTTATTTCAAATGAGGAAGGCAATCTTCTCTGACGTGTGAATCACAGCTCAACAGAGCCAGTTGAGCCGATCAATTCCAAACGCTATCTTCCCTAGTATACTAAGGGAAAGAACGCAAGAGTCTCAAGCCAATAAATGAAAAATCAATAAATTTAACTATTTTTGTTAGATTATTGAAAGGCTAAATATTCTAAAACATCACGAGTGTTTGATGATTTTTTAATGAATTCCCTGAAAAAATAAGACTCACATTGTTTGACGCTCTAAGATGAAGAAAACATAATTTTATTTGTTATAAAAACAAAAAAAATGCTTTTGATTAAATGACATTTTTGAAATATATTTAAGAAAACTTTTGAGCTTATTATTTACTTAAATTAAGTAAATAATGTTACTCAAGTATCTAACTTGATTTTCGTAACTTTGTTCAAAAGCAAAAGTGTATTTTCATGTGAAATATTAAGTGTTACATTTCAGCAGATATTCCTCTTAGGACTTTGACTCTAAAGCACATACTTTTTTTTACAAAAACTGAAAGATATTTTTCTATTAATGTTACTTTGACAAAGATATTGAATCGTAAGTCTTTCGTGATATTGATTCCAAGTGATTATTAGCTTCTACCTTGACAGTCTTTCATTAAGTTATGAACAGCTTAACAAAGAGACTGTTTGATATTTATCACACTCTACTTAATATCCTTAAAATACTAGTCAATTATTAGGTTTAAACAAATTGTACTAAAATATATTATTCTATAAAATTTATTTTTTCATTAAAATTCCTAAGAACTATATTTAATTTAAAAATTTAATTTGGAATAACAAATAAATATTTCATTAATGCTTTGGTATAAATTATATTTTGTTATTGTTAAAGTAGATAAATATTAATAGTGTATGGTTTCTTTTTATTCATATATAATTACATAATTAATATATATGTTTATCTAGTGTACACTTACACAAGTTTTCAAGAAGGTTTAAACTAAATTCCCTAAGTAGTATTATTTAGAATGTTCATAAAAATCTCTTGGGTATTTAAAATGCCTATTACTACAGAACAGTATAGAAAAATTATCCAGTGTTTTCTATGTAATTAGTGATTATCAAAACTTAAAAACGTAAGGATAATACTCAATATGTATGTTAGTTATTTAAACAATATTGGAATCAAATCACAAAATGAAGCGTGGAAGACATGCACGCTATGTCATCTCCCCTAAGGTCGGCTTTGCCTTCACTGTGTGTTTCCAACTATTCTCTCAAGGCTATAAACGTATTTAGATAATAAATGTAAATCATATTTTTTATTATTTTCTATTAACTTTTATTATAATTTCCTTTGCAATAAATTCAATAGATTGTAAAGAGATTTTATAGACATATGGTGGTTTGTGTCAGCATTATTGTCACGACACGATTGACAACTCAATCAAAACTAGACCTATCCAAAAAAAAAATAGCATAAATACAAAAACTAAACTAATAAACAAACAAACCAACATTAAATCATAGATCTTAAAAGTGTTTTAATGAAATAGTCCAGTAGGGGTTTTTTAAAATAAGGAAATGTAAAATAAAATGTTGGGTATTGAACTTTTGGAAATTGTGAGAGAAAATATTGCGTAATAATTACAATATGTGTTGAAATCATTAGTTGTGCAATCCGTAATTGTGTGGTATTTATTCATTCTGAGGTAAAATGGATAAACCAACAAAAGTCTCCACACAAATGAAGTTTTATTTAACGCATTTCGAACACTTTGTGTTCATCATCAGGAAGACCTACTAGTTGTGTTCACTGAACCAACCCGTCAGTACCACATCCTTGGGTATGTCTTGAATTCTCTTAATTGAATTTTATTATTTCACTCTAATTTTTGTAACTAATTAGATATAATTTGTATTATAGTGTCTTTCTGATGATGAACACAAAGTGTTCGAAACGCGTTGAATAAAACTTCATTCGTGTGGAGACTTTTGTTGGTTTATCCATTTTACCTCAGAATATGTGTTGATTTGAAAAAGTAAGATCATTGTAATAGTTGTTTCAAAAGTGAATAGGAAGGGATTGATGCTTTGGTGAATGAGAGAGAATGACTGGTGAGTTCAGGAACGGGTTTCAAGAACTAAGGACATATCTGCTGCGTAGGGTTATACTTCGGAAGCGACAGGTATACTATGAAGTGACGTAGCCAGGGGGGTGAGAGGAGGGGGCGACATGCGTCAAAGGGCTGCATTTTGAGGGTGTCAAAATAGAAAGTAAAAAAAAAAATTAAAATCATAAAAAGGTAAAACAAATATCTGAAATTTTATACCAAAATGAGTTTTTAAGGTTGCAATTTTTTTTTTATATTTTATGTGTATAATACTGTTTTATAAACAGATTTTTCAACTCTAATATTTGCAAATTTAAAAAAAAAATGTATTTTAAATTTTTCAAAATTTTTTTTAAAGTGGTTAAAAATTTTATCATATTTGCTTAAGTAACCAGTTAATTTAATTTAACAATTTTTTTATGATTTGAATTATGCATTTTTGTTTCGAAAAATCTTTGGTTTTCTTTGATTTGACTGTGTATGTGTATACGAGTTCTGTAATAGAAAGAAAGTCTCGTACTAATAATTGCAGTTTAAAATTAGATCATTGATTGTAATTCCATGAAAACAAATATTTTTAGGATGTTCTAGAGTTTTGAATGTTAACAGATTATCAACGGCCAGGGAGTTGGTCCGAGGGGGGGGGGGGGGGGCAAATCTTCCGACCACCGAGGGTGGCAAGAATAGTTACTACGTCACTGTTAATAAGATCTGAATGAAGAGTAACTTTGAACATATAAGACTACAAAAAAAAGTAATTTTTGGAAGAATATAGGTTAGGTTAGGTTGCAGTGGCAGTCCCACAAGGGAACACACGTAGGCTGAGCATTGGCTCTTTGTGATACCACACAATGAAGATTGATTCAACAGTGGGAGTTTTGCCTAACTCAAATGTATTTAGAGTAGGGATCTTTTAACGTGTATTTTACATCATACAGGTTTGGTACCGACGGTTTAACGTCTCTCTCCGAGGGACGACGTGCATAGATTTATTCACCTCCCGCGTGAATAAATTGAGGGCCAGATGGGTATCGAACCCCCGTCCTATGAGTTCAGAGGTGAGAACGTAACCACTGAGCTAGCCTGGGAAAACATAATAAGCTACTTATTTTATAATTCTAAGTACTTAAAACATGAAGCAGTCCAACCGAAATTCCTAGAAGCAAACTTCTTGTTACCCCGCAGGTACTTTATTTTCAAAATTAGTTGAATATTTTTATACATTTCCTTTCAGCCAAACGAAATTATTGAACAATTTTAATTGTATTTTGGTCAATAAGTAGATTACTGAATTGCTGGAAGGACCTATGCTTGTAAAACCCCTTCAAATCCCATAAACGTATCTATATAACACATCAGAGAGTTAGATATACTTGGATCTTTGAAAATTATCATCAAAAGGATTCTAAATAATCCAGCCTTTGATTGTTATAAGGCGATTCTCATCAAGTGTTTCTCTCATCCAAATCCACTTGTTCAAAACCTTGCTTCTTTCTAACCTTCACACAATTCCCGAAGATGACTCAAGAGAAAATGGCCGAGGGATGTACTGCCACCATAACCTACTACAACAAAGAAATGAAGTGAAAAGTTAAACCACTGGGTTTCATTCTTTCATCATGTGTCTCAAAGCTCCCTGTGTTACTCTTACCATATATGCTTATTACACAAAGTATAGGTAGTTGTATTTTTTTAAATAAATATGTTCACAAAAAAAAATTAATCCGGTAATTTCATATATCAAAGATTATTTTCGATCAAACAATTTTTCAACTTCATACTTTTATTTATACTATTGATATGGCAAACCGTCATACCTCGTACGATGATCTTGGAGTCGTTGGAGCGCTTTCGGACGTTGTCCATCTTCAATCCATTGCACATCTTACGAGGTATGACGTTTTGCCGTATTAATAATATAAACCACACTAACCTCAGTGGTAATAATAATATGCTTGTATTCATGCTTTGATCTTGTAATGTCATCCTAATTACTAAGCAACTGTCACTATGTCAGCCTAACGTGCACATTAAGATCAAGTGACTGTGGAAATCTCATGATGAAGTAATGAAACTACTAATGGACATTGTACAAACTGTTGGGAAGTACATCATTATAAACTAACCAAAAACATATATTAACTTCTATTAAAAAAATGCAAACCCATCTTGAAGATCGCATATTAACCTACATTATGGAACGAGTCTATCTTCTAGGGGAAAGTGACTATGCATAGTGTTTTCTTCAGTGATGTTTATTATAGAACCTAGTAATTTGGTAATATATCATTTTAATTATTATTATTATTGAAGATTTTATTTTCTTTGTCCTTGTCATCAAACTTTTCTCTCACCCAAATCCACTTCTTCAAAACCTTGCTTCTTCCTCACCTTCACACGATTGATGAAGATGGCTCAAGAGAAATGGCTGAGTCACGATAACAAAACCAAGAAACGAAGTGAAAAGTTAAACGACTGGGTTTCATTCTTCCATCATGTGTATCAAAGCTACTTGGTCAGTTCCTACATTTATCAGTGTCTGTTGGTCACCTCACACATTTTTAAAGGTTTTTTAAGGGTTTTAATGATTTTTAAAGGTTTTTAAACGTTTTAAAAGGTTTTCAAAAGGCTGTTAATGGTTTTTAAAGGTTTTTAATTACAGTCAGTCTATTCATGAATGATTTGTCCTACGTCAAAAAAAAATCTGGTACCTTTCAGTTACATGTTTATGTTAATAGCTGTTCTTTTGCTCTACGTGAAATACGTTCATTGATTAACAACTGCATTGATCTAAATGCTTAAAAATTTTACACCAAAATAGTCCATATATCTGACCCACTGTCATACAAATAGCACTTGTTCTTTTATGAATTGCAAGGCATTTAGTAACTGGTTTGATATAGACTCTAAAAACTCTTCAAATGAGAAAATCAAACATCCTTCACCTTTTTATTTATTTATTATTTTATTACAACTACCTACACTACCAGAAAACAAGTATTATTGATAAGTTATACGTAACAAAATGAAATAAAAGAGTTGAGAAACCACCCACTGGTGGTACACCATATAAATTATTCTGATTACTGTAAATCAGTTAGTATTGCTGAGTAAATCTCGGAGCCAACATCTTTTTAGCCTTCTGGTAGGGTTGGTGGGTATCTGATGGGATGATAATTGCTGAATTAAAGGGTTTAGGTTGGAGGGTAAAGATTCATGAAATTTGCGGTACCGTGATCGGATTTCTTGGTGGATAAAAGGAATTTTTAAATCGTTATGAATTATATCATTAGAAACATAAAAGGTAGCTTCTACAATTTTTCGAAGGATTAATGACTGGGCTGTTTGCATTCTTTGGATGTTTGTACGCTTGGATGTCCCCAGAGTTCTAGTCCGTAAGTCCAAATCGGTTTAAGTAATGTAGTATATATTAGTCTTTTGTTGTGTAGAGTCAAATTTGATCTTTTGTCGAGCAGTCTAGATAGCATCTTATATCGTCTCATTAAGTCTTGTATCTCATTAAGCATCTTATATCGTCTCATTAAGTCTTGTATCTCATTAAGCATCTTATATCGTCTCATTAAGTCTTGTATCTCATTAAGCATCTTATATCGTCTCATTAAGTCTTGTTTCTCATTAAGCATCTTATATCGTCTCATTAAGTCTTCTCGTTTCAGTCTTGTATGTGGATTCAACGTCAGTCGTTTGTCAATGTACATCCCCAGACATCGCACTACGTTAGCAATTGGGAGGGGAAAGTTGTTAGTGTAGTCTGGAAGGCAAGCTTGTCTTCTTAGTGTAAAGGTAATATGAATTGATTTCTCCGTGTTAAACTTAATTCTTTTCTTCTGGCACCAAGATTTTAGATCTAGTAGATGTTGTTGGAGGAATTGAATGGAACGAAAAAGATCTGAATCACATGATAGAATTGCTGTATCATCTGCAAATCACCTTTCTTTTATACAATACTTTTATCCTCCTATATTCACATATAAAAAATATAAAGCAATAATACAGACCATCTCTCTAATTTTAAACCAATTTAAAATAATTTCTTAACAAACAGTTTTTATACAACCTTTGCAAAAAAAAAAAACTCTGGAACAAGACAAAGTATATAATCACAGACACGAGTGTAATTTAATTTTAGTCTTTTTTAAATGTAGTTTTCACGTTGATTACAATTTCAAATTTAGATAGAAGACTTATTCATTTAGAATAAATTTGTTTTGTATTCACGGAGAAGAGGAGTACCACACTGATCTACAATAACAGTTATGCAAAAAACACGTGACCTGGGTATCAATGCAATTGACCCACAAAGAATTTTATTTTCAAATCACGTATCAACTCTAAGCATCATTGTTTTTTTATAAATCTCCAACTTCTTTTTTTTATTTTTTTTTAAAATTGCCAACTTGTAGGCTTAACAATTGTTATACAATATTTACTTGATCATATGATATTGATAAATATTTCAGAAGTTTAAGGTTTGTAGAAAATTTTTTTATTATAGTTATGAAATAATTTAAGGAATAATTTAAGAAATTATAACTACTGACCTATGATTAAGGGAATGGTAAATGGGTAATATTATAAAACCATCCCTCAATAGTTGCTCTTCAAATGTGCCTTTTTAGGACAAGGTTTAGAATATTACATCTAAATGTTTCTTAGGGCAAGGTGCTGTACGTTTAAGCTGAATATCACTTGAGGATTAAAGTGGTGCATATCATATCTTCTAAATGTGTCACCTGAGGGCAATGTGACCCCCAGATAATATCCAGTGGCTTAGCATGGGCGGGGGGGGGGGTGACACCCCCGGTGGCACGTGCCAGGGGGCGGCAATCCGAGGGAATAATAATAGAAAATAGAAAAAAAAATAAAATCATAAAAAGCTAACAAAAAATCTGAAATTTTATATTAAAATGACTTTTTAAGGTCGCCATTGTTTTTTTTACGTTTTATATGTGTAATACTGTTTTTAATGTATTTTTCAACTGTACTATTTAAAATACAAAATAAATTTCTTTCAAATTTTTCAAAACTAGTTTTTTAAGAGATAAAAATTTCACTATATTTGTTGTGTAGCTATATAATTATATTAATAATTTTTTTATGATTCAAATAAATACGTTTTTGTTTTAAAAAATCGTAAGTTTTCTTCGATGGTGACTACAGATGTATTCAAGTACTGTAATAAGATGAATGTTTGGGACTAATAACAGCCGTCTAAAATTAGATCCTTGATTGTAATTCCATGAAAATAAATATTTTGAGAAGTTTGAAGTTTAAGGAATTATCAACGGCCAGAGGGAATCAGCGAGAGGGCTTAAGACCCGGGTGGCAAAAATTGTTTCTACTTCACTGACTATACTTCAGTTTCTCATTTCGTCAAGGTTTATCTAAACATGTCTATTTAAGACAAGGTGTTCAATATTATATTTAAATGTGTCCCCATAGGGAATGTATAGCTAAATACACTCGACCTTCGAGTTTCCGTACTTTCAAGTTTCAGTAATTTTTTTTTCTTTATCCCAATAACATAAATTAGTATAAATTATCATCCGGATATTGGTAATTCACAATGAGGGCAGAGTGAGACCGAATAGTCTAGATTATTCCAATTTCCGTTATCTTAAGCAAACTATACCTTTATTATGCATAAACAATATTATTATTTCGTATTTTAATGCATAATAAACATAAACTAACTATATTCACCAATATTTGATGATTTTGATTGTGATTTAAGGCAAGGTGAGGAAGAGAATCTCCAATTAGGGTACCAGTTACCAGTGTTACCAATTTCCGAATTTTTCTATTTCTGAACCTGCTCTATCTATTAGTAAGAAAATTCGACGGTTAAGTATATATCTAAATAACTGATTACAGTAACGTGACACACATTGTATCTAAATATTTTTCTTAAGGACAAGATACATATTATTCTCTCATAGCCGAACATTATTTATACGTCAACACTGATCTTCTAAATGTTGACTACTCTTACCCATCCACATCTAATCTAAGGTGTTTTGCGATCGATTGCCGAAGGATGGATGATACAGGGGTTTTTGTATTATGAACAGAGCCTCAAGGGTATCAGGTGACCTCTTTGAGTAAATAACCTTTCTCTGGTATGCGGTGCTCTGCCGGAGAGGACAAAATACCACCGATAGAGCTTCAGGGATTTTCCCATGTAAGGAGAAGAAAGTACGGAGACCATCCTCCGAAAGCGAAGAGAGTCCAAAAGCGCTAACTAGTAGGAGCCAACCTCCCCCACAAGTGCACATGAGGACCCGAAGAACGAGAAAAGAAGTTACTTTTTCGCGGAACATAGGGAGCCTGAATGGACATCAATGATGGTTTGTGCAGATTCTGCAAAAAGGTATAAATACCATTTCACCTGCTGACTGACTGTAAGGCAACTTTGCTGCACAGAGGTAGATGCTCTGGGACACCCAACAAAACCATAAAAAAGCTTTTATCGCTGGAACCAGCAAAAGTGCTGATCTTCTTGGAGGCGTAGAAGCTAACTACTGTTGTACTTTAGTACAGAAGGGGGAAGTACAATAGTTTTTTTAAAAACCCAGTGCTATAGTCACCCTCAAATAATAATAATAATACCCACCCACATCAAAAGCATTCCAACATCAAAGAAATACCAACATTCGATTCAGACACCAAAATATATTTCAAAAAACTGAAAATATCTTTCATTACAATGGACTTATAGTAAAATAAAAATGGAATCAATTGACCTTAAACATATTCATCCATAATGTATCAACATTCCAAAATCAATCGCTTTTTCCTACTATATAGACCATTTACTAAGAAAATAGTAAAAACATATTGTTTCCTATGAGTCTATAATTAATAACTATTCAATTTCAATATTATTACCAATTATTCTTTATTTAATTTAATGTATCAATAAATTAAACAATAAAATATATGTAAAGGTTGGCTACACTTCAGCTTCTCTTTTAGGTTGCCATGGTAACCTTACATTGTTGATATTGTCAGTTACCTGTTTCATTTGTGTGTTAATTATCCTTTTACTTGAAAGGACGTGTAATTTAATTCTTGTGAATAAAATCACGTTGAACGATCTTAGAAATTAAATTACAAGATCTCAAGTAAATAGAGAATGGCTCAACTTTATGTTCGTGTTACGAAGAGAGCAGAGGATGGTTTTGAGATCCAGGGTATTTCTCCTGACAAAAATGTTTGGTATGTATTTCCAGAGGAGTCAAGGGATTTACAGGTACATTCTATTTTGTTAAAGAAAAGACAAATAGTAAATGCAATAGCTGTTATAAAAAAAATAAATGGTTATAGAACAGTAGCCGTAAAGATTGATGAAGAAATTCGTAAAGAATATTTTGATGAAACGGAAAATATTTGTTTTCGACAATTCCCCTTAGAAGAAAGTCAGTTTGTATCAGTTTCTTCATCTCATGAGCTAGTTCAAACGAAGTTAGAAGACCGAATTCGCCAGTTAGAACAACAGTTAAAATTAAATTCAACCCAAAATGAAATAGAATTGCATCACCTAGAGAAAAAATTTGTTTTACCTAAATTTGAAAGAAAAGTGCATAATCCTAATGAATGGCTCCGTACATTTGAGGATGAATGTAGTCGATTTCGGATAGTTCTAGATAGTGTTAAAATTCAAGCTTTGCGATTCTTTCTGACTGGGACTCCTAGAGACTGGTATGAACCGATGAAATTCTCGGAGACTTAATTCTTTATCTATCACAATTTGACTTTAATATTATATACAAACAAGGCAAAGAAAATGTCCTTGCTGATCTTTTGTCCAGAAATCCAGTGTTGGAATACTTTGAGAATGAGGATGCCATTAAAGTTGTCAATTTAATCGATTTACCAACAATAGTGAAAGACCAATCTGAGCATTTTGCTGACTTAAAACATTCTAAACAGATTGAATATAAGCAGGGAATAATACTAAAAAAATGGAAAGAAAAATCAAGAATTCTTATTTCTCCTACCCTAGGAAACGAGATAATCGAACGTGTTCACAAACTCTATGGACATATTGGTCCGGCGCATATGATTTCTACAATCCGACCACACTATTACTTCAAAGGGCTCGATAAAGCTATACACTCCTTTTGTAAAAATTGTAAAATATGCATCGAGAATAAAGTTCGACGAAGTCGAGCTATCGGGATTACTCTCCCAATTCGGCCCAGCTACAGAACCATTTCAAATTATGTCGCTGGATAGTGTCGGAGGTTTCGCTGGAAACCGATCAAAAAAGAGATATATGCATATTTTAGTGGATCATTTCACCCGCTATGCATGGATCTCTACTACAAAGGGACAGAATGCTCAAACATTTATAAATTTAATTTATCCAATTACCAAAAGAAATAAGATTTCCATTCTGCTAGCGGATCAGTACACAGGTATTAATTCAGCCGATTTTATAAATTATTTAAAGGGGGCTGGAATACAAATAGTTTTCACATGCATCGATCATCCAGAATCAAATGGGCTCAACGAGAGATTAAACCAAACCTTGGTAAACCGTCTCCGATGTAAAATAAACAACAACGATAATAGAGCCTGGCCGATCTTGGCTAACGAATGTGTTTCTGAATATAATAACACGATTCACAGTTCTACGAAATTTGCACCATCTTATCTTTTGCTGGGTGAAAAACATCAATATCACCCCTTTTGGAGGGTAAATCGCCGTCTCTTGAAGAGGACCGCAGAACAGCGTTTCAGAATTCTCTCAAGAATTTTAAAGTAAACAAGGATCGGATAGATAGAAATCGGCGACAACATTGTTTCAAGAAGGACGATTTAGTCTACATCGAGAATGGGAATAAACTAAACAGGAAAAAGCTTGATCCTGTCCGCGTAGGGCCTTTCCCAATTGTCAGGCAGATATCACCATTATTTTATGAAGTTGCTGCAGGTAAAAGAAAGAAGACATCCAATTTCTTCCATTCCAGCAAACTGCTACCCTTTAACCCGCAGCAAGCCACTTGAGAGGGGGAGGTGTAAAGGTTGGCTACACTTCAGCTTCTCTTTTAGGTTGCCATGGTAACCTTACATTGTTGATATTGTCAGTTACCTGTTTCATTTGTGTGTTAATTATCCTTTTACTTGAAAGGACGTGTAATTTAATTCTTGTGAATAAAATCACGTTGAACGATCTTAGATATATGCAAGTCATTAAAGAAATAAAAATCAACTATTTTTGATAAGTTTTCATCTTTATATATACCTAATTAAGTACTAGTTATTAGTCACAATATGCTTGTTCATTCCTTTGTAGAATACTTGGTATACTTATTTTATTGTTAGGAGCACTAAAAACTCTTAATTTTTTTTTTTTTTTTTTAGTATAGAATATACTGAAAATTTACTGACTAAAGGTTAGGGTTTCTCGGCATCATTCTTCAAGTCCTATTGAAGTAGAAGCCCTTTGGAATCCTTTCCATTTATTCGACCCCTCTTGAACCTTCCAACTTCTAAGCTTTAGAAGAAATACTTCTCCACTAGTGCGAAAGGAATTTAATTGGCTTTCACGTATAGCTTTTTAGCCTGAAATATAATAATTTATTTAAATTACATAACAATTGATGATTCCAGTTAACTTATTCAAGTTTCAAATCAAAAGCTCATTTGATAGTTACAGGAAAATGAATATTTAAAAACCATTCATTAGTAGTCCCCCTTTTTACTTTACTATATGTATAATATAGTGATCGTGAAAAAATTCGAACTCGAGATTTCAACGGAATTATATGTTTTGAGGTCCCAGAAGTCGTTTTATGATGTTTTATTGATGATGTCTGTGTGTGTGTGTGGGTGGGTGAGTGTGTAAGCATTGCTTGTTACCACGCTACGGTCCAGAATCTTTGATAGATCAAGTTGATATTTAACACAAAAATGGGCCCTAGTGTAGATGATCCCTATTGTTTGGGAAGAATTGTGCATGACGGGAAAGTCACTTTTTTTTGCCAAAAACCGGTTTTTAGAAAACATTTTTTTCTCCTAAACTGCTAACGCTAGAGTTTTAAAATTTTGGCAATATCTTTGACCTTACAAATAGAACAAGCGAAAAATATATTCAGAATTTTAAAACAACGGTAAATATTTTTTTTTTTCAATAAAATGTAAAAATGTTGACATAATTCAATATCAAAGCCTGTCAGAGCGATACAAGCCATACCGTTTGACGGATCAAAGTGAAACTATGCCTAAAAATAGAACATGTACAGAATGAGATGAGATATTTTTTTTTAAAATTACATTCGGCGAAGGGGCGTTAAAGTAGGATTTCTGTTTTCAGAAAATAATTTTTGACGCTAAACGGCTCATTAAACAATCATGAAAATTTGACCAAAAATGGAAGAGAAAATTAGCAATTTATAAAAAAAATTCATGAAATTTTAATCAGACCAAACAGAAATAAAGCTATAAAAACTTTTTGTTATCCCTGGACTAAGAGATCACCTGCTATACTTGTATTTTTTATACTTTTTTTACATTGTTTACATTGACTTAGAATTTTTTCGGTGAAATCACCTAAATAATCTAATGTTTAGAGGTATAATGAAAATGATTGAATGATTTAACGACTTATATGAGATGTAGGAAGAATACATTCTTATATGTAAAAAATAGACAACAATAGAGCGTATGAAACACATAACTTCTGATTCTTTTTACGGTATGATGGGTTTGTCTAATAATCAATCTATATGTTACACCATTTTACCAAGTTTAATATCAGATGCTTATTTTTTTACGTTTTCAAATAACATTATTATTGGGTAATATTGAAGTTTTTGGAATCAACTTTTTCGTCCTATAGAAGGGCTTCTATGTTTTTGTCTAATTTCCAGTTTTTTTCAATGTTATAGTCTAATAGTTCATACCATTATTTTTAAAAATTTCATGCTTCCAGCTTTTAAATTTAAAATTATGCAGAGAAGTCAGCTTTGAACTTGATTTAAAAATGCAAAATTGGTTAATTACCAATATATTTTTCCTCAGTATAAATTTATAGCAAACTTATAACAGAGTACAGCTCATGGGGAAAAATAACATTCGTTCAGAGTAAATTGATTTTTTATGATTTTTACTAAGGGAAGGAAAAGCGAGTTTTTAAAAGACTCTAGCATGCCATACAATTTTCTGTATAATAATTTCATAAAAGACCAAAAATGAAGAACATTATTCAGAATTAAAAAAAAATTCTCTTAAAAATAATAAATGAAATTATCCTACATCTTAAATTAAAAATTATTTTTTCTTACATTTTTTGACATTTCAGGCAAAAACTTTGTAATGTTTTTAAAATACTTAAAATATTTTCAAGTTCTAAATTGGAAAATTTATCTTAGGTATTAAATGTAGAGAACTATGTAAGAGAACCACGAGCTATTTGAGCAAAAGCCATGCTCTCTTGTAGGAGATTATTTCGTATAAACAAATTTTCACTTTGGCTTTTCATAATGTTATTACTGCTGTAGTTATACCAATGATTGTATATGCATTAATTGTGTGACATACAAAAAAGTCTTATCTATTGATAAGTGGATCAATCACTATCTGTACTACCTTAGGAATGAAAGACTAATAACATCTCCCATTTAGACGGTTATATTTTGCTTAAATGAGACATTATATATTATATACCCAAGAAGTTTGATATTAAGTTTACTTATAGTAATGTTGAGTGTAGACCACTCCAGATTTTTTTTATTCTTATTATTACTATTCGTTATTGTTATTTTATTATTATTCTTTAAAGAACTGCTTAAGAAAAATCATTTCATATTAGAAAAAAAGAAAATAAACATGTTATATTACAATTAAAGAAATTTTTTTTATTGGTTACTTCGACTACAATTTCATGTATTTAGAAGTAATTTTGATTTCAGTGTTACTCCTTTAGCTTTTTGATTATGTGGCGGAAATCGGGTGGAAACCCATTGGTGGCACTCTGTAACCATGTTTAAGCTTTATGACGACAGAAGGTCACGTGGCCATTGCCGTTTTAGTCGTCTTTGGGGGTTTGTGGGGATTACTAGTTGGGAAAGATTTTGGGCAAGTGGGTTTGGAAGAATTGAGAGTTTACTGTGAAATTTTTTGTAGAGGTCTTTTGCGTAGTCGCGAACGAAGAGGACTTTATAATTCTCGGTGAATGATTATGTTTGGGACGTAAAATGGGAGATGGGAGAGTTTTCTAAACATTTTTGATCGGATGGCTTGTATATAACGAATATTTGAAGGTTTGGCAGAACCCCAAAGTTCTATAGCATAAGCCCAAGAAGGCTTCAGTTGTATATGTGGAGTGTGTCTGTTAGTGTGAGTTTTGATTTTCTGTCTAAGAGTCTTATAATGCGTTTCTAACGTCTGTTGGTCTCTGTAAAGAAATTTAAAATTAATCTTGAATGAGTCCATTATGAAATTAATATTTTTACATATACATCAAAGTCTTTAAACGTTGTTTAGTAGGTGTGCAGTACCTTGAAAAAGGTTACATCCGTACTTATGTACTGTGTGTGCATTAGTAGTTCATTGATTCCATTCAAAAAGATTGTATATACACATATTCATGAAAATTGAAAGCAGTTCTTCTTGAATACGTATGTATTTAAAAACATTATGTCTGATATCACTTACTTAACTTGTTGAATGTTTCTACAAACTTCGAAACCTTTTCTTCAATTCTGGATTGTTCAAATCAAAGATTAGATCACCATACTTTTTCAAATTTATATTTGACAAGTTTCAGTGCACCGAATCATGTGCACTGAATTTTTTTCAACCTAGAATTGAAGAAAAGGTTTCGAAGTTAGTAGAAACATTCAACCAAGTTACTCGTAACTAAAGTGGTATCAGACATAACGTTTTTAAATATATATATATATGTAAATTAGAATTTATGTTTTGTTTATTTAGTTTATTTAGTGTTGTTTATTTTTATTGATTTTATACTGTGTGACGGCAGGTTTCATTATGTCTGAAGTTATGATTTATGATTGTTTCCAAAAGTAAAGAAAGGACTTTTATTCAATTCTATTATTTTAGGTAAGTTTAGAGACCGCATTATTTCTTAAGTTTTCATTGTAATACATTGTTTTTTGTGATTATTTATACTTGTAAGAATCTAATAAAAACTATTATTTTAGCAATCGAATAAATGTCCAGTTTATTGAAGAATAACAAATTACAGAATTACAAATTGAATAAAAGTTAAACAGGAAGAAGGAATAATGACTTCACAGAAGAAATTGCATGTTCATATAATCAAGATAGGAGAAGATAAGTATGAACTCGCTGCCTTATCTATAAATAGAACGGCTTGGTTCGGCATCCCCGATGAATTGAAAGATTTAAATTTACACACGGAATTGCTTACACTAAAAACAATTGCAAGCACCATTAAATCTATTTCTAAAATAGGTGGTTACAGAAAAGTTACCGTTACCTTAAAGGCGGAGTTACAAGAAAAATATTTAGATGAGGATGAAAATTTTTGTATCGGTGATTATTACTTAGAGGAAAAAACTGTGGACGAAGAAGCACACATCGGTGCTGAATTAAAAAGAAATAAAAGTGCTAACGAAAATTTTTTACTCAAACGCATTGAAGAATTAGAGAATCGTGTCTCCTCTAATAATGAGCTTAGTCTAAGTGAAGTAGAACACAAATTTCTACTGTACAAATTTAACGGAAAACAAGATGCATCAACATGGATCGAGTCATTTGAAAAAGAATGCTCTCGATTTAATATAAGTGAAGGCACTTCGAAGGTAGAAGCCTTAAAATTATTTGTAGATGGTAGTGTGAAGGATTGGTACAGTTCTAATTTAATTAAAATACCATTGTCAGATTGGGATTCGTGGAAAAAATCATTTTTATTAATATACGGAAGAAAAACTTGGTTAAGTATTCGTGCTGCCTTTAATTATAGATATATGTTTGGATCATTGATTGATTTTGTTCTTAAGAAAGAACGTTTGTTGCTTGAGGCAGATAACAACATACCAGAATTATTTAGAATTTATCAAATAGTGTATGGTTTACCTTTAAATATACAAGATAAACTCGAAAGAGAAAAACTTGATACCATGGAGGATCTTATCAGGGAGATAAAAAAAATTAATGACTCACATATAATAAGAAAAAGATTAGAAGAAAAAAATTGTGGCGATAAATATACAACTTATACTGATAAAAAAACATCTAAGATAGAAAAGAAACCATGTCCAATATGCGAGTCATTAGGTACGAAAATCGTTTTCATCCAAGCCAGGTGTGCAGAAATAGAGGAATTTCAAAAAATGTAAAACAAATTAATTTGACTGATTTGACAGATCAAGATATTGAGTATGAAAAAAACTAAAGAACCCGGCAAAATTCACACCTTGCTCTTTAATAAAAATTAAAGTAATTGTTGACAAAAATAAAATTATTAAGGCTGTCTACGATAATGGATCCACCTGCTCATTAATTAATAAGAAACTGGTAGATTCTTTAAAATCAAAATTAAAAACTGAGAAAACTATCCTAAAGACAATTAGTGGTGTGAATTTTTGTGGAAGCCGGGCTAATGTTAATTTAAAAATAGGTAGTATAGAGGATACAATAGAACTAATCGTAATTAAAAATAATAATTTTAATTATGATTTGCTATTGGGTTTAGATGCAATAAAGAAATTTAAACTTTTACAAGATGAAAACCTTACAATAAAACAGAAAATTAATGATAATATTATTGATTTAAATAATATTGACGATGAAATACAAGAAGATAATAATTTTATAATGGATAAAACGAAAAATATAAGAAAATTAAAGAATAATTTAAAAGAAAATAAATTTGGAACACCTCATGAGACCGACTTATTTAATATGAATTTAGAGCATTTAGAAAATGATAAAAAAGAGAAAATAAGTAGGCTTATAAATGAATACAAACTAAACTTCGCCACAAATAAATTTGATGTAGGCAGAATAGGCTCTGGTGAGGCTCAAATTAAATTAAAAGAAGACAAATATATTTCAAAAAAACCCTACAGATGCTCTTTTCCAGATCAGGAGGAAATAAACAGGCAAATTTCAAGGTTGTTGGAGAATGACTTAATTGAAGAATCAAGTTCGCCATTTGCTTCCCCAGTAACACTAGTTTATAAAAAGGAAGAGGGAAAGAAAACACGTTTATGTATTGACTATAGAGAGTTAAATCGGATAGTAATACCTGAGCCATACCCCTTTCCAAGAATAGAAGATCTGGTGGTGAATGTCGGTGAGTGCAGTTGGTTCACTGCTTTAGACATCAATTCAGCCTTTTGGTCAGTACCGATTAGATTCAAAGATCGAAAAAAAAGTGCCTTCATAACACAAAAAGGCCATTGGCAATGGAAGGTCCTTCCATTTGGATTTAAGAACTCGCCGGCTATTTTCCAACGGCTATTAGCAGGGATATTAAGAAAATATAATTTGGAAACATTTTGTGTTAACTATGTGGACGATATTCTAATATTTTCAAGGTCATTTGAGGAACATCTAAAACATATCAAACAGGTATTTGAAGCAGTTAAGAAGGAAGGAATTAAATTAAAATTGACAAAATGCGCTTTCGGCACACGTTCAGTGAAATATTTAGGCCACATAATTGAGGATGGGAAAGTGTATCCGATCAAGGATAATCTTAAAGCAATTAAAGAATTTCCTCAACCGACAACAAGGAAAATGGTTCGTCAACTATTAGGAAAGATTAATTTTTACCATAAATTTATAGACCATTGTACACAACGATTAAATCCATTACATAATTTATTAAAGAAAAACGAAAAATTCAAATGGAATCTTGAGTGTGAAAATTGTTTTCTTGAGATTAAAAGATATTTATGTTCGCCTCCTATTTTAGCCATTTATGATCCAAAAAAAGCTGTAGTTATTGAAGTGGATGCCAGCCGTTTAGGCCTCGGAGCAGTTTTAAAACAACTGCAAATAGATGGAGTTTTACATCCGATAGCATATTTTTCAAAAAAATTGACACCGGGACAAAAAAAAAAGGAAATCATATATTTGGAATGTTTAGCGATAAAAGAAGCAATTAAGTATTGGCAACATTATTTGATCGGAAAATCATTTACAGTAACATCGGATCATAAACCCCTAATAAATTTAAAATCTAAAGCGAGAACTGATGAAGCCTTAGGGGACTTGATGCTATACCTGTCACAGTATGATTTTAAAGTGATTTTTAAAGAGGGTAAGAATAATATAGAAGCAGACTCCCTATCAAGAAATCCAGTTCTAGATAGTCTCGAAAATGAGGATGATTACATAAAAATAAATAATATGATCACATTGGAAGAAATAATAAGAGAACAAACTAGGATTAAAGACGACATCATTAAATCAAAAAATGTTATAAAAGATGGCAATATCAGTTATAAAGTTTTTAAGAATAGAAAAAGAATATATGTGTCAGAAGAATTCGGACTATATTTGATTACGAAAATGCATCAGTTTTACGGCCATATTGGAACTAGTCAAATTGCTGAAAAATTGAGACCTTTTTACTATTTTAAAAACATGGATAAACTTATAAAGCAGTTCTGTAAAGCATGTGATATATGTATTAAAAATAAATCAAGAACTGGTAAACCTATCGGCTTGTTATCAAGACTGGGTCCAGCGGAATATCCTTTTCATATTATGTCTATTGATACAGTCGGTGGATTTGGAAATAAAGGATCGGTAAAAAAATATATGCATTTATTAGTTGACCACTTTACTCGGTACGCGTGGATACTTACATCGACCAGGCAGTCAGCAGATGATTTCATCAAACTCATTGGTCCACTATCACAAAATAACAATATAAAAATATTACTGGTAGATCAATACGGAGCATTTGACTCAGCTAAATTTAAAAAATATTTAAGCATAAAAAAAATTGAATTAATTTTTACATCTGTAGATAATCCACAATCTAATGGATTAAACGAACGCTTAAATCAGACTTTGGTAAATAGAATTCGATGCAAATTGAACAGTGATGCAAACAACAGAAGATGGACAAGTGTTGCTGAGTCTTGTGTTAAAGAATATAATAATACACTCCACAGCTCAACAAAATTCTCACCGGCTTATCTCCTGTATGGTGAAAAATCAGAAATTGTACCTACTTCATTACAGACTAAATCTAATTTGGAAAAAGATAGGTTAGAAGCATTCGAAAATTCTCGAAAAAGCTTCGAGAAAAACAAAAAAAGAATTGATAAAAATAGAAAAAAATGTAAATTTGAAGAGGGAGATCTAGTTTTTGTATCAAATGGTAACAAATTAAATAGAAATAAATTGGATGAAATAAGAAGAGGACCATTTGTTGTTAAAAGAAGAATTTCACCATCAATATATGAAGTAGAGTGTCACAAGAAGCGAAAAGAAACTAACTTCTTCCACAGCTGTAAGTTGATCCCTTACTCTTTTTCCACCTGGGAAAAAGAGTCACCCACCAGCGAAGGTGTAAATTAGAATTTATGTTTTGTTTATTTAGTTTATTTAGTGTTGTTTATTTTTATTGATTTTATACTGTGTGACGGCAGGTTTCATTATGTCTGAAGTTATGATTTATGATTGTTTCCAAAAGTAAAGAAAGGACTTTTATTCAATTCTATTATTTTAGGTAAGTTTAGAGACCGCATTATTTCTTAAGTTTTCATTGTAATACATTGTTTTTTGTGATTATTTATACTTGTAAGAATCTAATAAAAACTATTATTTTAGCAATCGAATAAATGTCCAGTTTATTGAAGAATAACAAATTACAGAATTACATATATATATATATATATAAATGATCAAACCACAATAAGAAATGGGAAAACAAGACTAAGATCTTTCAACCGTAACAAGCGGTCTTCGTCAGAGTCAAAAACCCAACTGACTCTGAAAAAGACCGCTTGTTACGGTTGAAAGATCTTAGTCTTGTTTTCCCATTTCTTATTTTGGTTTGATCATTGATTGTTATTTCACGTGTTTATGTGAAATCTTTTTATTTATATATGTATAAGATATTATATATATATATAAATATTACATATATATTTACATGTTTTCGTTTACATAGGATCTGCTGCCTATTTATACCTATATATATATATATATATGTGCCTGTGTGTGTGTGTGTGTGTGTGTGTGTGTGTGTGTGTGTGTGTGTGTGTGTGTGTTTTAATATAACAGAGGTCACGAGAACACAAGAAGAAGAAAAAGTTTATATATGTGTATATATACCTATATATATTATATATGTGTTGAATCACAAACACAGAACTAAAGAACAAACAGACTTACTGTCTCCAATTTTCGGTTGAACCGTCATCAGGAGAGTTGAGATAGGGACCACCAAGTGACTTTGTGAAGCGACGGTTAGAGACTCGACGTCTCTCCTGATGACGGTTCAACCGAAAATTAGAGACAGTAAGTCTGTTTGTTCCTTAGTTCTGTGTTTGTGATTCATCGTGAAACGTTTATATTATATATATATATATATATATATATATATATATATATATATATCATTAAAATTAACCGCAGTCTCGGCATTCACGATCTTAAGACTGAGAGATTCGATCCTACGAACTAACCTCCCGCTAACAGGGTTCAACTGGAAAAGGAGTTAGAAAAGTGACATGTTCAATTAAAATCGATGACTCATGCTTAGTCATTGCTATAAATAGAAGGATAGTAAAGGTTAATATAAAGAGAAGGTCAAAGGTCAATAATGAACAAGAAACAAGCGGTTAGAATAAAAGCTTGTAGAATTCGATCGTAGGATCGAATCTCTCAGTCTTAAGATCGTGAATGCCGAGACTGTGGTTAATTTTAATGATACCTGTTTAAAAGAGGATCTGCTGCCTATTTATACCTATATATATATATATATATATATATATATATATATATATATATTCACTGATAAAACGAAATACGATCCAAACTGGACACAATACGAGTTCGAGATTAACAAAGAGCAACACACAAAGTAGGGAAACACACTTATAGACTCAAATTTTCGGGTAATCCGTCTTCAGGAGAAAACCTCTAACCACCTAACCTCTTTTCTCCTGAAGACGGATTACCCGAAAATTTGAGTCTGTAAGTGTGTTTCCCTACTTTGTGTGTTGCTCTTTGTTAATCTCGAACTCGTATATATATATATATATATATATATATGTGTGTGTGTGTGTGTGTGTGTGTGTGTGTGTTTTAATATAACTAATTTAATATTTTTAAAAAATATTATGTGTGACGACCTCGCCCCTAAAGTGATACATTCAATTATAAAGCGAGGCACTCTGCCCTAACCATATGCATTTAGGTATAGTGTGTAACACCCTTCACTAAAGAGATACATTTGAATATATTGCATAACACCTTGCCCTAAAAGACACTTATAAATATAATATTTGACACCCTTTTCTAGAAAGAAAAAATATTATATTTTGATATAATATTCTACACTTTGCCTTGAAGAAATACATTTAGATGCAATGCGCGAAATCCTACCATAATGAGATATGTAGATATAATAAATGACACATTGCCCCCCAAGGAGTAAATTTAGAACAGTGTCTAGGCAATATCGTCACAGAGAAGTTGTTTTTATCGTTTATTATGTCAAAACAGATACTTTTTTTCTAAAAAAAATTTTGAAATGTCCTCATCATAATATCTGCGTTGTAGAAGAAAAAAAAATCATGAATTTAGGTTAAGAAGAGGAGGTATATAAGATTCTTGAAGTTTTAAGGCAAAAACAGTATAAATTTCAGCATAATTACTGATGGCATATATTCTTTACATTGTAAAATTCGTTAATTAATTGCAGAATAATTACATATATGAATAATATATGATCAAACCACAATATGAAAATAGGAAAACAAGACTAAGATCTTTCCACCGTAACATGCTTTCTTCGTCAGAGTCAAAAACCCAATTACATATCAAATTTAATATGTCTATTTCGTTTACAAAACAGTTAATTCGAGAGCTATAACATATATGCCCAGATAAAATTTAACAAAATTTTTGAATGTGATGAAATATTCATTTTTGGAGATTAGTAAGAAATATTAAATATCTGAATTTACAAAAATTAACACAATACCTGTCTTGATTTGTATTCATGTATCTCAACCTTTCGGCCACTCCATGATACAAAGCACTACAGATCGATGCTTTTTTACGTGAGACCCTTTCGCCACTTGAGGGAGTCCACGACAGCCTTACCAAAGCAAGGCCGCGCTGAAGTCCAATAAATACAATACCAACAAAAAAAAAGTACCTAACCCTAACATACGTTGTGAGGTTGTCACAACGGCAATATTACATTATTTTCTGTTACTCCAACTACGATGTGTGCAATAACCTTAAAGAGAGTATAATATAACTTATAAATATTCAGTTAGGGAAACAAACATCTACTATATATAATATAGAGCCTGTAGAATTATAGAATTATAAAAGCAGGTAATAAAGCCTACTGTTCTCTACAGCACCTTCTGAAGTCTAAGCTACTAAGCGGGAACTCAAACAAACTAATATATAGAACAATTCTCAGGCCTGTGATGATGTATGCATCGGAAACGTGGGTGATGACGAGCAAGGATGAAGACTTACTTAACGCATGGGAGAGAAAGAGGCTTCGAAGGATATATGAACCTGTCTGCAAATATAATGAATGGAGGATTCAAACTAACCAGGAAATTTATAGTCTTTATAAAGAATTAAACCTGATCACAGAAATTAAGCGAGGACGATTAAGAGGTTAGGGCCTGTGGAGAGAATGCTGAGGGACAGAGCTGTCAGCAGGGTACATCGACTCAAAGCCTGAGGGAGGTTAGGTTAGGTTAGGTTGCAGTGGCAGTCCCACAAGGGAACACACTTAGGCCAAGCATTGGCCCTTTGTGATGCCACACAATGAAGATTGATTCTACAGTGGGAGTCCTAAATTTTGCCTAACTCAAGTGTATTTAGAGTAGGGATCTTTAACGAGTACCTGACATCGTACAGGCTCGGGACCGACAGTTTAACGTCCTTCTCTGAGGGACGACGTGCTCAGATTTATTCTCCTCCCGCGTGAATAAATCGAGGGCCAGGTGAGGATTGAACCCCGGTCCTATCAGTGGCGAGCACATAACCACTGAGCTAGCCTGACCCCTAAGCCTGAGGGAAGAAGACTGCGAGGCCGACCACGTAAAAGATGGCTAGACAACGTGGAGGAGGATTTGCGGAGTCTCAATGAGAGGCAATGGAAAAGGAAGGCAGAAGACGAATGGAGGAGGATCGTTAAGGAGGTCCGAGCTCTTCAAGGGCTGCAGCACCACGGAGTTAAAGTACTATAGTAGTAGTAGTAGTAGTAGAATTATAGAATAAAAATAAATCTTAATTTTGAAAACATGACCCAAGATTTTTTCTTAAAGATATTCTAAATTTCTATTTTACTACATGTAAAATATTGTCATCATATAAAAATTAGTTTTCGAGATTTAGATGGAATAATACGTTTTGCGATCTTTTGAGTCTATTTCTGAAGTTTTTCTTGATGATGATGATATAGGTGTGTGTATAAAAATGTTTATGGTTACGTTATATGTCATGGTTGATCGATCGAGTCGATAATATACCTAAAAATAGCCCTTATACAGCAGATTCTAATGCTAGGTTTTGGGTAATATTGAAACATAGAAAAACACCTTTATTCCTCATTTTGGGTTTTTAAAAACACTTATTTTCTGCAATAAAATTTCTTTATAGTTGAAAAATTCAATTCATATACTGATATTACCAATAACTGAAACTTTTGACTTATAATTGAGACTAAAAGATTATGAACAACACGGTTTTATTGATAAATATGAAATCAAAAGCCAAAATTGCTATTTATTCGGAAATGAGCTGTATAGTTTTTTTTTTCAAAAAATTACTCCAGGGATAATGGGCATTATGCCATTGTCAGTTTAATTCGTCAATTGAAAAAAAAATTATATAATTTGTATAATAAAAATGTTGTATGGATGACCCAGCTAAAACTATTATGTATCATAAGAAAAAATATTCCATGGTATTATGAGGCACAAAAAGTGAAACTGAACTTAGAAAAATGACAACCTGCCCAACATTCTGGATATGCCGACATTAACTTCTGCTACTCTTATAGGAAATCATTATACGCTTTAATTAGTTATTTGGTATATAACATTCTTAAAGCATTAAGGCGAAAATAGTATAAATTTCAGCATAATATTTCTGATAGAATATATTCTTACATTGTAAAATTAGTTAATTAATTGCATAATTATTACATATACGTACGAATAATATATATTCTCAAAAAATTGTTCTTGACCTCTTCTATTCTATTGTATTAGGTAGGTTTTGTTTTTGAGGGCTAGGTCATAATAAAGAAAAATAAACTCCTTCCTAGGCCAACGTTTCGATGTATTTGTACATCATCTTCAGGCATAAAATTAGAGTAGGAACTATAATACTTTTAACAAAACAATCCACAACCTACATAGGGAACTAAATTATTGAGAACAACACATACATACAAGAGGTGTATCAAAAATCAAAAATTTTACATTTTTAAAACAAAAATGATTTTTCCAGATGTTTTAAAAAAACTAAGACTGTTTTCGAGAATTAGATCCGTCACTTTGATGATAATACTAAAATTCCAAAAGTCTACAATTATTTAGTTTAGGGCAGAAGTGGGGGAACCTGCGCCTTGAAGCCACATATGGTCTTTTGAACCATGAAATGCGGCCTTCTGCGGTTTGTTGATAAACATTTTTTAAAATACACAAAATTACAATTGTGGTAATAAAGACAAATCATTCTGGTTTTTAGGAAGAATACTATTCATCAATAAGTATTTTAAAAATCTAAGCTTTTAGAAAATCATTTTCCTGAGTTAACAAAGGTGATAAATGAAGACAGTGAGGATACTGTTGAATCTTTTGAAAGATGGGAAACATAACACCTTAGATTGGGGCATCATCACCTATGCTTCGGTATTTGTAATTTTGACTTTGTAGTAGTTAGTATAATTGGTAATAAGATACAGAAGGTGATATCCTTATACCTCGTATACAGGAAGAGGAGTTAATTAAGTGGAACTGATTTAGTTCCTGAGTTTTAGACTCACGTCACTTCAAAAACATCACTTCTTTTTTGTTCTACTTTTGTGTTCTACAACGTCTGAAACCAGTCGTTGTATCCAATGCTATATACAAATTATGATGGTATCATTTACTAATCCAATGCCAACTAACCATGTTTGCACAGTATTAATTACCTTTTGACAACAATATTGAACAACCACTCAGTGGCATAGCAAGGGAGAGGGGGCGGAGAAACTAGGAAAAAAATTAAAATAAAAAAAGACTGGCAAAAACTCTGAAAAATTATACTAAAATGAGTTTTTAAGATCGTAATTATTTTTTAAGTTTCAGGTGAGTATTACTATTTTTAAACGGATTTTTCAACTGCAAATAATTGCTAATAAAAAATTAAATATTTGAAAACTAGTTTTTTTAAAGAGTTGAAAGTTTATTATATTTGCTTGCGTTGCCAGTTAATTTAATTTAACCACTTTTTATGATTTAAATTATACGTTTTTGTTTTAAAGAAATAGTGATTTTCTTTCTATTACGACTGTATATGTATACAAGTACTGTACTAAGACGAAAGTCTGCGACTAATAACAGCTGTCTAAAATTAAGTCCTTGACTGTAATCCATAAAAGTAAATATTTTGAGGACTTTCTGAATTGTTGAATGTTAACGGATTATCTAATCGTACGACAGCCCCTGTCAGCAAAAATGCTTGCTATACCATTGCAACAACCATGAATTAATCAATTGTTTTATTACAACTTTGTTCATAAATGACAAATACTTGAACTTATCTGGTAGATTCTTTAGGCTGACATTAAAAAGTATGGGAATTTCCATTTAACAATATGTACATCGTTGATTATGGTTTTATACATATCTGAATTCGATCGCCGTATATGCTATATGAAAGAAAAGTGAAGCCAATGTTTCCTTAGTAATCAGTGTTTTAGTGATATGAGTTTGACCTTTACTCACTAGAGCGCAGCACCCTACTAGGTAGGCTGTTTGGAGCTTTAAGTAACTTTTTGTATGAATAAATGCTTCTAACAAGCATGAAAATGTGAAAATATTGTTCAATATACTATTTTTAATTGCAACATACGTCATAGGTGACTAATTATTACAACTTTGTAACTTCTTTACAAATGATTTTAAATAATGCCTTGATTATCATGTTTGCAGTGACCCTTCTAGTATAGACTAATTTTGTAGGAGTAAAATATAGTTTTTACATTTACAGTGATAATGCAATGTAAAGAATACAAACGATATATTTAACATTCATTGTAGTATATTATTGTTAAATTCCCAAAACCCGTTTCTTGAGTTGATTAAAAGATTTCATTTCTAAATGTCATTTTGGAAAGCATTTACAATAATCCCATTCTTATAAAACAACAGTCTCACATTTTTTTTTTTTAAATTGTTAGTTAATTCTTCTAAATATCGCTTACTGCAATGTTTGAATTCTTTATGTGAAAATCACATGTCAAAGTCAATGAAGTTGTTGAATTCAATATTAAAGAAAAAATCATGATAAAACCTGTTCATTTTATGCACACCTATATTGGTGTGATACATAAAGTGATCATACCGTGTATAAACATTATATATTAAGATTATGATTACCCAGGAACTGAGTTGGCCAACCCCCAAAAACCATCTACTACAGCCCTACAGCTACCATCAATTCACAGCTTTCATAAACAACGGTTTTAAAAACTCCTATATACTCTAAAAAAAACAGACATGTAATTAAAAAAAGGAATGTGGCCCCCAGCCAAGCAAAAGCATCTCGAAAGTGATATATGGACAATAATTAACTAGATGTTTACTTTCTTAGAATACTTGTATATTTTACTGATCTATGTAACATATTGAAGTATTTCTTGTTATGATCACGATGTTATAAAAACAATTAATTATCTCATGTTAATTATAATAAGTATTTTTTCTTTAAGTAATCTATATTGTTACATAATATTATTTAAATAACTGTATCATTATAAAAACTCTACACACACTATTTGAGACCATACTAGACAATAATGAATGTGTGATTAGTTAGTATTGACATATTAACATATTAGTTAGTATGACATATTGTTAATATTGTATCAGAATATCAAGTAGTTATAATACCTTAAATATTGTAATATTAGTCCCTAATTATTTAGTGGGATTTAATATTTCTATTTGCATTATGTATTTGTCATTTCACAAGCGACCAAAAGAAACATGTAGTACTATTGTAGAGCATGTTGCAAATAAAGTTTAAAAAGCAACACACACATACACACACACACTTTAGTTGAGGGTACAGTCAAGCAAATTGGACCTCTCGATATTTTAAAACCTAACAATATGAGCTCTATTCGAACTGATTATTCTCCACTTGGTACCTACGTTTTTTTACTTTATAATTGTTTTTTTTCTTTTTTCTTTATTGTTTTTTTTTAGCTTGTAATTTTAAAAATGTTTTATGATTATATTATCTCCTCATATTTTGTTTTGTGTAACAAAGCTGTAACATCTGTTGTTAACAATCTTTTAGTTGCTCTCTGATGACATAAATTTGAAAGGCCTCAGAGCACATTGTCTGTGTTTTTTTCTTTTCCTTGTGGCAAATACTTTCACACACACACACACACACACACACTGCCGAGTCTCATTCGGCAGTGATAGAGTATAGATCTGTGAAATCCCTATTCATGACAAGGTAACTATCCTAGCTCTTCGTGGATTGCTAATGGCGTGTTTGTAGATCTTGAGAATTTAAACTATCAGTAGTGTTTCTGTAGTAGAGTTTCAGTAAAGCATAAGAAAACCACCCCCCAATGGGGTGTTGGATTGTTTTATGGGTTCAATATAAGGGTGCACTATACCAGGGCTGGGGATCTTTTCTTGGAGTAAAAGCCATTTTAGCACCGTCCACTTCCCCAAAAAGCCACCACGAATAGATAAACAAATTCTTACATAATAGTTATATTGTAAATCATTGAATCTATCATTATATTACTCTATCAGTGCATCTAAAACTGTTTCGCATCTCTCAAAAGATTCAGCAGTGTCCTCACTGCCTTCGTTTATTACTTTTGTTAACTCAGGAAATCATTTTCTAAAAGCTTAGACTTTTAAAGTAATAATTGATAAATGAGCTGTTATTTTTAAAAGTGGTATAAGTCCACTTTATAAAAAAAAATGAGTTAACGTTAATTTTAGTAAGATATAGACATACTCTATACATATTTTTAATTATACATTCAATGGAGTACGATTTTGACATAAAGTAAAAGAAAAACGTTTTGCTATAAAATGTTACCGCAAAAATATTTTTTTTGAAAGTGGAATAAGTTCATTCCTAATAGTTATAATTAAAACAACTTTCTTATTGCAATTATTATTGATTATTTTAACTGCACTATGCACTATGTTTACCATGAATACTTCACTAAACTAGTGGTAAAATACAAACCATTTCAAAATTATAAGTTTTTGTTTTTTATCTTAACGAAGTTATTTACATTATACAATTGTTTATCCATATCGCTTTTTTAATATAACTAATATTAACTCTTAATGAATTTGATTACTCAAGTATTTAAATGGATTCATTATTACTTTATACAATAAAAATCCACTTTAGTAAAGCTAATCTTCAATAAAAACATAGACTTAAATTTATTCTAGTTTTTATTTTTTGAAATACGTTATTTTTGAAAAAGGTATAAGTCCATTTTGAGCTAAGGAAATCATTTATTTCTTTAAAAAAATTATTAATTATCATTTCATAATAAAATTTAAAAGGTGTATAGTATTTAAAAACATTAACGTTTGTCAATATTTTTAAATTGACTTAGATGCAAACCCTTAATTATCTCGATACATAAAAAAATGGACTTATACCACTTTTAAAAATAACAGTTCAAATAGTCTTCTTCCTAAATGTGAGAATTTTTTATCTTTATTACCACAATTGTTATTTTTTGTATTTTGAACAATTTTGCTCAATAAACCGTAGAAGCTGCGGTCTTAAGGCCGCAGGTTCCCCATGCATGTGCTATACCCTTGACTGGGTGACTCTACTACCTGCGCTAAGCCGGTAAGTGCTTGTTACAAGAATATCCCTTTTGAAATGTCCACCAGTGTAGAAGATCAGCCGTTTAAAAAATCCATCGCCCTCCTAGAGAATGTCAATTACGTAAGTGGTAACCTTAGAAATGACCTTAAGAAGGTCATTAAACTATTGAAACGTGCTTTAAAAGGTAAAGACAACGAGATAAAAATTGTAAAATATAAATTGGTTATATGCATATTAACACAGGCAGAACATTATTGAGAGACTCATAAAAAACATACTACAAATGGAACTAATAATGACGTAATAGTAATCTACCCGCCAGATATAAAACCAAAGGACTACTCAACCCAGGGACGACACAAAAAAGGAGATAAATAATTGATCCAAAAAATTGAAAATAGGGTTTAATATCATGAAACATATTTCTTAAGGAAGAGTATTACTCCAAGTATCAAAGGAGGCAGAGTCGAAAGTCTTAAAGGAAAAAATTAAGAAAAACCATATGATAAGCTTGAGGCAAGCACGGGTAAGAAAGTACACCCCGGTTACAGTTAACTTTATCCCAAAAGAAGTAAACAAAGAAAATAATTAGAATAGATATAATTAATGAGCAAAATAGCGATGTGTTGTAAAATACAGATGCTCTTAAAGTCGTTGTAAGCTATACAACAAAGACAAATCATATGTTTTTAATTTTTGAAGTCTCTTCCGTGCTGAGAACTAAATTGTTAGATAAAGGTGTGAAGTTGTTATGAAAGTGGTGTAGGGTGCAAGATAACGTAAAGTAACACGGTGCTACAAATGTAAATTTGTACAAATGTATGCCACCTCTGTGCCGAAAACCAGGACATAAAATTCACCATAGGGAGAAACTTTAGTATAAATTTAAAAATTATCTAGTATACAATAGCCATGTATCGGATAGATCAAAAGTTGATTGTCGCCACTCGGTGTCAAATAAAATAATATCGGATCATTAGTTGTGTAATCCGTAATTGTGTTGTATTTACTCATTCTGAGGTAAAATGGATAAACAAACAAAAGTCTCCATACAAATGAAGTTTTATTCAACGCGTTTCGAACACTTCGTTCGAAAACAACTTTTTTGTTGTTGAAAACAACTTGTTTTCACTGGACCAACCCGTCAGTACCACATCCTTGGTATCATCCTGATGATGAACACAAAGTGTTCGAAACGCGTTGAATAAAACTTCATTTGTATGGAGACTTTTGTTGGTTTATCCATTTTACCTCAGAATGAAATAATTATGACTTCAGACCTCAGAAAAATATAGTTGCAACCCTAAAATACGTCTCATTATTTGTGAAAGAACATATAGATATTAAGTGATGATTCGTTAATCTCATTAGGCATCAAAGGAGGCTTTGAAGCCACCTGGTGGCCTAAAATACTGAAAAGGCCTTAGAAATCTGAAATGTCCAAACAATCTATACCGCCTGAAAGTTATTTCACGAACAGGTTAGCCGTCTTATTACATGAATATAATCACAACTATTTAAACGGCTGAAAAGCCTTTCTACTCAAAACATATACGTCATACGACAAACTAAAATAGAAATAAATTTGTCTATTCTAAACTTTAACATAACAAAACACTTAACCTATTCAATAACTATGACTTAATATACTCGTACATAGATGCGCAGTAATATTAAAATGAGAATGTAATCAAACCTCTTTACTCGCTTCAAAATAGTCTCTGCATATATGTTATGATTATTATGAGAAAACAAGTCTAAGATCTTTCAACGGTAACAAGCGGTCTTCAAGAGTCGAAAACCCAACTGAGTTTCTTAGTCTTGTTTTCCCATTTGATATTGTGGTTTGATCATTGATTGTTATTTTACGTGTTTATGTAAAATCTTTTTATGTTATGATTATATGTAGAAATATATATGTTATAAAAAAAGGTACATTATATGAATTTAGACTTTACGAAAGAAAAACAAACACCTATTCAACAACTAGAACTTAATGTATGCAGTCAATTAATATAACAATGGAATCATTTCTTTTGATGATCATGGAAAGTGGTTCTGCCATAAACAGATTCGTTGTATGTCAGACTGAAATAGAAATAGCTATGTAATTCTAAATTTAAAGATAATAAAACTCATACAACAACTGTAACTAAATGTACACAATTAAATAAAAGAATAATTTAATCGCATCTTCTTATACACCTGAAAAGCGTTTATAATTGTTTTATTATCAACTTCGTGATAATAAAACAATTTTGTGTTCATGAAATTAGCTCAATATACACAGTAAAATTAAAATGAAATACAATAACAGTTCTTCATTCACCTGAAAAGCGTTTCTACCTCAAAGGAGTTGAGTTGTATAAAAGAGCTGACTAAAAGTGTATCCATAATAGACTTCATGGCCATAAAAGACTTGTTCTGTGGAACAACACTCGTAATGGTTTCTACCTAAAATTATATGAGGAACATAGAGAGTAGAAGAGATTAATTATATAAATATATGAGTTAATATTATTATTAATTAATTATAATTATATGAGTAACACAGAGAGCAGAAGAGATTAATTATATAAAATAGATCTGAAAACATAAAAGACCTGTTCTATGTAATAACTGTAAGTTACCTCACACGGTTGAATTAAAATATGAATGTAATCATTCTTCTACATATGCTTTAAAAGCTTGTCTACTCCTCAAATTAAATATGTTACATGAGGGAGTACAACAGCAATGGTTGTACAAATGTAGATTTAAATATCATAAAACACAGTTTAAATTAGTTTAAACAGTAGGCATATAAAAATGTACGTATTTTTATACGATATTTTACCCTTCACATATCAAATTAAATTACATGGTTTGAATTGAGATATAATATTTGATATTTAAACACGTTTTGTACCTTCATGGGGTAGAAAGCTTGAAATATTTCAACGAAGTCCGCCTCCCGATGACAAAAGTTCTCATTACTAAACTCCATTCAGGATACACAATTGGCTACAGTATCAGGTGATTTAATGTTTGTAGCCTTTATCATGTTCTAGAGCAATTGTTCTGAAACTGCATCAAAGTCAGGGAGCTCTTAAGTCTGCAAATATACAGGCACACTGTATGGGAAATTTTATTACTAAGTACAAATACTATACGAAAAAAGTAACGCTTGAAAAAAAATTGAAACTAACCTCCAGTTGATGTATTCTTCTGCCCAGAGAATATGAACCTGATGAGCCTCGGCGTCTTCTTCAGTGTTTGGCTCTGCAGGTATGTTTGATAGGGATAGGGAGCTCGCATTTCTTCTTCAATATTTTGAACATTTTTATTCCTAACCTGTTTTGACTAATGGAATAATGTTGTTGCAAACTATAGACTTTTTTTTCAGAATGGTGAACAAATGAAAGAAATGTTTCATAGATAGATATTTATGATATTTACGTAGATATTTACATATATCTCGCCATTGGTAAAACAAATTCACTGCCTATGTAACCTGTTTGCGGTGACTAGCTCTTCTTTAGAATGAAATCGTTGTTACTTATCACTCATAATAATGTGTTCACAAAGGAGACATAATGCCTAAGGCATGGTGACTACATTTTTTATGTGTGGATATAATATTCTGAATCACTCAAGAACCCTAAAAATCCTATAGACACTCTTTGAAAATCACAGTTCCATAGCCCCAACAGATCACGACAGGTCCGGGAAAAACCGTGTATGAAGTTGGAATATCTGCTTGATTTCCAATGCGCTTTACTCTTAACAATATAAACATCCCTTACAATAAAGAACATAAGGGTAACCCGAGCAACATTAAAAATTATAGTAAATATAGCATATAAACTGAACACATAAACATGCAATGATTATATACAATACACACATAAACATGCCCACTTACCTGTGTACAGGTATCCTTTCGTCTGTACCTGAAACAGTACATACATGTTAATACTTAGATAATGGTGATGTAAAATAATGTTAACTCTTGGTCAGTCATCTTTGTGACTAGACATAATCAAATAATTCTATTAATGTCTCATGACAATACCTAAGGAAGGTATATAGCCCTATGGTAAGTGCCACCCCCCCCCCCCCCCATTCACATGTAACGTAACCTCTTAATGACAAAAAAATAAATGAATATAATGACAATATAAAATATAATGTAACAACTAAATGTTACTAAATTCAATATATTATGTACTTCCAACATCATCAAAACTACCTGTATATACAAAAATGTATTTATCAAGTTATTTATATGAATAAATAATCTAAATATTTCTTCAAATACAATAATAAAACAAATTCACAGAAGAGGTTCTTGAGGATTTTGGTCATAAACATACAACTTCTGATTATATGCCAATAATAAGCATATATGATTGGCATATAATCAGGAGTTGTATGTTTATAACAAAAATCCTCAAGAACCCCTTCTGTGAATTTGAAATATCAGTGGTCGAGAAGCTATATCAATAATAACAACAAAATAATTTGTATACAGAAGTATAAACACGATCATATAATTTTTGACGTTCTCATTGGTTATTCTTACATCTCATATGAACAAGGAATAGGATAATATTCAACATAGGTGTAAGTTAAAGTAATATAATTCAAACATAAGTCAGTTCAGCATATTTTATTCAGTAAATACTCTCGTTTTTTTCATTTGAAACAAACATATTATATTGGAATAATTATATCTATTGTTAACGTCTCTTTTAATGGCATTACAAATAAACTGATTAATCGCTCTTGTTCAACTGAAGAATAAAAGTATAAACAGCATCTAATATTTTTTAACATTCTGATATGTTGTTCTTCCGTGTTAATTCAAAAACTCAAAATAAATGATGTTCCCCAAGGTACGTATTTTATTTTCACTGCATAAATACTTCTAAAATGATATGGTAAGAAATGTTTTGTTTAAATTAATATTTATACTGAAAAAACATGAAAATTAATATCATATGTCATATAAATTGTTGGATAAGTTACGTATCGGGCAGATTGGACTAAATTTGCAAATTCCTAATAAAGTATATGACATTTACTATTGGAATGATTAATAAAATTCATCTACTAGGAACTATTCCGGTAATTAGCCAAATTTGCAGTTACAATTACAATATAACTCTATATAAAATATTTGGAGTGGCCTACAGTCAACTTTACTATAAGTAAACATAATATCATAATTTTTGGATATATAATATATAATGTCCCATTTAGGCATAATATAAATGTCTAAATGTTTTACTAGATGTTTACTAGTTTTTCATTTCTTGAGGTATCAATCACTTGTATAGTGATTGATCCAATTTTTAATGTACACGCTTATATTTGTATATCACAACACCAATTCATTAGTATAACTACATCAGTAATAACATTTTTATAAAGGAAAAGTGAAGATTTTGTGTTACGAAATAATTTCTAACAGGAGAACATGGCTTTTGTTCCTACAGCCAGTAGAATTCTTACACAGTTTATCTAACGTCCTTCTATAATGAAGATTTAAGACAAAGTTGTCCCTTTAAAACCTCAAAATATTCTTATTTTGACAAATGTAATAAATAAATATATTTCATAATATATTTATAAAATAATTAATAATTATACACAACATATTGATAATAAATAAGTATCTTATTGAAATGCACAGCATTCTCTGCGTTAACGACCTGACAACTCAGTGGGCTGGTGTTAACTTCTATATCATTTCCCAAGAGACATACTACTAAAGTATGGGCAGATGTACAAAAGAAAACCACTTTTACAGACAAAAAAAAAGCATAACTTTCTAATATTACACAAAAATACAAGTGAATAACAACAAACACAGTGAATAAAAAGTATACTTAGTTAAGTGCAGACCTGCTTAAAGGTCGTTAATGCAGAGGCTGCCATGTATTTCAATAAAATATGCTTACGAGAAGAACTGCTCCCTTTTTACAAAATAAATAAATAATACATACATTTTAATATAGTATAATAGCGATAAAGTCAAGATTTATGTATAAAAGGCAAATATTTAATTAAAATTAAGACAATGATCTCAAATTAATTTACTTAGCAATGGTCATTATGTGTTAATAGTAATAATACAAGCATTAGTTAATACAACAACTGAAGACCTTAAAATATAGTCTTCATTAAATTAAACAACGTAATTTTACTGTTATATCATGGAAAAAAAGAAGACAAAAATAATATATTAGAAGCATTTTTCTAAATTCCTTTTTTTAATAATATACTAATTATTTCATATTATATTATTATTGAATCTGATATATTTTCTTTAAGTTTTATTGTATTAACAATGAAAGGTAAAAATATTAAAACAAAGTGGTAAACTTTTAATGTCAGAAAAAACATCACAATATACCAGTTATGTTATAAGTTACCTATTTATAATTAGTAATATTAATTAATTAAGAAACTATTAATTGATAATTAAATAAAATTAAACAAACAAATATAAAGTATATAAGACACCTAAAGAATTATTGGATAAAAAAGTTTTGAGTTATATATCAAGAATTAACTTAAAAGTAGTTATGAGTTTAATAATTATTTTATAACTGTTTGCAAGGTATGATCAATTTAATTTAAGCTAAATTAATAAAGATTAGTTTAAGCCATATCATTAAAATTAGATTAAAACAAAAAATTATTGTAAAATAACAGTTTCTTATTATTGGCATTGAAATATTGATTAAGCAAAATAGTTATGCTCATATTCTGATACTGATTTTCTTTTACAATTGTTAACAATACTTTACAACTTTATATATTAAGTTGTATACAATACAAAAGATAAAATTTCATTAAAAACTGAGTCATATTACATGTTTTACTAATATTTGTAATAGTGCTTTCTATAAATATAATTATTAATACGACTGTTTACCTTTTTTTTCAATATTAAAAGAGTACATTTGAATTGCATCTTTGTAATTATTATATAGCATACCAATTAAGTATATAATATATTAAATAAATACTAATTATATAGTGACGTTTTAATTAATTTTTATACTAATATTTTATACTAATTAGTATAGATACCATTCATGTTATTTTGCATTGTTATAATGTAGTATATCGTTTCTCAACCTACATTTCTTTTTCATCATTTAATAGTTATATGTTAACACAATGTAGTATAAAAAAAGATCATTTTAAATTGTGTACTAACTTTCTTTTTGATGTTCAAAGTTTTTTCTCCTTTCCTTTCAAACACTTATACAACCATAAAATTAATTTCACACGTATGTATAACTTAGTAATCTAATTAATAAAATGACTTAAAATAGTAAAATAAACTGCTATAAACAATATTTTTTTCTAAACTTCGATTAAAAAAAACCAACGTTTGTACCAATCCAATGACGCCATGATGAAAATGCATAAAAGAGATATGGCGCTTAATTAAGCCAGTGTTTACATTGGATAGGAAATTATCATGAACTAAATATAGTAAATGTGAAATATGAAATCATTAGACCTATAAATTTGAAGAGTTGTACTCAACAAAAAATAAATCTATATTATCGGTATTAATATTAAATAAACTTTTATAAATAGATAATTTTATATTGAAAGATAAAAAAGGGAAATAATGCATACATTAGTGGAATTTAGTAATTCAATTTTCAGGTCGGTCGATAATAACATGTTTTATCGTGTGCACTCAACTTTACTAAAATTAAATATACAATTAAGTTAATTGATACCTTTTTAACTCAATGTTTTCTTTTAATGCAGTCCTAACTATTTTGCCAATTTCAAGGAAAATGTAATCATTGTAACAACCTTGTAAAAAAATCCAATAAATCACGATGACGAATAATTAAGACTATAGTCATTTGCTGGGTACTATTTTAAATTCATTTTCAATATGCTGCAAATTTATGCAGTAGATTACATAGATATCTATGTATCTATATCAATTCAAAGAGTTTGTAAAACAAATAACAAACAAACAAATAATAATAATAAACAAACAATGGTACAGTACAATTCATAATATGGAAACATTTTTTAAAATTTCGATGAAGACATTATATTGTTTTTAGATTATATTTCCATAATTAATTATTTTATGAACTTCATTTCATTCTAAGTCATGTAATTAGTTGTGTAATTTCTTTTACTTAATTATCTTAATATATAAATTAATTTAATTCAAACACATTATTAATTAAAGCAGTCATTTTGGAAACAAAATTAATTCTATTAACTCACGAGATATGAAAGTAATTATTGTGTGGTATTTACTCATGATTAGAAAGGTAGAGAAACACTAAGTCTCCACACACAAGGAGTTAGTGTCCTTTTACATCTTAAACAGTCAATATCACCTTACTGAGGCAAATACAACCTAACGGTGAACACTAAGTGCTCAAAACGCACCAACTTTGGATAAAATCTTTTTTTGTTAATGGAAACTTATTGTTTCTTCCCCTTTCCAATCAAAATATAGACTATCCTACACTAGTATAATTTTAGATGAAAACTAAAACGTAGTTATAAAAATGGGAAGAAATGAAAACAGGCTTTTGTAAAATTATAAATTTTATATTTTATAAAATAGAGTGCAGTGTCCTACACTCAACTTTACATAAGTAAACATAGTATCATTCTTCTTGGGTATATAATGTATAATGTCCCATTTAGACATAATATAAATGTTATTTATACTATAACAGTTATATAAATGTTATTCATTCCTTGAGGTAGTACAGATAGTGATTGATCCACTTATCAATATACCATTAGTTGTGCAATCCGTAATTGTGTGGTATTTACTCATTCTGAGGTAAAATGGATAAACCAACAAAAGTCTCCACACAAATGAAGTTTTATTCAACACGTTTCGAACACTTTGTGTTCATTATCAGGAAGACACTATAATACAAATTATATCTAATTAGTTACAAAAATTAGAGTGAAATAATAAAATTCAATTAAGAGAATTCAAGACATACCCAAGGATGTGGTACTGACGGGTTGGTCCAGTGAACACAACTGGACCAACCCGTCAGTACCACATCCTTGCGTATGTCTTGAATTCTCTTAATTGAATTTTATTATTTCACTCTAATTTTTGTAACTAATTAGATATAATTTGTATTATAGTGTCTTCCTGATGATGAACACAAAGTGTTCGAAACGCGTTGAATAAAACTTCATTTGTGTGGAGACTTTTGTTGGTTTATCCATTTTACCTCAGAATTATCAATATACATGCTTATTTTTGTATATCACACCACTGATGCATATAATATCATTAGTGTAGGGTAAAAAGCTAATGAAATGTTCTCCATATATAAAAATTTATGTGGCTTTTTACCCTACAATGAGTAAATACCACATAATAACTGATTTTACTACGTTAGAATTAATATTATTAGTATAACTACAGCAGTTATAATTTTTGAATTGCGAAAGTGTAGATTTCGAGGTTCGAAATAACCACTTACAGCAGGACATGGCTTTTGATCTAATAACCAGTGCATCTATCTCTTATATAGTTTATCTAAACTCCTTCTACATTGAAAATTTATGACAACATTTCTGATTTAACGTGAAAATATTCCTATTTTGTCTGAAAAATGTCAGAAACATGTGAAAAAAATGTAAAAAAAATGTCGTTTTAAGACCACTTGTAATCTAAGATGTAGGATAATTTCATTTATAATTTTTCAAAGAATGTTTTTAATTTAGAATGACGTTTTACTTTTTTTGGTCTTTTATAAAATTGTTATACTGGGAATTTTATGGCAAGCCAGTGTTTTTAAAAAAAAAAAACACTCTTCTTTCCCTTTGTAAAAAATCCAATTTACTCTGAGCAAGTGTTATCATTTTCCTGTGTTGTACTCTGGTGAAAGGATGCTGTAAATGTATATTGAGAAAATATCTTAGTAATTAGCAAGTTTTGCATACTCAAATCAAATTCAAAGCCGGCATTTCTGTATAATTTAAAACTTTTATAGTTGAAAGCTCAAAATTTTTGAAAATAGCAGATATGAACTATTCGACTGTATTTTGTGAGACAAATCTATCATACCATGGAAAAGATCAGAAATAATATGTTTGAATGGTGTTAATTTTATACATGTAAGAATTTTATTCTTTTTACATCTCATATTAAGTTCTTAAATTATTTTAAAAAAAAAATTTCATTGAACCTCTAACATCAATTTCATTTCAGTGGATTCACTCAAAATATTTCTAAGTCAGTGTAATACAATGTAAAAAAAATTTAAAAAACACGACAAATATAACAAGTAAGCCATTAGTCCAGGATCAATATTCAGTTTTTATAGCT
The DNA here is from genome assembly GCA_026182355.1 of Hermatobates lingyangjiaoensis. Lineage (NCBI taxonomy): Eukaryota > Metazoa > Arthropoda > Insecta > Hemiptera > Hermatobatidae > Hermatobates > Hermatobates lingyangjiaoensis. The sequence goes on from JAPFBL010000420.1 coordinate 89,517, forward strand.
TTATTGCTCTTTGCCGTAAATTGATTTCATGAATTTTTTTATAAAATGATAATTTTATGGCTTTTTAATGAGCTGTTTAGCGTCAAAAAAACATTTTTTGAAAACAGAAAATGTACTCTAACGGCCCTTTGGTAAATATAATTCTGAAAAACATTATCTCAACTTATCTTCCACATAAAGTTGTATTTTTAGGTATAGTTTCATTCGGATCCACCAAACGGTAAGGCTTGTATCGCTCTTACAAGCTTTCAGATTGAATTATAAATAAAAATTATTACATTTAATAAAAAAAAATAATATTTTCTGTTGTTTTAAAAATCTGAGGATATTTTTTGTTTATTTATTTATTTTTGAAGCCTCAAAGATAATGTCAAAATTTTCAGGCTCTAGAATTAGTTGTTTACGAGAAAAAAATGTAGTCTAAAAACAGGTTTTTGGCAAAAAAAATTGACTTTCCCAACATGCATAATTGCTCCCAAACAATAGTGCTTATCTACACTATGGGGCCCATTTTTGTGTTAAATATCAACTTGATCGATCAAACATTCTGGACCTTAGCGTGACCACAAACTTTGGATAAATATTCACCCATCCACAGACATTATTGAAAAAACTTCATAAAACGACTTCTGTAACATCAAAACATGTAATTCCATGAAAATCTTGAGATCAACTTTTTCCACGATCACTATACTTTACTTACACTAAAGTAAAAATGTTCGGGGTTATTCAATTTATTAAACTTGTACAATTTTAAAATAAAAAAATGATTGCATAATACTTGACTGACTTCGATGAAGCGACAATATGCTATCCTCTTAATCATTAATAAGTACACACATTTGGAAGAGTCATTTTTGACTATTTAATATAAAGAATTATACTATAAATGTAATCTCGTTAAATGAAGCACTGACTATAAACAGAAATATTGAACAAAGTTTAATTTTTGTACAACATAAAAAAACTGGAGCAGTCTACTCTCAATATTACTGTAAGTATATGTAATATACTTAAACTCATTAATAATAAACTCAATCAGTTGATTGTTAGGATTTTACTGTCTTCATTATTGAAATTATAAAGAGTATGTAATGTAATAAATAGTGATACATTTCTGAAAAATATTTGCAGTTCTTGATTTAAACCTTCTTAGGAGAAGAATAATAATTCACATTTCAATTGATTTCTTCTAATGTTCCTGGAAGCATTTTAGTATGTTGTGATGAAATCAATAATTAAAGCTGTTGAAAAAAATCTGGAGTGACATTATTATTGTCAAACGACTTGTTGAAGTGACGTTTGTCCAAAAAGACTTTGTCAAAAGACTTTTCTGTTTATACCAAACTTTGTCCCTAAGCTAGTGGTCAACTTACATGCCATCACACACGCCTAGATCCGAAAATTCGAAACAAAGCAGGAGAAAGATGTCAGCTTCACTGAAAGTGGGCCAAAAAGCACAACTTTGGTTGTAAAACCTTGTCATGTTACAGTGTTGAGTTGGAATTTCAACCTGTCGTTTTCGTCATACGGTGACTCATCAGCAACATTATTAAACTTTACTTTGTATATATAACTGAACATGATATATCATAAATTAATTTTATTATTATGACTTAAATCGTAAATTACAGCAATTTGCCATGATGGACTTAAAATATTTATTTTAAAAATAAATGCACAGTAAATAAATGTAATAAATTAATCAATAACTGGCAGAAATATCAAGACGATCAATATAAAATTGTAAAAATCTAATTAATGTTACAAGTTAAAAACAGTTCTGAACATTATTAATCAATCGTATCAATACTCATTATACAAATAAAATTTGCCTTTCTTGATATTCACTGCTCATCAATAACTTAGTTAAGTACACTTACCTTAATATACAATACATCTTTTATTAATATTAATCCCATTTTCAGGAAATCATAATAAAATAGTCATAATATGCTTTCTATATGTAATAAACAATGCTTAATACTTTATTATTTATGAAGTATAAATATGTAAACTTTAAGAGGATACATATCAAAAATATTTTGTTTAGTTAATGCTACTAAATTTTAAGAAGTATAACTTTCATGATATACTTTATTTAATAAGTACATAGAAACATTACTTCTTCAGTCATTCTAAATTACAGTAATCGTATATAATCAATAAATTATGTGAACAATTTCGAAGTAATTAAGTAAAAATATCTTAATTTACAAAACATTTCTAATTAAAATAGGTTTAATTTGTACGTAAAATATTCTGTGACTAATATGTACTGTTAATAAAATACACAATTGTACTGCATAAATAATACATTAATAAGCATTTTTAATTGCTTGTAACATCATGTTTAATGTTAATGATGATCCAGAAAATTATATTTTAGCAAAAAAATATAAAATTTGTTAAACAAAAAGAAGGTTAATTTAAAATGTAACACGCCATATTCATTGAAAGCAATTATTAAGTAACTACTAATTATTTTCATTATAATATTAATATTAGAAGAATTTAATTAGTTACCATAAGCACAGAAATAAATCGTACTTACTATTTGAAGTTATTATTGTATGAAATATCAAGTTGAACTAATAAACTAAATTATTAAAGGCACTCATGAGCGCATAACACTTAATCAGAGAACAATGACTACAGTTTTGCTTTGTTAATAGCTTTCTTGAAGTAAAAATTATTTTCCTAATAAAATTAATTTGTTTAGGTATTTCTTTAAAAAAAAAAAATCTGATTTGGTCTATGCTAAATTGTACTATAATAAAATTTGTACTATAATAAAATCACGAATAATGAATATTTTAATGCTTAATAATTTACTTTAACATTGACTCTCAGCAAATGAACTTATAAAAAAAAAAGGCTAAAGTAATAAACCCAACATTTACGACTTATCGCTATCTTTTCTTGCCCTTACCATAAAGTTCTGGAAAATTTATTAACCCATAAAACTAATTGTTGGTATAATGGTCAGCAGTAGTTAATCACACAACACATTTATGTTATTTAAATAGAAAATATGCTTTTGTTTATTCACCACATATCCACGTAAAGTATTAATAGAACGAGAGTATAAGAAGTTTAACATTTGTATCCTATTGTGGCTTATGAGTGAGAGTTAACCTTCTCTGTAATAGTCTTCTTTAATTTAGAAATCTTTATGTCATCAATCAAATTTACTCGGCCAGGAAAATAACATGAAATCTTTATTAAATTGAATAGTTTTCTTTTTGTATTTTATTTAAGGACAATTGTTCATGTGTAATCTACAGTCAGTTCAACAAAAGAACAATGACTGGTATTATTTTGAGTAAATTTAATGATGGCAAACATATCTAGAAGTAATATACTTGTATTTCTTATAGGGCAGTATTTCATGTGTAATCTATAATGTCAGTTCAACAAAAGAACAATGACTGGTATTATTTTGAGTAAATTTAATGGTGGCAAACATATCTAGAAGTAATATACTTGTATTTCTTACAGGACAGTATTTCATGTGTAATCTATAATGTCAGTTCAACAAAAGAACAATGACTGGTATTATTTTGAGTAATATACTTATAAGTTAAGTTAATAGGGGATCTAATTAAGTTAAAATAGAGAATCACTCAGTTTGATTCTTATTAAAGTGACTTGCATAAATATAGTGAGTTTATAAAATAAAGTAAAGTCACTATAATATGTATTAAAGTATATATGATCAAACCACAATATGAAATGGGAAAACAAGACTAAGATCTTTCACCCGTAACAAGAAGTCCTCGTCAGAGTCAAAGAACCAACTGAAACACTAGATACAGAAAACATCTGGTGAAGGGTTGTTTTCCCATTTCATATTGCGGTTTGATCATTGATTGTTATTTCACGTGTCTATGTAAAAATCTTTTATTGAACTATATATGTAGTAAAGTCATAAATGTTGGGTTTATTAGTTATAACCTTTTTTCTTTTTTATAAGTTGATTTGCTGAGAGTCAATGTTAAATTAAATTGTTGAGCATTGAACATTACTTTAATCTCTATCAGCAGATTTAAACCAACAAATACTTTGTTTAACTAAACCAATATTAAGAAATATCTTCACTGTGAGTTGTATTAAAATATATCGCTATCGTTGCAATTTTCTTTTTACAAATGATGACAATTACAGAAGTACTTCTTTAGAAGGTTAAGAAAAGTTTTTGAACTAATTGAACAAAAGAAAATGTACCTTATCTCTGTTATCTATTAATAGTTAACCTATAGTTTTGCAATAATCATTTTAATAATAATCGAATAGTATTGATTTTATACGATACCAATAATAATAGTATATCTTTTATTACTAAAGGCTACTAGACGATCTTTTACCCCTTGTGTCACTCAGTATTAAGAAACTATAGCAACAGTTAATAAAATACATTCACTGAACCTGATTGACAGAAATAACTGTGTTGCTATTTCTTGTTATTAAGCCAAGAAAACAATTATGGTCCAAACATTTGATGTAGTATTCTTAACAGGAATCAAAATATATGTACAATAAGTATACTTAATTAACCAAAAAATCATTTAAAAGTAAAAAATGTCATTTATTTTATTACATAAATAAATGAAACATTAATTCAAGGTATATACACAATCAAGCATATTTAAAACAAACAAAACTTGTAAATTGAAATATTCTATTTATTTTACCCAACCTAAAATAACATTAATGAAAGGAATGTGTCTTTATAATATTACCTCAAAACATTCGAATTTAAGCTAACATTTGTGTTTAAGTTTATATTCCTCAAATTATAGCTATATTTGCTTTCATGGCTTAATAACAAGAAATAGCAACAGCAGTTACTTCTGTCAATCAGGTTCAGAGAATCTATTTTATTAACTGTTGCTATATTTCTTATAAAGCTCTAATTTATAAAATCATTAAACATCTGTTGAATGCTTAAGTTCAAAATACAATTGTTTAATCAAAACATTGGCTTTGAAATTTTGATTTGAACCTGGAAACTGACCAATTCCTCATGAGTAAAATTTGTTTTATATATTTGTATAACAAATACTTGAAATAAAAAAACATGGTATAAACAATACGATTTCCAAAAACTGGACTGAGATCTTTCGTAGAAAAACTCGTCAGGTTTATTCTGTAATATAAATAGATTTCACATGTAGAGTCATTAATTTTACTTGAGAGAATTTATTTTTCGTTCTTCTTTCTTTTTAATCCTATTATTTGTAAAGTAATATATTAATCATCGTTTTCTTTAATATTCATTTGAATAAATCGTCATAAACTGGTATTAACAGGCATTCCAATTTTCACCTGTGTATAAACATTTAAACAAGTACATCAGAGTTTTATAAGTATACAGATATTTTAGTATTGCTAACGCTTTATAGATAAAGAGCTAAAAATATAGCCACTCCATTGGTCTAACTAAACTTTACAGAGTAAAATACTGTCAAACTGGTTCACAACATAATGATATTTGCCTATTCAAAAGTCTTCACATTCCATCACAAATCAAAATTTTTAATTTTATTGAAAGAATACTTTTTTTTTTATTGTTTTCAAAATTTAAAACTTTCTTCCATTGAGCCTTTCTTTGTTTGTTTGAACTATTTGTACTTTTCTTTCTAAATTTAACCGATACAACTTATGATCTTCAACATAAAATTTATTTAGTTTCATTATGATCCAGCAAGTAGTTTCCGAGGTATTGGTATTTAGAATGGGGTCAACCATTTTGGAACACCCTGTATATTGATATAAGAATTGACCGTGAAGTAGAAACAATATAAAAGTTTATCATGACTCGGTCAGTTCTTCAGGTTCAAATTAAACTGTCATTTAAAAAAAGGTTTTAAATAAAAACCGAAACGGTGGCGACGAGAGTTTAATTTGAACCTGAAAAACTCATTATAGGGTAAAAAGCTAATGAAACAGTCTCCACATATAAAAATTTAATGGTATAAGCAATCGCGTTTCGAACATGTAGTGTTCTTCTTCAGACATTAACTAAGGGTGAGTGTCTATGGTACAACACTTGTACCACAACTGTTTTATTATGTGGAGTATGTGGAGACTGTTTCAATAGCTTCTTACCCTACAATGAGTGAATACCACATAATAACAGATTGCACTACGTTAGAATTATACCTGAAAAACTCACTGAGTCCTGATAAACTTTTATTGTATTTACATATATTTGAAGATTTCACAATATATACATGAAATAACAATAATTAGTTGGGTTTTTGACTCCGACGAAGACGGCTTGTTACGGTTGAAAGATCTTAGTCCTTTTTTCCCATTCATATTATGGTTTGATCATTTATATACATATGTACAAACACGAGTTCAAAATTGAAGAAGAGTAACACAGATTAAAGAAGCACACGAATGAATGACCAAAATTATTACGAAAATTAGCACAGAAGCGTGATATTGGTTTTGTAACTGGTCATAAGGCCGTCAGAAGGGAATTTAAAGCTCTTCCCATGCGAAATAACGGCAGTATAACAACTGAAAACCACTGATCATGAGAAACGATACGTTATTGCAGATGATTTAACCGATTTGTCAAAGAGAATTCTGCTGATGTGTTGGGTATGACCTTTTCACTGACGAAGCATGGTTCCTCCTGTATTCTATATTGAAACATGTATGCTAATAAATCTGTGAGTGCACAGTGACTTTTCGAATACTCTATATTAGTATTTAAAAATAAAATTCTATTTAAAATGTTTATTTATTTTTATTAATTTTCGTTTTTAATCATAATATGATTAAAAAAAGAATATTTATTTCTTGTATTATACTTTTATCTTGTAAAAAATCATAATATACAAAAGTTTTTTGAAATAATTCTTTTTTTTTTGTATATTTCCTTAAAAAAGATCATAAGAGAAGTAACTATTTCTTGATATGTTACTCCAATATAAAAGACGTTATAGACTTAATTAAAAACTTATCCTTCATAATATTTTTTTGAAAATGTAGCGTATATTCAAAATATAAAAAAGTAATCTTAATGCGTAATAAAAATGTTGTAGATATTAAAAATGTACACTTTACCCATTTTAAAATTCAAATAACCCTCTTTAAAAGGAAGCATTTAACATTCTCCAATAGCAGTTCAGTCAAAGGAACTTCCAAATAATGAAATATTAAATATCTAAGAACTCTTATCATTAAAAAATAATTTGTTGTCATATTAGTCATTTGCATTGCATATTATTATTTTTATTATAACAATGTTAATTAATTTTTAATTTTTAGATTTATAGTTTTTACTAAGGCGGTAGTAGGAAGGCAAGTGAAAGTATAAAAAGGAGCTGTTACCAGTTCAGTTGGCTTCTAAGAGCCCACGTTAGGGTTAGATATATTATTAAATTATTAATTGGAGGTATTTATTGTATATATAAACATATTATTCAGAATGTCACTCAGTCAAGTCTATGTGGTAAGTTTTTATACGCAAGTTTACTGAGTATAAGATTTTTCACAATATTTAAGACGTATGCACATGTTTTTTTTTATAATAAAGGTATTTAATATATGTCAATTTAGTCAAATAAAAGTTCAAATTAGTACAATTGATCTTTGGAAGGACAAGTCAAACCTAATTCTTCAGTTCTTTAAAATATGAAATTATTTTAACCTGTAACCTGTTGAAGGTTATCATTCATATCCTAACCGGGAGTTTTTTCTAACAATATGAGGAGTAATTATAAATTTAGGTAACGTTGGGGATTGCTAATTTTCACCTTTATTTTATTCATCACAATACTTCTAAATGAAAGTTTTTTACTTTAATGTTATTATGGTTAAAACCTGATGTAATTCTACCAGTGGGGCTTAAGTGTATATGAAGCAGAAATTTATCGGGATAGTTAATAAAAGCAAGTTGAATTATTTTCCCCAGTAGAAACTCTATTAGTGAATAGTTTCAGGGAGTATATATTAGTATCATTCAAGTCATGTGATAGTTATTTTTGTTACCGTAAATAGTCCAGTTAAGTTTCAATGCCCTATGAGTTTATAGAGATATTGAAGTAGAATCATGATTTAATGTCGGTTTGAGAGTCAGTTCTCAGTGAAATCCATTTCATGCATTTATTAAGTGTTTCAATAAGGTCTTAATTACACTTCCTTAACTTTTATTGGCTAATATACTGGTTGGTACTGTTTCAAGTATAATTTTTCCAGTTGGATAGTTAATGTAAGATTTAGACTCACTTTTGGCATTCCTCATTTTGTCCTTAATGTTGCTTCAATGATTCCTGTTTCCTTACTCTAATGTAGCATATTTGTTTTCTTCCTTCTTTTGTTGATAGGAGATCTTATGTAACTATTACTATAAAAGGTGCCTATTTTGTATATTTAAGGTTTGAACTTTTAATATATACAGTGTGAAATATAATTTGAAACCAAAATTTCAAATTACAATGTTTTACCATGTATTGACGCCAATATATTTTTTTTAATTCCGGTCGTGCATGAAAATTATGAACTTAATTAATTAATACCTTGAATTTTGAAAACTTTATATGTCATAGAAAGGTTCGAACAGTTGTTTCTTTTTGAAGAAGTAGTCATGTATTGTGTCTAAAGGCATCTGTAGTTACATGAAAAGTGAAAATTGTGAATATGTTCTTCTTTTTAGTTTTCTTCTTAAATATATGTAGGATGTAATGTAATACACAGGAAGCATTGGCAATGCGGTATTTAAAACACCAATAACATCTTTTTTTTTTAAGATTTGTAATAATGTTTTAGATAAAGTATGATATTTTTTTTATACATTTTTTGTTTTATGTATAAAATCCCATTATTAGGACCTAGGCTTCGAGTTTTTTCAGGCTCTTTATAATAAATCTCAAGCCCTTTATCTTGAATTGTAAACTATCTCTCCTTACTATTTATTGAATAATATATATGCACATATTAATCAGCAATGAAAAGAGTATGCCTGTTATAATTTTGTTAGTTTGAAACAAATTACTACCAAAATAACGGTACTGTTTGTACAGTGTTTTTAGTTGGTCATTCATGCAAGCTCCTTGGGATATTTTTAGTACAATGAGAATGATACTAAAATATATATTGAAAACCTATTGAACCATGTAGGTTAAAAAATTATGGAATTATAAAAGATTTTAGGGCCAGGAAATTGAGCTACTACAAACAGTACTATTGCCGACGAATATTATTATTTATTTTTCCATATAACATAGTAGGTACTTTAAAATGTTAGTTGCCAAAAGAATTAATTAATAACTTTATAATTGACTTAAACCTTTTAAAGTTGTTCTTTTATGTTGGAGTCTATCCGGTTTTCACTCCTTAAAATGGCATATTCCAACTACATACTTGTATTTTAAGTCATATCAGTTGTCTGTTATTCTTACTCTATTACATTCTCGAATTTTAGCTCAATCATGGAGCTTTCGATCCGTTTCATATTTGTGATTATCGATATATCTTGAAGTTTGGGTTTTCGCTTTTTAAGAATAGGTGTGTGCCACCAAATCTTTCGTCTAATTCGGAGGTGGGCAACCTCTGGCACGCCGATGACTTGTCTCTGGCACGCAAGAGCACAGGTTACCTTTAGCACAGATGCAAGCACATGTTACCCATAAGCACAGACAAAAAAAAACTACTTTCCTTGGGGTATAAGCTTTCATGCCATGACAGTATATGTACGTCCTGGTGGTGAAGAGGTTTAAGCTCTACGAAGCTAAAGAGGTCTCAAGAAAAAGAAGTTGATCTTGTTGCCATAGTAACCTTTTTTTTTTAGAAGGTTAAATACATTTTTTTGTTTTTTTTTTGTACTATGTTTTACTGCATTGAGGTAATTTATTATTTTTCGTTTAAAAAGTTCTTAAGAGATACCAAATATGTTCAAAAAAAAAAAATGGTTGGCACGTGGTAAAAGTTTGTGTGAGAGACTTGGCTGATTTTGGCACGCACTCTCAAAAAGGTTGCCCACCCCTGGTGTAATTGAATATGGTTCGTTTATCAGTTTTAGTACAAGAAGATGTAATAGTATATTTTAACTGTTTTGGACACCATGCATATTACTTCCAATTTAAGGCACAGAATAAGAGAGAACAAAAAAAGAAATAAATTATATTTGTTTACTGGATTCATGTAGAAGTTATGTTTTATTAATTTCCTAATAAGTAATAGTCTTATTTAAATTCATTATTGTTTGACCTAAAAATAAAACTATTGTAAATATTTTTATACTAGAATAAAAGACTGAGTTGTTGTTGTTATGAGGATTTTTTTTAAATAGGTTGTTTTGAAGTCAATTTATGTGAAATATTTGTTTCAGTCAAAATTATATGCAAGTGTTATTGAAGATGTGATAACTGGAGTACGGGAATATTTTACTGATGAAGGGGTAGATGAACAAGTTCTTCAGGAACTGAAGCACTCATGGGAAACCCGATTGAGGAACACCAAGGCAGTAGAACAGGAAAAAGAGAAAGAAACAGTACCAATTCACATCAATCCTTCTAGGCCAAGTAGATTGTTTCCTCTAGTTTTATTATAATATAATTTTAGTTTCTTAGAGATCATTTTATTATGTTAACTTCATAATGATCTCATTTAGTAAGCGATATAATCTAATACTTATCAAGAGGGTGCTACAGACTTTACATGGCTAATTCCATCATCAATTTGTTTTCAAATTAATTATAAAATTATTATTATTATTAAATAATAATAAAAAAAATAGTCAAGAGTGAAGAAAGTAATGATATTTTACATAGATTAATTCTAATTGGCATGGTTAAACGAAATCAAATCAGACATGCTGGATGTAGTAGTAAGTGCAATATGCAAATAATAAAATTATAAGTTTTGTTCTAAGAATAAGACATCTGATTATAAAATGAATCATTAAAAAGAGTAACAAAAATTGATTCAAAGGGCTTCTAAATTTATCAGTATAATGTTAAATGAAAGAAAATAAATTTCGGGATACATTTGTTTAGTATAATCCCTATACTTTATTCACAGTATTGTATAAATGAACATGTTTTTGTTTACGGAAAGGTTTGTGGAAGTTCTGCAAAACTGTGTAGGGTTCATTGTTCATGATTAGCTGTTGTGTTTAGTTCTCATTGATGTCTAACGTCCGCGTGATAAGAGAATTGGTGCCTGACCTCGCAGAATGACATCACATTTCGTCTTAATGAGTGTTCCACTTTTAGCAAAAAATTTTTTTTTTCTTTTGTAAATGTATAGGTTTCTAGAACTGTTATTTTCAAAACAAGACTAAGATCTTTCAACCGTAACAAGCGGTCTTCCTCAGAGCCTTTTAAAATAGCACTCTTCTCAACCCCTCACCAGATGTTTTCTGCATTTAGTGTTTCAGTTGGATTTTTGACTCTGACGTAGACTGCTTGTTACGGTTGAAAGATCTGAGTCTTATTTTACCATTTCATATTGTGGTTTGATCATTGATTGTTATTTCACGTGTTTATGTGAAATCTTTATATATATATTTGCGATTCGGAGAATATATAGCCTCGAAGAAATAATATTTAACAAAGGTTTTCTACTGATTTAATGTTTGTTTGTTCAGGCGTGGTCATGGAAGGAGCTGCTTCCGGAACAGATTACAAAGTGATCCAGTTACAACAAGGAGATAACCAACAACGTTTAATAACAGTTCAAGTTCCTGTATCGCTTCAGGGTGAGGGTCAAACATCTTTTTGTTCTTTGCAGATCTGAAACTAGAAGTGTTTTATCGTAGTGTAATGAAACAAAATTACAATAGTTTAAGAAATAGTTTAACTATTATTAATAGTTTCTTAATTTCTTTTAATTGGAAAGCTTTAATATGCTGCTAAGGATTAAACACCTTTATGAGCAACTTTCTGAAGGCAAAACCATTAGAAGAATCTGAGTTTAACCTCCTTATATTTCCAGAAACTTCTAAACATTAGTAGTAGTATGGTTAGAATAGTTTCAAAGTAGACATTCCATCTCAGTTAAGAAAGGACAAAGCCGCACAAACATCCCTCATCCTAAAAATGAACCAAAACTCTGATTGCGAAAAAATGTTAACATATTTATATAAGAGAGGTCAGTTGGCTTAGCATAATAAAATTTAATACACTTTTCACGCTATTTCACTATTGAAATCCCAAGGAAAATCCAAAGTGTGAACTATAAAGAGAAAAATTAACATCTGGAGTGGCTTACACTCAAGATTGTCTCTTAAATATTACTATAATAAGGGTAATCTAAGATTGTTAGTAATATTTAAGAGACAATCTTGAGTGTAAGCCACTCCAGATGTTAATTTTCCTCTTTATAGTTCACACTTTGGGTTTTCCTTGGGATTTCAACACTGAAATAGCGTGAAAAGTGTATTAAATTTTATTATTCTAAGCCAACAATCTTAGATTACCCTTATTTTATTGTCGCTATCCTGTAAACGTAACATCACTTACATAGATATGAATAATGGTTCATTTGTTATAATTAGGCAATGTCCATTTTATCAGTTATACCAAACTTGGTTCATCTAGAACAATTTGATATGATGAAGTTATTATTATATATTGGGGGACGTTGAATAATCTTGAGCTCGTTCTCACTGCTGCTATATCTGTCGCATTGCGCATCCCTCTGTTGATTTTAAATTCTTTAATATACTTCATAATTGTTCTTAGAAAAGACTGTCTCACTTCTATTAATTTCATGTATTACACCAAAAATATATAACCTCTTAAACGTGAGTGTGTTGATATGTTTCTGTCTCTTACAGAACTGGTTTGTATTCTGGATATAATACTAATTACAGTTTCAATAAGTTTTGGTTAAGAAAAAAATGTACTGTTAGGCTTTTATTTACGCAGATTTGAAATCTACATATAATTTTAAAACTTCCGTTAAAGATTTATTATTTTTTATAAAAATTGAAGTTTAGTTCATAGTTTAATTAAGTTTCTTAGACAAATGTAGACGTGGTTTTTCTATACATTTTGTATGCATCAGCATCATTCTTTGTCCATACTGTGATTGCATCCTTAAGAAAGGTGGGCTGGTACAAAAAAGTGGATCAGCCTTCAGAAAGTTTATTTGGATCCAAACTTTTCAACCTGTCCACTGTCTTATTCCCTTGTGGCCAGATATTCACATGAGTTACTTATTTTACTAGGGGCCAGGCTAGCTCAGTGGTTACGTGCTCACCTTTGAACTGATAGGACCAGGATTCGATCCCCAATTGGCCCTCGATTTATTCACGCTGGAGGTGAATAATTCTGAGCGCGTCGTCCTTCGGAGAAAGACGTTAAACTGTCGGTCCCGAGTCTGTACGATGTCAGTTACTTGTTACAGATCCCTACTCTAAATACACTTGAGTTAGGCAAAATTTAGGACTCCTTCTATAGAATCAATCTTCATTGTGTGGTATGACAAAGGGCCAATGCTCAGTCTACGTGTGTTCCCTTGTGGGACTGCCACTGCAACCTAACTTAACCTACTTATTTTACTGCTTTTATTATTATTATTATTGCTTTTTGACCAACAAATTTACAGACGGAAGACCCTTTCTTGAAATCAGAAGACTTCCAAATGAGGTGATCACTTCAAACCTGTGATACTTCCATTGTATACTAGTCTCAATAGACGGGAAATTGATCTTGTTTTATAAAAATATCTAAGTGAAAAACTATTTATTATTAGTCCATGCTGGAGGTAGGACAGCTAAAAATCACTACAATTATCCCTAGACTTGCTTGTTTTTGTAACTTTTTAAGGCCAATTTTGGTACCTTTTAATAAAATTAAGGATACCACATAAGCGATGCATATCAAACCCATTGCATTTATCACATCAGTTATAGTAAATTTGAAGATTTAGGTTTAAGACTCCAGGTTGTACCAAACAATTTTTTTCTGCAGAACAGTTCGTTTGTTGCCACGAATTTATCTGCATTATCAGTATGTATACATGTATCTGCAACATGGGTCAACTAAAGAAACTCTAAGATTATTTCCATAACTTTGATACGAGTTTTAGCTTAATATATTTATTGAAATCGTTTCAGCCATCTTCTTGAGTAATATATATGGGTAGTTTTAGCCTCACTGCAAGACAATGCGTTGCATGAATATAAATTGTAGTAATTTTTTTTTTTTTTTTTGAAGGTAACCAGTTGCAGACAGTGCTGAATAACCCCCTGATCGCCGCCACCATGGCGCTCCCTCCTCACCTGGCCTCCTCCCTCCTTCAGCAACACGTCACCGCCGCCTTCCATGGACAGAATGCTGGTCAGCTTCAAAAAAAATCCACTTCTAGTTTAGCACATCCCACAATAACACAGATATTTTTAACACAATTAGTTAATAATATCAGTTGCACTAATCTGTATATATAAAATACAAGGTTTGTCTGTCTGGTCGCTGCATAAATAAAACTGTAGACATTTAGATATAAAGAAAATATGGATCTTATAACAAGATTTCACAATGAACACGTAAAATAGCAATCAATGATCAAACCACAATATGAAATAGGAAAAAAAAGACTAAGATCTTTCAACCGTAACAAGCGGTCTTCGTCAGACATGTTGGGTTTTTGACTCTGACGAAGACCGCTTGTTACGGTTGAAAGATCTTAAGTCTTTTTTCCCTATTTCATATTGTGGTTTGATCATGGATCTTGAATAACTTCTTTCGGGGGAACTAACTAAGGTATTTTAATTTTGATCAGGGTTCTTTTTTGGGATCTACCGCCCAAAAGGTAGATCAGCTAATGGAATATAAAGATTTTAAGTTTTTTTTTTGTTCAGTGAAATTTTTAATGTATAATTAAAATTAATGTACTTATATTTATATACCTGTTTTGATCGCTGTGCTCCCTAGCCTTTAGGCCATTTACACCAAAAGATCAAATCAGGCCGACGTTTTAACGTGTTGCCTTTTTTGTTACCTCCAAGTTTAGCCACCCAAACTTGGGGTGTCCGAGGTGGACCTCCCGGAGGCGGGCACGATTCTACGTCGCGCATTACACCAATATAAAACTAACTAATTCACGCAATTATACCAGGGGGCGAAAACAACAACACGACAGTTAAACCCCCAAGGGTGGCTCTATTACCTCACTACCAATCAAATACCTCAGTATATATTTATATACCATCTTTTGTTTGTTTACAAAAAAGTATTACCAGCAATTCATATAAATATAATATTAGGTATTAGTACTCTGTAGGAATTTTTTCTCTGTTCGAATAGGTTTATTATAATTAATACTTTTAATATTTTTGCCATTCCTTTATGAAAATTTCATCAACATGTTGAGAACTAACTTTTAAAAAGATTTTATTCCTTTTTAGATATTTGTGTTTTTAAAATAATCATTATGTTCAAATTATCAGATTTTTAGAAGTATACATTACCTCATATTCTCATTTCTCACTTAATTTACAAAAAAAAATCTTTTACTGTTTTTCAGGGAAGGAGAGTTGTTTGATGGTATTATGATAAGAGTTATATTATTACATTGAAAGTTTATAATAATTTAAAATTAATTCATTAACTGTGCAATCTGTTATAGTGTGGTATTTACTCATGTTAGGAAAACTATTAAGTCTCCACACAAAAAAGTTTATTACAAGAAACTAAACAACTTGTTTCGAACACTTGATGTTCTTCTTCAGGTTACATCTGCTGAAACCCCAGTTTCAGTTTACTTCAGGTTACAACCATCCCAGCAGAGCAGATGTAACCTGAAGAAGAACATCAAGTGTTCGAAACACGTTGTTTAGTTTCTTGTAATAAACTTTTTTGTGTGGAGACTTAATACTTTTCCTTATATAATTTAAAATTAGTTGGAATTTTCAATATTTCTTTGCAGCAGAACTTTTGATCATATATGAAAGATAAATATTGTTGTGAAATGTTATCGAGACTTCATTAGTTAAATAAATATCTTAACTATTAGTGGCACTTCGTCGACATTAACCTAGAATGTTATGCTTTAATGAGTTGTATGTTTTTGTTGACAGGAATGGTACCGTTACAGGCTCAAACAGTCGCTGCGACCACAAGTACCCCTACACAACCCACGCAGACTTCTCAAACAAATCATTTCAATCAGGTCTGATTCACCACTAAACAAAAATCATTCCACAGATATACTGTTTTCACTATTATATTATTTAAAATTGTGATTTGTAAAAATAACTTGTAGAGGCTTTGAAAGTCAACGTTTCGGCTTTATTTAATTTATTTTTATTTCTTTTTGTATTTATAATTGTTGGTTATTGTATAATTTCTTATATTATCTTTTCTGTGGTAGACCTATCAAAAACGTTTATTAGTAAAACCGAATAAAGTTGGGTTTGAAAGTTTGATTTGTACCTGGGATACTGAACGATTTCAAATTAAATTTTAATTAAATAAATCATATTATTGCAGTTTAGGCCAATAATACCAATTGCATTTTTTTTAAATTAATTTTTAACTCGTAAATATACCAGACAAGAGTAAATTTCCCGAAATAACGATTCTTCTTTAAATAAGCAATCATTTATTATCTCTAACGTAGGCCCTTATATAATTTTGTGGCCTTTATATATATATATATATATATATATATATATATATATATAAAGATTTCACATAAATACGTGAAATAACGGCTTGTTACGGTTGAAAGGTCTTAGTCTTGTTTTCTCATTTCATATTGTGGTTTGATCATTGATATTGTCGTTTCGGATCGCATTTCAAACAAAAAAGTATATATAACAAGGTTTCACAATAAACACTTGAAATAAGAAATCAGGTAAAAAGACTAATATATTAGATAATCTACGGTATATACTAATATACGGTAAGATCTCTCAACCGTAACAATCGGTCTTCGTCAAACAACTGCTGATGTATATATTGTCCAATGAATTATTTTAATTGTATTATTTTATTAGGGTGAATTACCTCAAACTGATGGTGTTAGAGATTCTTCTGATGAAGAAGAAAATGAGGAGGAAGAAAATGAAGATGAGTTAGATGAAGAAGATGATGAAGAAGAAGAGGAAAAAGACGAGGAAGATGATGCAGAAGAACAAACGGGAGTTGAAGAGGTTAGCAATTGTAAATTGTCTTCCTTATATGCTTATTTTATGTTAACTATATAAACTTCACAATAAACACCTTTAAGAAATCGAAGTCCAAACAACAGTAAGTTATTTAGAACTTGGACTGAGAATGGTTACATGAACCAAAGGTCTCAGCTCTGTCTTTGAATTTGTACTGTTTTTATTTTAGATATTAAAGTGTATAATATTTCACATTATGTACATTAATGTGAATATTATAATTATATGTAATATGTATACAATTTCATAAATTGTATTCATATTTACAATGTATATATACTCACTTTTTACATTGGGAATGGGCTAAATTTTGTCGGCCAAAAATATTGGTACTCGTTAGTATATATATTCACTATTATTTCATATGGATTTTATTTCATGTGCTTATTAAAAATATACTTAAAGAATAAATTTCACAATAAACACATGAAACCAAAATCAACCTCCAAACTACAGTAAGAAATCAGAAAAAAAAAACTAAAATCTTTCAACTGTGACAAGCGATCTTCATTACTCAGCTGAGATTTGTCTCTGGCGAAGATTGCTTGTGGCAGTTGAAAGATCATGGTCTTTTTTCTGATTTCTTACTGTGGTTTGGACGTTAATATATATTAGTATAAGTGAGAAGGGAAGCAAATCTTCTTGGAGACAAGTGGAGTTAAAATATGCAGCAGCTTCTGCATTAACGACCATGTTACTGATAGCCTCGATTTTCCTTCCTATCGTTCGTTGTTCTAGAGGTAATTTCCATATATAATGGGCCAGAGACATGTGAACGTAACAACTACTGAGAAAGCTATTATCAAACAGCTTTAATAAAACACTCACACACTAAAAGAAACAAGCTTTCGACCTTACATTGGTCATCTTCTAGTCAAAACCATGTATCAAATTTGTAGTAAGTTAATTTATCTATCATCAAAAAAAAACTAAACATAACTAGTGTAACAAAAATAAAACAAGAAACAATACAGCAAAACCAAAAGCAGGTTCTAGCAGGGTTCTAACAACGTTCAGATTAGACCTTCAATTGTTGCAAACCTTACTAGATTCTAGCTTTCTAACAAGTTTGAAACTTTATCAAAAGTTATGCTAATTGGGATGACATTGATATCATAATTTTGAATATTGAGGCTGGGATTAATATCTTCGATATGTAGGCCTTCCAGGATAGCTAATCTATTCTTGTCATAGTTAAAGGGACGAATATATATATATACAAAACTAAAGTTCATCAGGACTTGGTCAGTTCTTCAGGTTCAAATTAAACTCTCATTGCCAACGTTTCGGTTTTTATTTACATAAACCTTTTACGTAGGCCTATAAAACAGAGGAAATATAAGAAATAATTCAATCATTCAAAAATCGAACATACATAAAAAGCGCAATTAGTTACAAATATGAAATTACAATAGAAATGTTGACAATACCATAGGTTAGTGAGAAAACTTAAGTTTTTCAAATAAGAAATTTCTAGTGTAATTTCTTATTTATAACTAATTGGGCTTTTTATGTATGTTTGATTTTTGAATGATTGAATTTTTCTTTTATTTCCTCTGTTTTTTAGGCCTATGAAAAAGTTTTTAAATAAAAACCGAAACGTTGGCAATGAGAGTTTAATTTGAACCTGAAGAACTGACCGAGTCCTAGTAAACTTTAGTTTTTTTTCTATTCCACGGTCGACACTTTGATTTTGAAGAGCGTTCATTATTTCAAAATAATATTTGAGCCATCAGCAGAACAAAACAATTTGCGATTTCAGTACCACAGTATTAAATGAATATAAGCATTTGCTACGTTCCCCGTTAACAATTTTCTTCAAGTTACTGTGTTATTCAAAACAAAAGAACCGAGGCGGTGGGGGACGAATTCTATCTATAGCGTCAGACAAAATGATTTCACACATTTGTAGGTTAAATACATTTTATGTTTAATGTATTATGTTTTTATGTTCAATATTTATATGCGCTATGTTTAAAAAAAAAGCAATGGCTTTATACAGAAACAAAACAAAATGGCATTATATGTACTTTTCGAAAATAAGAACACTTTACCATTTATTGACTTTATTTGTCTTTTATTTAACCTACAAATGTGTCAGATCATGTTGCCTGACCCATAACATGTTTCACTCTCTCTAATATTTTTTCATATGGTAACAGTAACATCCAGTAGTATCTAAGCTATGTGTGAATTGTTACTTTAGGTTATCATTTTTCGGTATGTGCTCTTCATTTTGGAAGTATTTTAGAAATATATTATATCGATAAAGTTTGTGATCTACTTTTTTAAATTGCTATAAAAATATAAAACGTATGGGAACTGACTTTCTAAACGGGCTTTTAGATTATTAAAAATGTAATAAATATTAATACAAGATAAGATTTACCTTTATTATACATCCACTATACAAAGAAAGTAATTCTTAACTTTCTGTAAAAGTTTATTTGTTCTTTTTTAGGATCCTCTTAATTCGGGTGATGACGTCAGCGAAGCCGATGTAACTGAAATGTTTGAGACTGATAATGTAGTTGTGTGCCAATATGACAAGGTAAGTAGTGGTCTTCTGTATTAAGTACTTATTGCCAACATGCATCAGAGGTTTTTTTATTTGGATTTCTATTGTACTGATTAATATTTTATAAACATAATGGTTTATTGGTATAGCTTCTCGACCTCATATTTTTAAAGTTCAAAGGATTGGTTTCTTGAGGATTTTTAGCCCAAAGAAATTACACTCCTGATTATATGCCGACGTTTCGCCAAAAATTGTTTGGTACTTTCAAGGTTAAAAACAATTTTATTAACGACATAAATAGTAAAAACAAATACATCCACAGAATATCAACCAACAGAAAACAAAAAAACGAAACCATAAAACACCAAAATATAGTAAAAAAAACACACAAAATAGCCAGTGTTATTGTTTTTTTTAAAAACCATGTGTTGTTTTTTAAACATGTGTTATGGTCATTTTGTGGTTTTCTTTTTACTGTATTTTGGTGTTTTATGGTTTCTTGGGTTTTTTTTTGTTTTTTGTTGGTTGATATTCCGTGGATGTATTTGTTTTCACTACTTATGTCGTTAATAAAATTGTTTTTAACCTTGAAAGTGCCAAACAATTTTTGGCGAAACGTTGGCATATAAACAGTAGTGTAATTCCTTTGGACTAAAAACCTTCAAGAAACCAATCCTTTGAACTTTATAATGGTTTAGGTAGATCTCAAGCTTAGTATCCGATAGAAGGTTATTGTTTGGTTATAAGTGTATACATTATTGGATTTACTTCTACTGAAGTGAAATAATTGTTATTTTTTTTTGGATCAACATGAAATTTTTGAAAATAAGTGTCATTTGGTCGAACGGAATTTTCCAAATTATTAGTAGTACAAGACCGGGTAGTTAGAATAGAAGAATAGTCTTCTTGGATAACACTGGTGCAGCGTTTTCTAAACTTCAGGTTAGTCATAGTTTGGTTCATGTTAGCTATTATTATATCGCATTACTATAGCATCTTCATTAATTGCTTATTTAAGGAAGGTACTCCATATATTAAAGAAGTTGTACTGAAATCCGTGATCATTAACTCGAAAATAAAACATAATATTCATCTGAAATTATTTCTCCCTTTTCTTGTCATTGCCAAATTTTGTAAGAATTATTTTTCAACATTATTTTATTGTTTCTCTAATGTTTGTATTTTACTCAATGAAAAGCCTTTTCTGAAAGGTATACGATTATAAATCTTAAGTTCTTGAATTATTGGTATACTTCTTCCTCTAAATGATCAAACCACAATAAGAAATGGGAAAACAAGACTAAGATCTTTCAACCGTAACAAGCGGTCTTCGTCAGAGTCAAAAACCCAACTGAGTTGTAACTCTGACGAAGACCGCTTGTTACGGTTGAAAGATCTTAGTCTTGTTTTCCCATTTCTTATTGTGGTTTGATCATTGATTCTTATTTCACGTGTTTATGTGAAATCTTTTTTTCTACCTCTAAATATCAACCATCTAGTTTTATGAGAAAACTTAAACTTTTTTTTATTAATTTCAGCTCTAATAAAGTAGAA
This sequence comes from Hermatobates lingyangjiaoensis, assembly GCA_026182355.1. Lineage (NCBI taxonomy): Eukaryota > Metazoa > Arthropoda > Insecta > Hemiptera > Hermatobatidae > Hermatobates > Hermatobates lingyangjiaoensis. The sequence goes on from JAPFBL010000420.1 coordinate 110,726, forward strand.
AAGTTTTTAGTTATGTAGCTAAATATGCTACTCATAAACAATACCATTGATGGCTCACATATTATGTACGAATACTTATCAACAACCTATAAACAACATCAGTTTGTAATCCTAAAATGGTTCCAATATTACAAATAATAAGGACATACATATAGATTCACTACACGCCATTTCTTTGTATTTTCGTATATTCAACAGAGGTATTCTTTATGGCGAACTTTAAAATAAATTTTACTCTACTAATCGATTAGATTATTAAATTAGGTGTGTAATTTTAAAATCATTGTAAGTTAGGTGTTTGATAAAATAATTTAAGGGCATTGGACATTTTTAATTCATCAAGAGGTTTTTATTAGGGATGGGAAAAGTTAATTCATAATTTCTTTCTTCAATTAATGACATTGATTAATTACAATCTTTAAAAATTAATATTATTAATTTTCTTTATATATTGATTTTTTTCTATTTCTTAGCAAATAATTATAATCTTTCTTATAATTTTTAATGAATTTCAATATTTTGTATTTTATATATTTTATTTTAAGAGCATCTGATGATATGATTAAATTTATTACAAATATGAATAGATAGATTACTTCTCTTTCCGTTTGTGATGTTAATATCATGTATGTATCACATTTTAATTTTTAATAAATGTTTTAGTGATCTTTCTTACAGAAGTTTTATAGTTCGAGAGCGTAGTAAAAATTGATTTCAGTCGGTAGTATTCGTCACGGAATATAAGATTATAGTATAAGTATACTATATTATAATTATACACTTTATTTATATACGTATATAAAAAGATTTCACATAAACTCGTGAAATAACAATCAAACCACAAATGAAATGTGGGTTTTTGACTCTGACGAAGACCGCTTGTTACGGTTGAAAGATCTTAGTCTTGTTTTCCCATTTCATTTGTGGTTTGATCATATACGTATATATACATTACTTTACTTTATATACTTTATGTATATATCCATTCAAACAGTAATAGCTAAGTCAGCAAAGTTGAAGACAAATTGTTTAAAAATGTGTACTGTGTTGAATATTTAAACAATATTTTGTAGGTTGATTGAATTATTAATACTAAGTTAAAGAATGAGGCTAACCTGCGGCTCTTTGAGGATTATGTGTGCCTCTCAATAAATATACCCGAGTTATACCTTTTCCTTTTTGCTTCATCTTGTTTGCATACTTTTTAAATACGTATTTAATCGCGGCTCGCGAAACATTTCAATTTTTGAATAATGGCTCGAACTATCAATAAGCTTGGCTGACCACCTTGGTAATAGAGCATAACGCAATTACTTACCTGTGGTAATAACTTCTTATCGGGAAGGTTTAATCTTGCTTGGGAGCCATATTTCAACGTGTTTTTTTTTTTAATAACTGTCCTTTGTTAATTGCATTCTGCGAAATTTGCATAACTGGGTGAATGATAGATTATTGCTGAATAAGTAAAATGCATGCATCATCACTCTCCTCTGCTATAAACTCATTCTTCGTTTTGAGTGTGATCATTTGCTTGTGGTAAATTATCCCGCACTTTCAAAACTATTTCATGTCTGAGAATAAATACGTCTTCTCAAATGGAAATACACCAGTTCTTTTATTATTGAATAATGAATGCCTAATTTTCAGTATTAACTGTTTTTTTTATTACTGTTTAATGGAAAATATTTTATTGTTTGTCGCAAACGACATTCTTTTGAATTTATAAAGTAATCTAAATATTGTATTGTTGTAATAAATTTGATTATTAATAATTTCTTAATACTTTTTCCATGCCAAATTGTCTTCTATATCGAAAAATTTTCCTTCTATTTTAAATGGAGTTTCTTTAAACCTGTTTTTAATGTTTTTTTTAATATTTCTCCAAGTGATTTCCTACAGTATAACGTTATAGTTAGTCCAACGAATACTTTCGTTTTCTCTGCAGTAGAGTTTATGACTTGGACAAATTGAAGTCAAAAATTGAAATAATTGAATAAGTGAAATTGGTTTTTAAATACATTATTTTAACACTTTACATGCTTATTCAATCGACTGACCAATATTCCAATTTAATCAAATCATTTTGTTTTTTAAATATTTAGTTAAAAGACTGACTCAGTTTTAAAAAAAATACTCGTTTGAGGTGTTCTTGGTAGAATTGGATGCCTCTGGGTTATAGTGATAAAAATTTTATAACTGTGGGTATTTTGGCTTGCCTCCCAGGTGAAGAACCTATACACAAATAAAAACTCTTTGCTTTATTAATGTATAAGGTTTAGAAGAATCAGGTTTTGAGATTCTTTGAGGGTTTTTGTCTGGGTTTTAAAATACACTGTTCGCCAACGTTTCGATATATATTTATGTCCTCCACAGGGCTAAAAGATTAATACATTGAGCACAAATGTTATGACTACATTAGGTCTATTGTTTGCTAATATGAAACAAAAAGGATAAACTATAGATTTTCGTATTTCAGTCGAGTTTTGTATTACATTGATAAGAAATTCCATAGATTTAAATTTGTTTACCTGGGAAGTCAGTTGTGGTTTAGCAAAATTAAGGGCTTTGTCCTTACGCTTGTCTGTTTGATTGTGACTTAATTTTGCTAAACCGTAAAACACAAGTAAAAACACTGGGTCTTCAAAACACAGAATAAGAAACATAACAAAAATGCAACCTCCAGGACAATGTGGAGCCCTAGCAATGTTCGGTTAGTTATTTAATATGTAGAAGAGATTATACAATTGGGCGGGGGGGGGGGGGGCAAAACAAAAAACAAGGGTAGACAACAAACTTCCCAGGTAAACAAATTTAAATCTCTGGAATTTCTTATCAATGTAATACAAAACTCGACTGAAATACGAAAATCTATAGTTTATCCTTTTTGTTACATATTAGCAAACAATAGAACTAATGTAGTCGTAACATTTGTGCTCAATGTATTAATCTTTTAGCCCTGAGGAGGACATAAATATATGCCGAAACGTTGGCGAAGAAGTGTTTTTTAATATCCAGACTAAAATCCTCAAAAAATCTCAAAACCTGTGAATATAGAGTGGTCAAGAAACAAACAGCATGAGGTATAGTTTAGAAGAATATTTGTGTTTAACTTTCACTTTAAATAAACAATAAAAAGGAGCCTACTAATATTGCTCAATTTTGTTTTCGCCATTTGGAATATGTCTTGTTTGACAAACATTACAAGTTGCATAATACAGCTGTTTGCCGTTTTTCTACTGCAATTCTGTATTCAATTCAAAATCAGAGAGATTGTATAGTACTACAAAGGTAAAACTTGTCTAGTAGCGCAGTCAAAATCTAGGTGGTATTTTCTTTGCATCATGATTATTTACTCATAATCCAGAACCTGGCTTCCAGAGTAACCGCCTATGGGCGCATTGTAACTGCAAACAGGTTTATACCATCTTTCCATACTGCTATTACTCTGCATGAGAAAACACAGCGATTGGTTTTTTTTTGGAAGCATTACAGAAAACCTTTGCATCGTCTGAAACCCCAAACCTGTTTTCTGAAAAAATGCAAATTGTTTAAGTCAGTTTTTTACTTTACTTATTAACCGAAGATCTGATATAAGATCAGCACCTAAAGAAATGCTGAGAATAGCATTGCCGCAAGAAGTAACCTGAGTCTATTACCATGACCTTACGAAAGAAAACTAATGGTACACATATGTTGAAGACAATAGACCTTGAAGGGATACAGGAGTGGTACAGGAGCAATGAATGGAAGCATGGTTATACTGACGGCTCTGCAAACGAGATAAATAGCAAATGCTAGAGTAGAGGTTTTTTTTCAAATGATTTCCAAATACCTGATGTGGTTGGACCTTTCCATTGAAAGGTTAAAAATATTCTTATTACCCTATTCAGTACATCGGAGACAAAGGGGACAAGTGGTAATGTTTGTAGATTCTCAGGCTGTGGTTTTAGCCCTGACAGATCGTGTTTACAACGACTTAGAAGAAAGATATACAACTTTATAACTATTTTAGAACTGCATGAAGATCAAAAGAAATATTGTACAATTAGGTGTATGTTCATTAAGACAAAAACGTATAGTTGGCCTTAAAGACTTAGTTGAACTCATAGGTCACCTGCCATATAGTCACATTTAAAATCCCTTTGTAAAATTTCAAAATTTTATCAGGGGTCAAATAGGTGATAATTTAAGGCAAGGTGTTTGGTGAAAAATAAATTAAAATTGTTTTGATCTTTGGAATGAAATAAAAAATTCATTTTGGTGTACGTTATAATAATGCATTTATGCACTAAGTACTGCCTTTCGTTTCGACTGAATTGTCGACTACATTTTCAATATTTTCGAGTTTGAAGGAATTTGTTGGTTTTAATTCTGTATGAATCTTAGTTGTTCTGAAAATTTCGTGACAAAATTAAAAAAAGGGCTTGCCTGAAAAGTTTCATTATTAGTTGTAGATGATTTTTTTCTTGCATTCCTATTATGTTGTAGTTGTAATTATTCAGTCTTCCTATTTAAGATTGCGTATCAAATCTGAATTGTAGGCTGCTAGCGATATGATATTACGATATGAACTTCAAGAACATATTACCTTATATAACATATAACCAAGATATAACATTAACCTAACCCCATTCTAGAAACTTACAACCTTTGTTAAAATATATTAACCAAACTAATATTCATTAATTATATTCTTTTTATTGTAGATAACAAGGAGCAGAAATAAGTGGAAGTTTTATTTGAAGGATGGCATAATGAATCTAGATGGAAAAGACTTCGTATTTCAGAAATCCTGCGGTGATGCCGAATGGTGAACTCTTTGTTTACATTGTTTTCAAATGTTCTGGTGCGTCTTATTCTTTATCTCCCTGTACAGCGTAAATTATTTTATAAAAAAAAAAATGTAACAATTTATTACTCCATTGATCCCAGTGGAATTAATATGTTAAATATGTTCCAAGAAAGTAAACAGAAGAAAAGACGAGAATTGATATTTTCTATAAAATGATGTAAAGTACACATCATATATATATATATAGTGAAACCATTAAAGATGATCTGATAAGAAATATTGAAAAAAAAATTGTCTTGAGTTGACCCTGAAGAAGGTGACTAATGAAAATTAATTTGAAATATCATTATTGAGTACTTTGTTTAAAGAAAACAAACAAATATCTGTTTAAATTTGTTAACAATTGTAAAAAAAGTAAAAAGCATTATTCTATTACTAATGAGCAACATGCCTTGTTTTCTCTGAGGTGATAGAATAAGGGTTGCTAGTAAAGACACTAGAGGAAGTCAGTCACCTATTTAAAAAAGTTGAACTGCTTTTTTGTTAATTTGATAAAAATCATTGGTTTGTTACTCTATTAATGGATTATATCGGTTTAGTTTTGTGGGGTGCTGGGTTTACCTTTATATTTTAAAAATTGTACTCTTTTTTTTATATTAAAAATGCAAGTTAATTTTATAGTTGTTCCATCCTGGGCATTATTTAAATATTGTAATTATTTCAGTGATCTCAATATCTCAATTTATTCACTGTTGTGAACTATGTTGTACATAATGAAGAAATTTATTGGATATTATTTATGTTCTTCATATTTTTGACCAAATGTGTATTAAGTAATATTTATAATAAATTTTTTTTGGAGAAATTACCTCAGCAACATAATTAAAACTAACATTTATTTACTTCTTGTATAAAATATTTTACCATAATGCTTAAATTGAATATTAGTCATAAACATTGACATTAATGAATTTTGAAATAAAAAATCTGAATGATTAAATGATTATTTCTAATTGGAGTTATTTGTTTATGAAGATATTAACTAAATACCGGGGATGATAAAAAGGTTACCTTTTTGCCTTATCAGTAACCTGCCCACCCCCACTATGACTAACTCCATGATTGTTTGAAACAACATTCAAATGGTATCTGTGCTGAATCTAATAATGAAAGGAAATTATTTATCTCTGTTTTCTTATTCCCTTTCCTTGAATAACTACTAATGCAGCATTGAGCAAAGTCGAATATATTTAAAATATAGCGTAAGTAAATTAATTAAATCAATAAACAAGAAAAGGAGCATTGGGTGAAATATTTAAAATTAATCTTACCTACTTGTTTATTGATTTGTTTGACTGGTATCAGTTTGGGAAGGTATACTTTTAAGATAGTCATTCTACAAACCCACAGCTCGTTTTATCTGTCATGATTATTACTTAGCAATTTATTCTACAATAGTATATACACTCTATTTTTAGGCACTATAGCTGGAGTGAAACATATCCAATTCTAAGAGTGATGTGTGATTTATATGAGTAATAAAAATATGAAATTAAAACAAATCAACAGAATACAAAAATATTTCGGCTAATTCATTTTATTCTCAAAGTTTCAAAATGCATACGTTGAATCTTTTTTTTTTTTCAAATTTGATAACATTCTTTGAAAGAAATTGGATGATTATTGTGCTTCAGATGTTTTTTTGAGGATGTTTTCCTAGTATTTCCCTATTCAAGTTTATTTTAAAAAAAGTAGTTATTTCCTAGTGAGTTTTGTATCATCATATTTAATTGTTCTTTCAATTTCTGATGTTTCATATTTAAACAGTTTGATTCGTCTATGGTTGTACTTTATCGAAAGAACTTCCATTCTAAATTAAAAGTAGATATGAAGTGATAGTGATAGTGGGATTCATAAAGCAATATGTGAATATAGTTCACTGAATGAAAAACTGTATATTCCTTTTTGATTTTGACCAAAATTTTGCAAGAAGAGCCAAGATATTCTAAGATATAGGTATTCCAGAACCTAATTTGGAATCCTAGACGTTCATTTGAAACAATTCAAAAAGTCCCAGTATACCTTTCTTAAGGAGACGAGATTTACTGTAAAACATACGCTACAGTAACTTAGTTTCAAAATTAGTTTTAGGTATTAAATCTATTAGTCCTGGGCTTTACGGACCAGGATCGTTTGGGGATAGCTTCCCATTAGACTCATGGCTGAAGCCACCAGATCTAGGTGAACTCTTGACACCATTAGAGGAAATTAAAACTGAACTACGCTGCTTGTATAAAAAAAAGAATGAAGAAACAATCAAATTAAAATTAATTATAATGACACAGAAGAGTTTAGTAGAGGCATTAAATATGACTAATGGAAATTACCTTTAATTTAATAAGATTCACTCTCATTCTGTTGTTGAATAGAAAGATATTTCAAGTTGAAAAAGTCAGCTACATGAAGTAAAATAATACCTGCATCATTCATATCAATAACTATCTATTAGAGCAGATTAATAGGAAAATTATGAACTCAATTATTTAACTAGTACTAATTCTTATCAATATAATAAATAATCGGTCATGGCTGATGTGGTGTGCCTTATCACTTCGGTGGTAAATTAATAATACCAACTTTCTCAGCTTATTGAAGTAATTATGTAATGATATTACAATAGCCAGGATTGTTAAAATAGCTATGATATGTAAAGTTAACATTTTAAATTGCTGTGTAGCTTTGGAATTTTTGAACTTTAATAATTATTAGACAGGTTGTCTTGGTGTGTCTGCATGATGCTTTGTCTCGTGAATTATATAGAGTTTCTATGACTTCAAGCAGTCATTTATCATTCATTACAAAAATATGGTTAATTATGTAAGAAATGTTTTTTTAAGAAGCTTTGCTTTCTAAACATGAAGGTGGATTGATAAGTCAGTTACTTTTTGAATTTCCCGCGCAGTTACTCCAAATGCAACAGTGCTGCCGTCATCTGTAATCTATTAGTGGACAACTATCTAATTACGTGCCAGCTATCACGTGCCAGTGTTGCCAACTTGGATTATTTTAATCTAGATTTAGATTATTTTCGTATAATTTAGATGTAATAAATACCCATTTAGATGTTAGATGATTTTAGCATTTCATTTAGATTATTATGATAAATGTTAGTTTGCATTGCTCTATAGAGGCCAAGAGGTGCAGTTCACTAGTACCCAACAATACATTTGAAGAGATAGGATAAAATACAGAAAAGTTTACGAATCGAGTTTGCCATTACCCCTATGAGAATGTTTAAAGAAACAAGTGGCAAACAATATGACCAGAAATTTCGAAAACAGAGGCTAAAGGACGACTCACATCATATTTCATCTTGGTTAGCGCCAGTGGCTGCTGATGCAACTAAGGCATTCTGCAAGTTCTGTAAATGTGATAAGAAGGCAAAATATCAAAATTTGAAACAGCATTCATCTGAAATGAAAGAGCAAGAAACACCTGAAGGCTTGTCCATTCACTCCCAGGTCTCTTGATTCATTTATGACTTTTAAAAACTTCGAAACATCAGAGCTGGAAGCGTCTATTTCCACTTTTATATGTTGCCACTCAGCTATTTCTAATTGTGACCATTTAGTTGATTTATGTAAAAGAAATCTCCCTACAAGCAAAACAGTGTCTGAAATGAAACTGCACCGAACTAAATGTACCCATATTATAAAAAATACACAGAACTTTAGCATTTTAGAACAGACCTAAGACAAGATATTGGTGATGGTAGATTTAGCATTCTAATAGATGAGTCCACAGATATAACTGCATAAATTACTAGGCATATCTGTAATTTATTACAGCATGTCTAAATAAAAGATTGTGTCAACCTACCTTGAACTTACATCTTGTGATGCTGAACACATTGTAATAGCTATTAAGAGTGTATTCAGTTCACATAAATTGAGTTTGAAGAATCTTGCAGCAATCGGAACAGATAATGCAAGTGTGATGATTGGCATAACTAAGGGTGTTCATGCACAACTGAGGGCAGAGATTCCATCCCTTATTCTTATAAAATGTGTTTGCCATTCTATCCAACTGGCAGTCTCACAAGCTTCGGCAGATAGCCTGCCAAGACACCTTAACTTTTTGATTACCGAGACACATAAATGGTTCTCCCGTTCATCCACCAGGCAAAATCAGTATAAGACTCTGTATCAAACTTTGAATGCTGGCACATCACCTTTGAAAATTCCTAAAGATTGTCAAACAAGATTCAACCAGCTGTTCAAAGAATCTTAGAACAATGGCTAGAACGAAAAACCCACTTTGAAGTTTCACGATTGTCAGAAAAGTGCTATACTGCCGAAGTTCTGTATGAAATTTACTCAGATGAAAAAAATGTGGCTTTCCTTTTGTTTCTAAGTCTAATTCTAACTGAAGTACAACAAGTAAACAAAGTGTTTGAAACCAACAACATCGAAAAAGTGAAACTATTAAATCATTTAACAATGCTAATGAATACTTAGGATTAAAAATTGGGAATGTAAACTAGTATAATATTCATTTTAAAAAAATAATTGATGTAGACTAAAGTCCACTTTACGATAGGTAGCTTATTATCAAATTTATGCAAACAGTTGCTTGATTCAAATTTTTCAAAAGTCATACTGCAAATTAAGATGAAAATAGAGTATCTAGCGTATACATTACATTATATATAATAATGGCATTTAAAATATTAGTTATAGTAGTCGCAGTTTACCAATACAAGGCTACATTTTACTATCGGTAGTTTAGCAATTCAATATGCTACGCTATGTCAATCGTAAGTATCATTATCATTAGTGTGATATTTTTTACCTATCTCTAAGTGTATGGTTATCTAAACCACATAGATAGATTGTATCGTGAAGGAAAAATAATGAGAATAACTTAATTTCTAAAGTGTTGCTCCTGGAAATTAAGAGATTGTGATTTTAGAAAGAGAAACCATGTAAATCTTTCACCAATTATAGAATAAATGCCCAAGGTACCAATAGTTTAAAGATGGTACTTATTGGTTAACGGGAAACCACTCATTTAAAGACTGTCATTAAATCAAATAAAATTACTTTATTATACAAAATAACAATCCTAGCATCTGTAAACAACAAAATGTTACTTTTTTGCTATTCATTTATTGATATTTTGGTATTTTCTTTGTTAAAGCCTTCCGCTAACGATAAGTATCTTATAAATAATTGTCTATTAGGAATTATCGAATGTGTTCGCAAATTCATTTTCTTGTACCCTATAGGATATCTTAGACATAAAAACGAAAGTCTGCATGGGTACTGCAGCTTTATATCCTAGGATGAGAAATAATTTTAATCACTTTATAACCTTGTTTTACCTTTTTTAATTACTTAAAACAAAAATTCTTGTTTTTAAAAGTTAAATTAAAAGGAAGAGAGTTTTACGTATTGGACTTAATAATTATGTCTTCTTATATATAAAGACAATTATCGACATACGTTTTAGTTACGTTCCAAACGGGCTAACGTAAGTTATTTTATGTTCTAGTAATGTATACCGTTCATACTGTACTATATACTCATTAATTCAATTTCCGTATGTTATAAAACAGTCATAAATCATATATTATGAATATAACATTATAAAATATAACATACATGTAATTTCAAAAAAGTAAATTACATTTCGATGATACATGGTATTCCAAAATATCATTAGAAATTATAGAATAGAAGAAAGTATCATTAGTAGTTCAGAGTTAAGTAAATGACTCTGTATACACCACATTAGTTGTCTGTCCTTCAGGTTCATTGAAGAACAAATAGTTGGAACCTCTGACTCTTGAGCTAAAAAGAGCTTTAAAGTAAAGTTGACCACGTGAGAAGAACTTGGTCTCATTCACTTCAATTCCTGAGGTAAAAAGAGTTTCCCCTTGCGACATAGTTACCGTCGTGTCCCTTTGCACGCAAGGATATGAAGAAGACCTTGTAATAGAAGGAATAATGCATAACGCACTATCTTTCAGATAATGCAGCATGCTATCCACAAATTGTTGAAAGACAATGAGAAAAGTCTGGGTCCAAATCTACCGAAAACAGTTCTTACTTCTTTCTGAATGAGAAGAAAGTTTAACTGAAAACTATCAAAGTTAAGGACATACCCTTGGAGGTTTTCCAAATGACAGATTAAATTGGAAAAGCTAAGTTAAAGGAAAAAAACACAATGTTCTGCTATAAGAGTTGAAGTCTTTAATGTGGCTATAAAAAAATTATTAATAATGCTATGGCAAAACTAATGATACCACAGCATCGGTTGTGTGATACACAAAACTAATTGTGTATAGGGATAACTGAATCAATTACTGTCTGTACTACCTTCAGGATTGAAAGACTTGGTGTGTTTTATGTTTCGGTCAAAAATGGTAAATTTTCAGTTTATATTTCAAAATAGAAATGTCTCTATGGGAGATAAAATATTAAAAAAATAGAATAGAATGAAATATTAATAGTATGACGTATATGTTAGGTAAATGGCCTTCATAAATTATTTTACAAGAGGCCTCGAGGAGAGCACAAATGGTTACCTGGATTGAACGCTTTGAGATACCAATAAAAGGACTCTAGTCTGAGTGATAAATTAATAATGAAGACAGTGTAAATAATTTTAATTTCTTGTCAGGCCTTGGAACATGTGGGAATGAGTTAGTAATCAATTTAGAAATGCTTGGAACCATATAAATATCCTGCATTGGCAAGCATTTTTTGCCCTGCACACCTAGTCTTTCAGAGGAGTGGAACTGACAAATAAATCAAGAAGAAAGCAGTTAAAAGTTTTCAAGAAGAGCCGAGCCCAAGTTAGTTTGAAAGGCTCATTCCAATTCTATTTACATTTATAAAGAACACTATATCTTCAAAGGGAAATTTAAAAAATTGTATATGAAGCATCTATTAGAAGTTTGTCTGCTAAACTAGTATGAATGAAAGCCTTAATTAACATTATAAAAAGATTGCAGATTCTGTGTCCAAAAGAGATAGAAACTTTTGATTAGATTACATCTGTATATGAGCCAATCGCCTTGAAATAGATAAAGATTTTGATCAAATCATACCTAAACCTATCGAAGTGAGGAATACTTCTGTAAGTACAATGATGAAGGTTATTAAAGAACTGAAATCTGAAGTTGAATTCAGTTATGACAATGGGTTGTAAAATAGGATAAGTTTGGAAGTGGAGTGTGCAAGTCCAATGAGATTTAGGCCCTGAGTTAAATAATTTTAATAACATGTCAAATAGATGAATGACTTCTTTTCTTTTACTGATAGCATTATTATAGTCACGTGTAAACAAATTATACATAACTGATTAATATGTTTGTATAGTAGGTCACATTAAAACAAAATAAATTGCATGTTAGATTGGAGTTGATTTTTTTACTTTTAAAAATTCTATTCTTATTAAATCTCATATTAATGTATCTTAAAATTAGTGACGTAAAGAATACATTCATGCTTTAATCACAGTGTGAGTAAATGAAAGAAAATTTCAAATGTCTAAAACAACAAAAAGTTGTTTTTTTTAATAAAATGGAAAAAACTTTGACTTAGGATTGAATGTGAAAGTTTACCTATTGTAAAGAAGAGTGTAGACAATTGCAGAATTTTTGTTTATAATCACAGAACATCCACTGTTGTTAACCTCTTGTTAATGTTTACCTTATTGTTAATGATGCTAAATCATTAAATTATTAATAGTGGATTTCAATATGTTTCAACAGTTGACTGTGAAATATTCAACAGTTTATATGTACTTCATTTAAACAGCAATAAATTAAAGCTGTTTACCTCTTTAAACAGCTGGCCAACCTTCAGTACTTTACTTCATAAATTTGAACCTTCATTCTTTAACAATGCAATTCTAAATATCAACTTGTACTTTCTTGGGAAGTGCCTTTGTTTTCTATTGTCTATGTACAAATAAATATTCTTACACTTGTCCTAATTGAAGAATGCAAAAGTAGAAGTTGAAACAAAGGAAACCAACTGGCTGCTGAATTTTGATTAAATGAATCAATAATCCAATATTTATACTTAAAAGTTAGGTAGTTTCTTTATATAGTAACTTCTTAAGAATTCCAAAAGTTCTTTACTTTTGAAAACTTCTAACATGTAAGCTTAATTGAGTAAGCTTAGTTTAAGTGTTATTAGTTCTCCTTAATTTTTAATTCAACGCCTTAATGGTGATTACTAGTTTAATAAATGATTTCTAGAATGACATAGTTAAATAAATTGATCATGAGTAAGTTTTGAGAACCCGTTTATTTATAGTGAAGTTCGATGTAAAATCAGTATTTTTTATACAAAGGACTCTTTTTTTTCAACAGTTTTGAACTAAACACTCCTGACCTAATTTAAATTTAACCAGACATTTATCAAGTTTTAGTAAGTTTCAAAATAAAATACTCTTTGAAATTCTTAAGAGTTACTACATAAAGGAACTCTCTTCCTTTTATTTATAAATACTTATCAATTGTATCCATTTAATTAAAATTAAGTGACAAGTGACCATACGTTGACTTAATCAAGAGAGTACAGTTTAAAAATGTTTAAAAAAAAGTGATCTTTCTGTTAAGAAAAAAAAATTACTTTTACATTGATCTTGTCTATTATCATATACTTAATTAACTAAGTCATATTAATAATCATTTATTAAACTTGTAATTCTCATTAATACATCAAATTAAAATAAGAATGTCTTTTTAAATTAAAAATGTCGATGTAGCTAGAATTACTTCATCAATTTCAACCAATTTAAAATGTAAATCATTGAATAGCTTGTCTATTAAAATAATATCTAGAATTGACGATTAGGACACCCTCTGCTCTTTTTCATTGAATGGATTTTACAATTTCTTAAAAATATAAATATTGACTATCGTTCATGTGAAACTGGTGTGGAAATCTTTTTTTACCATACATTCCTGTTGATTATACTTCCTGTAAGGTGTAAATCTTTCCTGTTAGATAAATAAATATCATGTTATTTGGCTGTAATAACCAAACAGCCTCAGCCTTTTACTGTTGAACTCAGTAATAATACTCACAGCACTTAATATAATGTATATACCTTTAAATAAAAACAATTATATAACTACTCAATCTTATATTTTCAGACATTAATAAAAATCTGGATTGGCCTGCAACAAAATGATTTTTTATTTGTTTTAATGTGACTGACTGTACATACATACTAATCAATTATGTATATTTTGTTTACATGTGGCTAGAATTTTTTCATTATATTTTTCAACTTCTATTTTCCTTCAGTCAATTCACTGGTATGATGGATTTGTCCATCGAAGAAGAATGCCCAATGTAGAAGGAGGTCAGGTAAACTATGTTAGAGATCCACTATGTTAGAGATCAACTGGCTGTTGGAACAAAAGTCAGTTGAAGATTATTTCGTATCACGAAAACTACACTTTCGCTTTTCAAAAATGTGGCTAAAATGTTATTGCTGCTGTAATTGTACTAATGATATATGCTTCAGTGGTGTGATATACAAAAATAAGCATATATATTGATAAGTGCATCAAACACTATCTGTATTACCTCAAGTATGAAAGACTAATAAACATCTCCCATTTAGACATTTATATTGTGCCTAAATGGGACATTACATATTATTTACTCAAGAAGTGTGATATTATGTTTACTTATAGTAAAGTTCAAAGTAGGTCACTCCAGATTTTTTTATTAAGTAAAGTACATTAAAACCTATCTACTGGGAAGTTTACTATTAAACATAAAGAGGCTATAAGGACAATGAAAAGAGCTTGGGAAAACAATGACATTGAGATTATGATTGACAAAATAAATATTAGAGTTAAATTACAATTACAGCAATACTGGAGTCAGTATTCAAACTTGGTACATAACAAGAGAATCCTCATAAGATATAGTTATGGATGTATAGTACTAAATGTATAAAATAAAATCCTATTCCTTGATAAACCCTTCTAGACTGTGTTAAATTTAGAATGTCATGAAAATAGAAGTGCCAAGTACAAGTTTTTTAAATGAAATGTTTAATTTGAAGGCATCTAAATTACTTAGTGAAGTATATCAGCGTTAGTTTGAAATTAAATGATATGGTTGGCTCTATAGATTTCAAAGCATATAGATTACAATTATAAAATTGAGTTTGGTTAGTTTTTACATTTAAAAGAGAGCTAATTACTAATTTAAAAGTAATCATATTACAACTGAAATGTAATTAATTAATTATAAACTTGATTTAGGTTGGTTTTGAAAATTAGGAGGGTTTTTAATTTGAATTTAGCGGGTTATAGTTTTTCTTTAGGCCTTCTAGAGAGATAAAAAATAAGGTATGACCTGAAAGGACAGATATGATAAGCAATTACGTAGGGAAACCCTTATAACCTCTGCTTAAAGGTCTGACCCTTTAAACGCTGGGGCCCGGATAGTTAACTCTAGGAAAATTCTGGAAAATCAAATAATTTTTACAGGTCATTATATTTATTTAAGCAAAAACTGAAAAATAGCAGAATATATAAATGCTGAAGTAAATTAAATTCATCACTCAAATAAAATAAATTAAAACAATAACCAATACATTTTTCGATATGATTATTTTAGAAAAATAAATACATCCAAATAAAACCAATGTGGAAAAACAATAGTGTTAAAGTATAATGTCTTAATGTCAAAGTTAAGTCTCAAATCATGAACTGAGAATGCACAGAATCCTACATCAAGTAATCATATTCTTTTTTCTTTGGGCTTATATCGCCGAATAGTAAATTATATGCTTACATAATGAGAAAAATTTAGTGTTAGTTTACCTTTTAATTGTTTTTGAGGGGGATTTTTTTCCTAGAATTAATCTAAGGGGAGGGAAAATACACAGTTTGTTATCATTCTTTGAAGAAGTTATTGACTGTTGAAGGAATAAGTATAAGACAACATGAGAGTTTTGTTGTATTATCAATAAGAGTTATGGAAGGACACAGGCTTTAATATAGAATCAAACATTCATAAAATTTAGCTGTAATTAGGAAGAAGGTAGAACTTTAATTGGTGAGCAATCTAATGGAATAAACATTGTGGAAGTACCTATTACACTGATATAAATGTTAATGACATAGTTATCATTTACAGTATTTTCTAACTTATGTTTTTAAAGAAGTATCTTACAAAAAAACTTACCAATTACCAGTAAAAAAAATTGTTGGTTTAACTGAAGTATGTATGGCATAAATATATTTTCCAAAAACTCTGGTTTGCGAAAAAAAGTAATATCATTCTCCTGTATGAAACAGGTATACTCATTTGTTTAATAAATTATTTATAAACTATTAAAATATTATTTTAAAATATTTAAAATAAAATAAATGTAATGTGGAAGTTTTTAGAGAAAGGAGGACAGATAAACTATTTTAGTTTTTATTAAACTAGACAATTGATTAATAGTCCTTTCATTGATTTACAATAAAGACACTCACTGGGATACACCGTCCATTCACAAGTGATGTCAAGACAACCAACTGTGCAATCACAGGTCAACCAACCAGGCAGTCCTTAGAGCAAAGATTCAAATTTACATAAATAAATATTTAAAATAATTAGAATAAAATAAACTATTCTATAAATTATTTTGCTTAGTATTTCTATTACATTATTGGAATCTTTACTTGTTCATTGAAATGTACTCGCTTCAGTGGTACACATATAATAGTTGGGATAGTATAGAAGAAATCATACTACCTGGATATGTGATATTACATAACGAAATAACAAATAGAGGCACACTCTCACCCTTAACAATATAGGGGAGTGACAGTCGGTGTGGTTGTTGGGACAATGTGAGCTAAATTTTACATCGACCGATGAGCCTAGAACTAACTACCAAGTATTTTTTATCTTTCAATAAACAAAATAAGCGCTGAAATTTTTTCAAGTTGATTTGCTTCAATTGAGCCTAGGTACTATTTTCTTTCAGCGAAAATTCATTAAATCTGTATCACAATACGCCATTATTGAAAATACTTGTAAGTGGTGAAATCGATCCAGATAGAAGTGGTTCAAATTAATAAAGTAACACAAAGAGAAGAAAAAAATGCTCTCACAGTCTCAAGTCTAAGGGTACTATCAAATCTAAGGAACTATTATTGAAAAAAATATTTAAGAAACATTTAAACCAATTTTTATTAATAGTTAATCCCTTAATCCATTTGTTGAATAATGAATGAATGTAAAATAAGTTAAAATAAGTATTTTGTAGTGTTAATGAAAGAAGTATTGTGTACAATTTGACGATGATGCATGTAATACACAGTGGAACATGCTGGAATAAAATACAAAATAAAAAAAAAATATATTTATGGGTTACACCTTATTTATGGATCATTTATTTACTTCAAGCCTTTACCTTTGAATCAACACTACTTCAAAATAAATATACTTATTTATAAAATAAATATTATTACTTATAACTTATGTCTTTAAATTAATTATAACTTCAAACAATAAATTGGCTATAATAAAATAAGAGAATTTTTCAACATGAAAATAAAAAGACAGAATATAAATAAAGGTTTCAACTGTAATAACTCTTTAAATGAAAAACTGTATCATTTCTTATGTAAGGAATATTTTAACCCTTCTTTATTGATAGTTAATCCCAAAAATGTAGTTCCTGTTTTACCATAAAGTACATATAGAATCCCTTAATAAGTATATATGGAATGTCGATATATAAATTGTACTGATCGAAGTTACAAGTAGTATACTAAGACATCAACTCATACCAGGAGAGGTATGGTTGAGAAATGTCGAAAAACAGTTCAAGGGTCTTTGAAAATATGGAAAATAAAACTTAGAATTTTCCAAGTAGATTTTCTCTATGATGCATTTACTTATAACAAAATATCTGGATCCCTGATATGCTAAAACACGAGAATAATACAGTTTGTCTATGTTATAGAAGAATATTGTCTCATTATTTTAAAATATGGATTACACGAACATTTCGACTTCTCAACATCTTTCTATGAAAATAGTCGTCTCAGAAAATATAACACTAAAACTATATTTTTCCTCGAGTGAGGATTTTGGCTTATAAAACTATTATCTATTTTAGATGTATCACTATTGCATGATAATTTAGATAAAATTTATCATTAGTTATTTGGTGTTGAAGTATAATCACCAAAATTAATAATTAATTTATTATTAACTTAATATTTATGAGTTATATAGTTATATTTATATTCATCATGATTTGTTTTCTTGACCCAACATTTATATGATGTAATTTTTTTGAAGGTTGAGGTTGTAGTTGAGTTGTAGCCCTGAAGATGACATAAATATATGTCGAAACGTCGGCAAAGGACTTGTTTCAAATCATTAGACCTCAACCCTCAAAAAAATTACATCTTAAGTTTTATATATAGTTAGTTTAGTTTTGACAACGTCGAAAATTTGTTTTTTTTTTTTGGTTAAAATTTATCAGGATTTGACTTAAATTAGTGGAACCCAGAATGTGTTCAATTTAAAATGATAAGTCATTGTGGCCTTGCTTAGTTTGATGTTCAATTTGGATGTAACTAGAGAAGGGCTTTTATAACAATAGCCTTTCAGCGGATTTTATTGATGTTTAATCTTCCTTTTTTGCGTATTGTAAATAATAGTTAGTGAGTTAATTTAGTGATAAATTGACTTTAATGACGTATTGTTTGATTTGAGTTAGTGGATATTGAAGGGCTGATGTTGGAATTGGTGTATTTCAAGATGGCGGCTGGGAGACAGTACGCAACTACAGATCAATATGATACAGAGAGGAGAGTCCGAGAGGACAGAAGTAGAAGTGACTGTTAACAAGTGTCGGTCTGAATCGGGCCTGACGAGATCGCCGACTGGGTGTGGTTTGAAGAGTGGGGGGGGGTTTTGGTTACTGGTGGATGCGCCGTGACTACAGCCAAACTGGAGAACTTTGTGAGGGCCGTGGAACAGTTGGCCTGGCACGCCAACATGGGCACCAGAGCTACTGCTTGTAAGTCTGTTGCTATGTGTCGCCCTGAACCAGGACATCTGCAGACCATAAATGTTGTTGCATGTCTCTCTGTTCTATGCCCCCCCACCTTTACACCGGCTCACTCCAGTTCTGTGTCGCATGCCCGCCCTCCGACTTGCATACAGCAGCTTCGCCTAAACATACTACGTCATCGTAACTACAGTAGTGCATGTAGACTCCATCCAGCCGTCGTAACTTACATCTAACTTACATAACCTAAATCATTCCAACGGCTAATTAACTTTAAACAACCCTAAGTCGATAACCTTAGATTTCATAAGGAAAAACTACCCTTTACCTTTGAATCAATACTACTTCAAAATAAATATTTACTTCTAAGTTATGTCTTTAAATTAATTATAACTTCAAAAAATAAATTGGCTAAGTAAATTATTCAAGATGAAAATAAAACTGAATATAAATAAGGTTTCAACAGTAATAACTCTTTTGAAGTAAAAAACCATATCACTTTTATGTTATTATTTATCAGTCCCTAATAACTAATTTCTGTTCTCCTAATAGTGTGTGAAGTACAAAACTAATTTTTTTTTTTGCATACGGACATTTAGTATTTAGATTTTTATCAAATAAATTGTAATTAATATTGATTCTTTTTATATGTTTAATGAGTCATTTTAACCTGAAATGTTTGCTTTTATATGTGATGTATGGACTTTACAAAATGGAATTATAAAATAAACGCAAGTTATGAATCTGGTTAACGTTTTTTGTTTCAAATGCTTTTAACAAAATGACATATTTGAGGAATAATGTAGGAAAACCAGCGGATTTATTATAAATAAAGAGCTAATGATGAAAAGGAGGAAATAGATTTTATTTAAGGAGGGAAGACATGAGGACGTGGCAACTACTAAACCTGCATGTATAGTGCCTTAGAGGGCTGTAATCTTGTCCTCTCAACTTATTCCTGGAGACACCGTATACGATGTGATTTGACATGTTATTAGTTATGACAACGTCGAAAGACAAGTAAAATGTGTTGTTGTTTTTTTTTTGTTAAAATTTATCAGGACTTGACTTAAATTAGTGGAACCCAGAATGTGTTCAATTTAAAATGATAAGTCATTGTGGCCTTGCTTAGTTTGATGTTCAATTTGGATGTTGCTAGAGAAGGGCTTTTATAACAATAGCCTTTCATTAATTGTTTTAAATGTGTCAGTGAAAAATGTTCCAATCTTTTTAAAGAATGTCCCTTATTATCACAGAGTGATAAATGAAATCTGTTAGCACACTCCAGTCCCATTGATAATCATTGGGTAAAAAATTAGTATTTATTAAATTGTATAGACAAATATTGTATAATTGACAACTTAAGAATAATATTAATAATTAATAATAATAATAATATTAAGACCGTCTCAACATAATTTTTAATGGGACGTTGTGATTTAATTTTTATTGTAACTATAGAATCGTTAAAATACAATTTTAGCGATAACCAGGTGATTCTATCCAGATAGAATGTAACATATTAAATGACTATTGGAATGAAAACTCCTGTTAGTAATTAACAAATCACTAAGGAATTATGGGATGAAAAAAATAAATACTTTATGTGCATTTATTATATATATATATATATATATATATATATATATGATCAAACCACAATATAAAAACCATATTTCCAATATGGTAAACAAGACTCAGATCTTTCAAACGTAACAAGCATTCTATGTCAGAGTGAAAAAACCAACTGCAACACTAGATGCAGAAAACATCTGGTGAGGAGTTGAGAGGAGTGGGAGGGAAGAGTGGTATTTTAAAAGGGTGAAAGCGCAGGAAAGGACTAATGTCCAGAAAGGGATTTTTAGGGAAACTAAGTAGTACAGTAAGAAAAAGTAAAAAAACTATCAACTAGCTGTCAACCCTCTTAGAAGAGGCTATTGCCCTCGTGACGAAAATTTCAAGTATGAAGAGACCGTTACTAATGTTTATAATATTTGATCTATTAAATTTAATTAGAGGCGATTCAAGTAGTTTTATAATGCAATATAGGGCTGTCAAAAAAGTTGGAATCAGCAATAATTTTGTACTGATATAAACAAAAGAAAAAATTAATAGGTTGAAAAGTAGTAAAGTATGTGTAAATTAATAAATTATTAATAAATATCTGAATTACAAATGAATTAAGTGGTTACAGTTCAAAGATGGGTTTCTTGAGGATATTATCAATATTAAATGGTTAAAGCTTATCAATATTAAAAAAGCTTACATTTTAATTCGTTTTTTTAGGTTTAACTCGTCAAATTGTGAATTCTTAAAATTCGTCAAGATGGAACCATTGATTTTCTCTTCAAACCACTTTCACTCTTCTTGTAGCTAACTCAGTGTCTTTGAAATAGTGATTTGCCTTCTGTAAGTTTGCTATTGTTATTTAAAACAAGTTTGCTTAGAATTAAAGAGATCAATGAGGTAAACATAATTTGAAACTAGTTCAAATTAACGATGAATTTAAATTAAACAAGTTCTTTTGTATTATGAAAATGGTCTCACCACTAAGTTTAGCTATAGAAAACACCAGGATAAAGGACGTGCGATCAAATTTCCAAATGGTGTCAAAGAATGGTGTAGTGAATTTGACTCCATTTTGGGGGAAAAATATGATCAAGTTTCCCAAACGTTTCGAATTATAATTATTACGGAAGGTTAACTGTAACATATTTTTAATTAAATCAACTTTGATGCGATCAGTAAAAAAATATTGACTTTCTCCAGGTATGGAATTAGTTACTCTTATTGTGTGCTCAAAGAAAAACTTTCCTTGTAAAAGAAATTTTAGAAGAATAACAAGTTTTTGAACTGTAGTGACCTTTCTGAGGAGACATCTGCAATTCAAATGATAGTAATGGAACTCCTTAGATTAAAAGTATTTGAGATTACAGAAAAAAAAACGAAAATAAAAAGATTACATCGCTGTTTATGAGGAATAGAGGTGATAAAAAACTAGTCATCAAAGTAAAGAATGTTTTTTTAGTGAGACCAGAAGGAGAGGATGAGAGTGAAAAATGAATGGATGTAGAAAACAGGTTCCCAAAGTGGTTTCCGCGGAACCCAGGGGTTCCTTAACGGACTCTCTGGGGTTCTGTGAAAAAGATTTAGTAAAAATATTTTTCTAACATTTTTTTTTGTGGGTATGGATTTATTCTATATTTCTTGTGAATCATGAAACCGAATAATGTTTATATCTACATATACCCATAAGTAGAAGTGGTCAAAATTTTATTCATATTATGGGAGGAAAAAAAAACAAGGTGAAAAGTTGAACCAGTGGGTTCCATTCTTTGCTCATGTGCATCGATGTTATTGAGTAATCTATTACTATATATGCCTGTTACGCATATTACGCATATATTACGCGTATATATGTTGTATATTTGCTAATAAAGATGTTTAAAAAAAAATACTTAGGATGAATCACTAGTCAGTTTTTGGAACCATCTGATTCCCGAATTTCTTGCTATTGCAAAAATAGCACTTCACATATTGCTACTATTTCCCACTACCTACTTATGTGAAACTGTATTTTCTCTTTAAACTGCCATAGAAAACAAATACCGAAGTAGACTTAATGCTGGGGCTAACTTGAGAATCAAACTCTCAACTATAAAGCCAAAAATGATTACAAAACAAACTCTGTGTTAAAATTGCTAGTAATTCTGTTTTATGTATTATGCACTTGTCAAAAATATGAAAATTAAAATCTATTAGTTTTGAATTTTTATTCGAAAAATATACATTGGAGTAATATTACTTTTTTTTAATTGTTTTGAAAACATACATACTATTTAAAAAGTCATATGAAAATATTTATATTATGATTGTATGAAATCATTAGAATTTGGGATTCCCGGGAAAGTTACTGAAACCAAAAAGGGTTCTGCATCGAAAAAAGTTTGAAAAACTCTGTTTTACTAGATGAGTCCACAGAGGTGTCACTAGAATAATCGTACTAGACACTGCGACTCTCAACAAAATCAAACTTAAAAAAAAACATTGAAATATTTCAGGAATTACATCTCCACACATAAAGGAGACGTCAAGGAGACTTAATTAACGTAATTTCTTAATAGCTGATTGACTATCAATTTAATCTAAAATTAAATAATATTTTAATTAAAATTATTTCATTTTAAAGTGTATTTTTTCTTGTTGTATAGTTTTGTATATCAAACTAATATGTAATACTGTAAATTTCTACCAATCAAATATAGTGGTAAGAGTGTATGTGAGTAAAATAAATGGTACATGTGAAATGAACACCGTCAACCAGGACTAACCCTCTGCCTTGTAAAGATAGAGCCTAATACCTTCTCTTTCCGCTCCCTATACTGTCCTTCCACATCACTCAAGACCAACTTAAATGACTGAAAACTGTTTTAAGTTTAAACTGCATTAGTTTGACTCATTCTACGAAGTCTGGATGGCTATATCACGCAGCTCCCGTCTGAATTCTCCAGGTTATTCATTTTTCAACTTAGTGATCTAACTATTGCTAAGTCTATAAGAAAAATAAACTGCAGAATTGAAATACTTCAGATACGGAGACTAATGACCAGCAATGGTACTCTTATTTTATTAACAGCTTCTGAAGAAGAATTAAATATATAGTTTACTGAGAGAGAGAGACATGCTGGGTTTGACAATCCTGTAGCTATGAATTTAAAATTAAAACTATAAAATTATTACGTCTCTACAAATAATTCCAATTATTGGGTTTCAAATAAGATTGTGTAATCCATTATTTTTTTAAAAAGTAATATAATGTTATTTGAATATAAGTTAATTGGAGTGAGTAGGAACTCGAATTGTAAATGACACAGGAATGAAAGGTAATGTTTATTATACAAGCGCGACATAAGCAGACTAGGTTGATGTTTATAACGTTTCATACAATTTCTACTTTGTACATAGCAAAAATAGAATCTGATATAGTAATATAATTAAAAGTTGTTAAATAAACATCACTATTTCTTTCTTCAAAAAAAAAAATAATCTCCACATACAAATGGTTTATGGAAACAATGTATTTCGAACACGTAGTTCTTCTTCAGGTTACATATGAAGACCGCTATGGTTTTAGGATGAATAGTGTATACAAAACAGTGATGTATGAGATATATGAAACAGTATACGAGTATATATATACAAAACTAAGGTTTATCGGGACTTTGTCAGTTCTTCAGGTTCAAATTAAACTCTCATTACCACGTTTCTGGTTTATTTATTTATAATAAATTTTAATAGTTAGAAGTTATACATTTTTATAAATTTATTAAAAATGTATGCTTCTGCCAATGAAAAAGGTTTTAAATAAAAACCGAAACGTTGGCAATGAGAGTTTAATTTGAACCTGAAGAACTTACCGAGTCCCGATAAACTTTAGTTTTGTTCCTATTACACGGTCGATACTTTTATCAATATATATATATATATATATATATATATATAATATACTTAAAATAAACTGTGATACATAGACAAAAACAACAAACATTCACTTTTCGGTCGAAACCGCCATTACGGTCGAAATATTGAAAAGTGAGTCTTTGTTATGTTTTTGCCTATGTGTTACAGTTTATTTTAAGTGTAATCTGTCCTGCCGGACCGTTCCGTTTGTCATGGTATATATATATTATATCAGTTCAAAAATGAAGAAAAGCAACACACAGAGAGACACACTTACAAACTCATTTTGTAAGTAAGTTTGAGTTTGTAAGTGTGTCTCTTTCTCTGTGTGTTGCTTTTCTTCATTTTTGAACTGATTTACGTCCAGTTTGGATCGTTTTTTCGAATTTTGAGTGGATATATATATATATATAATTAAAGTTACAGCTAGAGAACACAAGAAAAAGGACGAACACTCACGAATCTCGATAATTTCGGCGTCTTGCCGTCTTCAGGAGAGTAGAAAGAAAGAAAATAAAAGGAGAAAGAATGAAGGAACGGAGACGTAAATGCGTCCACTGGCCGATGTAAACTGGCGCGATACAATGACACGCCAGTTTACATCGGCCAGTGGACGCATTTACGTCTCCGTTCCTTCATTCTTTCTCCTTTTATTTTCTTTCGACGCCGAAATTATCGAGATTCGTGAGTGTTCGTCCTTTTTCTTGTGTTCTCTAGCTGTAACTTTAATTATTTGTCCGTTTGGACCGTCTGTTCAATTCAAAGTATATATATATATATATATATATATATATATATATATATATATATATCCTGAAGATGGTCAACAGTGATTGAAACGTTGGTGAATTGTTGAAAAGTGAACGTTGTTAACAATGAGTTTTCAAGATAAAACATTTGGACAATTGTTATTTCATAACTCGGAAAACTTCAAAACACTGATTAGAAAATTAGAAAAGTTCATAGAAAAGAGACGAGAACAAGAGTTCAAAAGTGTTTATATGTATATATAATGTGTATTATATTATATATATATTATTTCATATATATAATGTGTATATATTATATATATGAAACATTTATATATACTTATATACTACAGAGGAACAGAGTAACAGTTTGCGCAACTTTTGAATCTTTTTTACATTATTCTTGTAAACATGATAAATATAATGAAAAAGTGAATCACAGTTATCCGGTCATCATGCAACTATAGTTTGTCTATGTAAACAAATGTACGGCTGGGTTACTTTACTACAGAAGGGGAGTAGTACAACAGTTCCTAGGAAACCAGAGCTATAGTCTCCCTGAAATAATAATAATGTAAGCAAATAGCTTTATTTGTTTACAATAAAAATGGTACCAACGTTATTGTACTAACATTTCGTCAATGGTTGGTACAAATTTAAGAGTACGTAAATTATGTTGCATACTCATTATATTTCAAGGCCAAAGATTTTAAAATAACTTTATAGAGTTATGTATGTTATAAAAAAGTAATCTGTGCTCATAATTTATTACAGTTTAACAAAAACAAATTGACATTGAGTTATGATATAATTCATTAATTTTATTATTTATGTAAATATTTAGTTATGCGAATTACTTATTTAAAAACTAGATGACTTGATGTAGAATTCCAAAGCTTTGGGAATAGGATATCAGGAAATATAAGTGAATATTTCTGATAGGAGCTCATGAGGTATGAGTTGGCGTAGTTTTATATGATTCAGGGTGAGGGTTTTGCAGCATGCTAAGCCAGCAGCGGGTCGTTGACCTGCAGTTCCTTCCCTTGTCTACGTGATTTCATCCCTTATATACTACAAAGGGAATAATATGTGTCTGCTCATACTAAATATTTTATGATATGAACTTTAAATATTAAATTCAAATTGTTTCCTGTTACTTACTTTAAACATAAGATAACTAAAAACACAATTGAAAATCACAAATAATTTGAATCTAGAAACCCTTGAAAACTATATATTTTCGAACTATAATAGCAAAAAAAAAAATTGAACAAAATATTTTTGAAAGCAATGAATCGAAAAGAATGATAAACAGTAAAGTTGAACTCGATAAATAGAGATTTAAATCGAAAAAATCTTTGGTATCCATGAAAACTGTCATAATTCTAATTGATAACAGTGGATTTCTTGTGAAGACTGGGTCAAGGTTATTAATTGTTCTTGTAATATATACAATTCAGTTTTGGCCAATTATTATGGGAGGCGAGTTTTCAAAACGGCTCGTACTTTTAGTGAATGAGCGACAAGTGCGGTTTGACGATTTCACGTTTATAAACAGCAATTCGAAAATCAGAGATATAATTTATTATATTTTACATTAATGTTATTATCACTATAAATTTATGATAAAAAAATTCAAATGATATTATAAACACTTTTTACCTGCATAATAGGAGGCCAGGTTAGCTCAGTGGTTAACTTACTCACCTCTGAACTGGTAGGTCCGGGGTTCGATACCCACCTGGCCCTCGTTTTATTCACACAGGAGATGAATAAATCTGAGTACGTCAGATTTATTCATCTCCTGACGTACGACCTCGGACAGGACGTACGTTAAGCTGTCGGCTCCGAGCCTGTACGATGTCAGGTAATCGTTAAAGATCCCTACTCTAAATACACTTGAGTTAGGCAAAATTTAGGACTCCCAATGTATAATCAATCTTCATTGTGTGGTATCACAAAGGGCCAATGTTTGGCCTATGTGTGTTCCCTTGTGGGACAGCTACTGCAGCCTAAAGGGTTGCCTACTACTACTACCTGCATAAAATTATTTTGTGTCTCTAGTTATTTTATTATATTTACAGAGGCGTTTGCAGTCTCAAAAAGGAGTAGTTTATTATCTCATATATTAACTTTAGAAAAAAGTATAGAAAAGGAGAAAAACGTTTCTCCT
Source organism: Hermatobates lingyangjiaoensis (assembly GCA_026182355.1). NCBI lineage: Eukaryota > Metazoa > Arthropoda > Insecta > Hemiptera > Hermatobatidae > Hermatobates > Hermatobates lingyangjiaoensis. Next base: position 137,967 of record JAPFBL010000420.1, read on the forward strand.
TTTGAATATATTCCTCTCTGTAAATAGCCATACCAGTTCAGAACACCAGTGTCGTTAATGAATAGAAATAACTTGTCGCGCTGTTAGAGTGGTTTGCCATTAGATTACAAATGAGTTACACCTTCGCTACTGTACAAAGCGAAAGACGCTAACCTACTGTGAGACATTTTACGAAAATCAGGCAACAGAACTCCGAAATAGCAGATTACATTTTTTTAAAATACAGACTGAACTTAAAATTTAATCCGAATTCATATTAAAAAATCTATATAAGGCACAACACCATTTTCATTTACAATGTTGAAAGTTCTCAAATTCTCAATACACCGTGAATACCTGGTTTATATGACCCCCAGGGGGCTGCAGAATATCAAAGTGACCATGCTACACTGATATTTATACAACAAAGTGCGAAAACGAAAATATATCAAAAACATGTCATGTTAGAATATTCAAACATTAGCTATGGAGCGCAATGCTGTCATTAGTTTGTTATAATGTTTCAATATTTTACAATGTCATATTACACTTTTGTTATATATACAAATTTAATTTTTTTTTTTAATCATTTGCATAATTTTAATAAGGACATCTTGTTGTTGTGGTTAATATATAAAATATTATTAAATTTTTGCTGATGCAATATAAATTTTTTCATTTTTACATTTGTTATTTACCTTCAGTCAAATTGTTTCGAAAATATACATGTGTATTATTGTACTTGAAGTCGTAGGGGACCCAGATATGATTTTTAGGTGTACAAGTAAACAAGGAAAATTGAGAAGCTTTGGCCTAATTAATTATAAACTAGTAGCCAGTCTCTGCAACTCAGGGCTAAACAAATAGTCATAATAATATTAATAATTAATATAACTATTTATTTAAAATACTGCAAAAATTGTTTTGTCATTTTTGTATTGTAGATTATCTGCTCTAAATTTTAAGGGCATTGGAATTTTTTAACATATTCTCACAAAAAAAAGAACATTCATTTAATAGATAAAACGTTATCTATGCGTACATGGGGTATTAATGGAGTGATTACGTGCCTCTAATAGCCTCTAACACTCAACTCCGACTTTTGGCCTTCACGAGGCTACCCTGTTAACCTGTTATATGCAGGGACAAACGCAAGAGGAGGAGAAGGTGACCAGGGGCTGGGCCTGCACACCTTCGTTTCACATCCTTCCTAATCCCTTAACCCCTCGTTTTATCCCAGCCCCAATCTAAGGTGTTATGCTAAGGATGGATGATACAGGGATGATCTGCCGGAGCGGACAAAATACCACCGATAGAGATAGAGGAATTTCCCCCTGTATGATACTAAGGAGAAGGAAGTCCAGAGACCATCCTCCGGAAGACCAGAGGATCCAAAAGTTCTAACTAGTGGGAGCCAACCTCCCATAAGAGCACCAAAGGACCCGAAGAAGACAGTCCCGAAGAAGAAGAAAGGAACTTACTTTCTCCCGAAACGTAGAGAGCCTGAATGGACATTATCAATGATGGTTTATGCAGATTCTGCAAAAAAGAGGAAAAAACACCGTTGCACCTGCTGACTGACTGTAAGGCAACATTGCTGCACAGAGGTAGGTGCTTCGGGACACTCAACAAAACCATAGACAAACTTTTACCGCTGGAACCAGCAAAAGTGCTGAGATTCTTGGAGGCGCTGAAGCTAACTGCTGGGGTACTTTAGTACAGAAGGGGGGGGGGGGGGGGGGAGTACAATAGTTTTTTTTTAAGTCGCAGTGCTATAGTCACCCTTAAATAATAATAATAATACGAGTAATAAAAATCTATGCGTTTATACTATTAATGCAACTTCTGGCTCAGTCATAATAGTATAGACGTCGTCGAGAGGAAGATGATGCATTTGTAACATTAGCAGATCTTAAGTAAATTAAAAAAAAATCTGGAGTTGTCTACACTCACCTTTACTATAAGTAAACTTAATATCAAACTTCTTGAGGATATAATACATAATATCCCATTTAGGTATAATATAAATGTCTAAATGCGATATGTTCATTAGTGTTTCATTCCTGTAGGTGGTACAGATAGTGATTGATCCACTTATCAATATATGCTTATTATTGTATATCAAACCACTCATGCATTTATCTTTAGTATAACTACAATAGTAATAACATATTTGAAAATCGAAAGTGTAGATTTCTTGTTACGAAATAATCTCTTACAGGAGAACATCGCTTTTGTTTAAATACCCAGTGGATCTCTTACCGTCTTTTTCCAAAAATAAGACACTGTCTTGTTTCTTTTTAGGTCTAAAATACGTGCTAGGACTTATTTTCGGGGGAAGGGCTTCAAGTACAATAAGTACTAGGTAATAATCAGATTTATAAAACTGAAATGCACAAACGTTGTACCTGCCCCGTCACTCTATGTAGACTGTTGCAATATATTGTATTTTGAACGTAAATTCAACTTTATAATAAGTAGTGCATTCCTTGAAACGAACTCTAGAGGTAAACAAAAAATTTCTTGTAATGTTTTGTTCCAAACAATTCTATGAAATATTAGGGCAGCAAGAGATACATACTAAATTCAATAGCATTTTTTTAAATAATTATATTATTCATATTATTTTAAGTAGGATTTATTTTCAAGGAACTGCTTATATTCCAAAGTATTCCGTAAATCACACTAGGGTTTATTTTCGGGAGATGTCTTATTTTCAGAAAAAGACGCTACATAGTTTACCTAACCTCCATCTTCATTTGAGATTTAAGAAGAATTTTCCTATTACAACTTGAAAATATTGAAAACATGTAACTCTGTCAAATTCTCGATCACTATACTATACTTGTAGTAAAGTAAAAACTGGGTCGGTAAGAATATCTGCATCACTGACAGGTCAATAACTTCACAGAAATAAATACCTAACGACAATTTTCACTGTGACAGTTTTTGAGTTCAAATCAAAAATATTTTAGCAGAGAAAAAAATTTCATATCAAAAAGTTGTAGAGAATACACTTTTTATGGCCTATGTGTTCTCTTCTCTCACTTCTCTATTTTTATGTCCCCTAGATTTACTATAAAATCTTTTGGTTTTAAAATATTTTAATTTTTAATTTTTCCTACAACGAAATATGTTGTGTTGATAAAAAAAAATAAGTTCGTAAAATTTTGAGTTCCTTATAGTCACTGTTTAACTGAATTGAAGTATTATTGGTTGGAGTGGGAAGGAGTCCTTTCTCTACAACGATTGCTCTCCGACTGCCCGCCGGCTACCTGCATAAGGGCCGCGCGGCACCCTCGACCTTCCCCCTCCACACCTCTCTCACATAACAACGAACAGTCACAGAGATTAAATGAAAACACAAAAAACTGAAGAATTTGAATTAAAATCGAAATTGTTTTAGAAATGCTAAACTCTAGTCGATATTTAGTCTATTATCCACACATGTTATGTACTGTTACTATTTATATCTAAGGTAGCAGAATATTCCTATTTTCCAGTTGCTTTAAATAGTCAATATATTACTATTCTGTTGATATAAGGAGGTATGTTTAGCCAATGCAGTATGCTTAAAACTAGTTAACACAATATTAGATAAATCAATTTATTTTGGGGTTAATTTTAAACTTTTTTAAGTTATATTTCACAAAATTCGAAAAATTATAAACACCCAGTTTTCTCAAATTAATCATTGTAGGGTAAAAAGCTAATGAAATGGTTTCTACATATAAAAATTTAATGGTATAAACAACGCGTTTCGAACACGTAGTGTTCTTCCTCAGGTATTAACTAAGGGTGAGTGTCTGTGGTACAACTCTACCACAGTGGTTTGGTGTGTTGTACCACAGACACTCACCCTTTGTTAATGCCTGAGGAAGAACACTACATGTTAGAAACGCGTTGTTTATACCATTAAATTTTTATATGTGGAAACCATTTCATTAGCTTTTTACCCTAATGTAGTAAATACCACATAATAACTGATTGCACTACGTTAGAATTATCAAATTAACTATATACTCGTAAACTGTGTTATGTTTCCTTAAAACTTAATGCAAGACCTTCGTCATGACAATACTCTTAAATAGAACGCTTAAAAAGGATATTTTTTTGACAAGTTACTTACTATTTTGTTTTGGGCCAGACGGACTATGGCATGAAACAATTACCAGACGAGCATGTTGTGAACAATATTATTTGTTGGCTGTCTAAAGTCTAAGACTTCATTTTGAGCACAATTTAATTATATTTGTTACAAAGTCAATCCTCACCCTGTTATCGTCCAGTTTTCAAATACTACCTGTAAATAATAAGAGTATAAGTCAGGCGCGGGGGACCTGCGGCCTTTCGAACCATGAAATGCGGCCTTTTGCGGTATGTTGAGAAAAATGTTTCAAAGTATACAAAATTACAATACTGATAATAAAGACAAAATATTCTGGCATTTAGGAAGGAGACTATTTATGAATCAATACCTGAAAAGCCTCAGCTTTTAGAAAATCATTGTCTGAGTTAACAAAGGTAGTAAACGAAGGCAGAGAGGATACTGTTGAATCTTTTGAAAGATGCAAAACAGTTTTAGAAACACTGGTCGAGTAATATAATGGTAGATTCAAGGATTACAATATAATTACTGTATGATAATTTGCTTATTCATTCGTGGTGGCCTTTTAGTGAAGTGGATGGTGCCAAAATGGCCTTTTTTCCAAGAAAGGTTCCCCACCCCTGGTATAGGTAGAACAGTCAGGGTTTTACCTATCAACCAAAGCAAAGAAACCAACCAAAGCAACCAAAGCGAGCAAAGTAACCAATGGCAACAAAGTAACCAAAGCAAATAAAGCATCCAAAGCTACCAAATCAAATAAAGCAACCAAACCAACCAAAGCAAATTAAGTAACGAAACCAACAAAAGCAAATAAAGCAACCAAACCTACCAAAGCAAATAAAGCAACCAAGCCAACCAAAGCAAGAAAAGTAACCAAAGTAACCAAAGCAAATAAAGCAACCAAAGCAAGCAAAGTAACCAATGGAAACAAAGTAACCAAAGCAAGCAAAGGAAACAAACCATGGAAACAAAGTAACTAAAGCAAATAAAGCAACCAAACCTACCAAAGTAAATAAAGCAACCAAACCAACCAAAGCAAATAAAGCAACGAAACCAACCAAAGCAAATAAAGCAACCAAACCAACCAAAGCAAATAAAGCAACGAAACCAACCAAAGCAAATAAAGCAACGAATCCAACCAAAGCAAGCAAAGTAACCAAAGGAAACAAAGTAACCGAAGTAAACAATGCAGCCAAAGAAAACAATGCAACTAAAGCAAACAAAGCAAGCAAGATTATCCTTGTGTCCCCTTAGGCGTCAAACAATGACCCTGCGACAGTTCAATAGCCTTCCTTTGTTAAAACTTGTTCCCTTCCTGATGTCTAAATGCCAAACCTTCGTCATAAAACCCATGAATCATCACAACCCTCTTCAATAGCGCGCTTAAAACGAAACATTTTTTTTACAAGTTATTCTATTAGCCAATTCAGTAAGACTTAAATTTAATTTATTTTTCATAACCATGTTGATATTCACTAATTCTAACAAGAATAAGTCTACAATAACCTTGAAATAACGCTGTCAAAGATTACTTATTTATTGAATTGTTTGTATTATAATTCTTATAATATAAAACATAGTGAATGGAGCTATAATATGAAATATAATTTGAATTTTTTTCCGCTCTTATAACTTCAACAGTTCTCTGAAGCCACTACATTCAAAGAGTGCTGCAGTTTCATTTCCGTGTGATAAACAATGCTCATTAGTTGTGCAATCCGTAATTGTGTAGTACTTACTCAAACTGGAGTAAATAAATAATATAAAGTTGACACACAAAAGCCTTTTTTGTTTTTTGTTTTAATGAATTGGACAGTTTTAGATTCACTCTAATTGTTAGAGTTTCTTATATTCACAGAGATTAAATATAAACACAAAAAAAAACTGAAGAATTTTAATTAAAATCGAAATTGTTTTTAGAAATACTAAACTCGAATCGATATTTATTCTATAATCCAAACATGTTATGTACTGTTAATATTTACATACATAAGGTAACAGATATTCCTTGTTACCAGTTGCTTTAAATAGTCATTATATTACTATTCTGTTGATTTAATGTTGACCTGAAAATGAACACAAAGTGTTCGAAACGCGTAGTTTGAATTAAAAAAAAAAAAAAAAGAAGAAAAACTTGTTTTGTTTGGAGACTTGAAGGATATTTATCTGTCAGAGGTGTAGCAACCATTTTTGCAGCCCGTGGGGGGTCGTAATATCCCCCTCTCCTGGCCGTTTATGATCCGTTAACCTTCAAAATTCTAAAAGTCTTCAAATATTTATATTCATGGAATTACATTCAAGGATTTAATTGTAGACTGCTGTTATTAGTCCCAGACTTTCATCTTATTACAGTACTCCAGTTGGGGTTTTGACTCTGACGAAGACTGCTTCATACGGTTGAAAGATCTTGTTCTGAAAGATCTTGTACTGAAGGGTTTTGTTTTCCCATTTCATATTGTGGTTTGATCATTGACAGTACTCGTATACATATACAGTCATCATCAAAAGAAAACTAAAGATTTTTCAAAACAAAATAGTATAATTCAAATCGTAAAAAAAAAGTTAAATTACATTAACTTGCTTTGGAAACAAATATAATAAACTTTCAACCACTTTATAAAAATAGTTTTGAATTTTTTTTAAATAAATTTATTTTTAATTTAAAGAAATCCGTTTAATAACAGTATTGCACACATAAAATAGAAAACAATTACGACCTTAGAAACTCATTTTGGTATAAAATTTTCAGATTTATGATTTTAATTTTTTTCTATTTTCTATTTTTACACCCTCAATATGCCACCCCCTGGCACGTGCCGCCTGGGGTGAACAGCCCCTCCCCCTCCCTTACTACGACACTATCTTAATGATATTAAAGACCGTAGATTCCATTTAAACTTTTTCAAAAAATACATTTTCATAACCCTGCTTTCTTTACTCTTTTGATTATTACAAGTCGTCTATATTACTTAATCACTAATATTTCAAGTACTTCGATGATTTTACAAAGCGCAGGGTATAGTAATATATTCCTAATTATATTTCTGATAACAATGTACTCCTCACGACGAGAGAGTCGAGATATAGACGTGTGCTATGTGTTCTTTCTGTGTAATTTGACATAGTTATTCGTGGACTATATATATGTACACTGTCCCTCATGTTTCCTTACTTCAAGAATATACTTATTTTTCTTCCGTATAGCATGAACTATCGAGTACTGGTAATTCACAATGAGGGCAGAGTGAGACCGAGTAGCCCAGGATATTCAAATTTCATTATCTTAAGCAAACTATAGATTTTTTTTGTTCATTAAAAAGTTTATGTATTAATATTATTTATTAAATAGTTTTATTAAAATCAGTGTTTCCTAAAATGGGCGGTATCGCCCTCCTGGGTGCGGTGCTTTGATATCGGGGAGCGCTAATGCAAAAAGGATTTGGGGATTCTATTTCCATAAATTGAAAATGTTCATGCAATATAATTTCTAAATTTAAGTGAAAACACCACATGTAAACTTCTAGGAAAAGGTTTCTTAAAATTATTTGTTTTGATAATTTATTTTTATGTTAAAATCATATTCTCACCTAAGTTTCTTTTATTGTTTATTAATTCCTTTGCATAATTATGCTATGATACAATACAACTATTGGATTCTAAATAAATATTCGATTAGGTATTATTTTAATTTTATTATTAAAATTCTACTTATTTGGTTATTTAGTCTAGGAATCTGATTATTATTCAAGGGTGTTGAGTTATAGGTTTATGGACCCAAGGGGGCGGTCACTCGAAAAAAGTTTGGGAAACACTGATTTTAATTAAATAAATGTGCGCGAAAGTAAATGAAATTGAGATAGCCTACATCCGTGGTTTCCAACCTGTGGGGCGCGCCCCCCTAAGGGGGCGCGAAGGGCTCCCAGGGGGGGCGCAAGCATTTCATAAATAGAAAAATTACTTAGTTACTAAGTAATTTTTCTAAATACAATTATAAATTATTTCAAATGCTACTTTATTACGTTTTTATTTTCTTACGTTTTGCGACATCTTACTCGTGTGAATCAGGATTTAGTTCAGTTGCTGTTCTCAAAACAAAATACCGTTCTTGCTTAGTAATAGAAAAAGAATTACGGGTCTCAATTTCATCACATTCTCCAAGATTTGAGAAACTCTGCTCAGAGAAGCAAGCGCAACTATCACACTAGTAAAGGTAAACCTATACATTCAATCATACATATGAGTACATAATTATGTATTGTATCATTTTTTATCTCTGACTTGTGCCGACTATGACAGTAAATAGCAATATTTAAACCAGAGTGGAGGGGGGGGGGGGGCGCAGGGAACTTATTATTTAATGAAGGGGGGCGAGAATTCGAAAAGGTTGGAAACCACTGGCCTACATCGTTTGGAAAGTTTTAGTTAAGTTATGCGTATGGTATGTCTTGTCATGCTGTCAACCACTTAGCCTACCCTACCCACCATTAGGCTACCACTCACCAGTGTTGCCAATTCCGGACTTTTCTGTTCCGGACCTGTCTCGGTATCTATTACTATGGAAATTTGAAGGTCCAGTGTATCGCAAGTTTTTTCTGCTTATATTGAATAGCGTATTGCAGCTTCTTTACTGTAACGCAGTAAACCGCTTTTCGAAGCGTCATGCAGTTTATTAATTGTTCGTGGGACAAAGAATAACACGTGCTTAAATATAAATATGACTAAAGCTTTGGATTTGCACAAATCAACATTAGGTGACTTCTGTACACAATTAATTACATATCGATTGTAATAAGCACAAAGGGTTCTTACTAAGTAGTGAAGCTACTGTATAATATTTGTTATAAATAGGCAGTAGATCTTTCAAACATGCATCATTAAAGTGAACCCCAGTCTAAGCATTCACGATATTTAGACTGAGAGATTCATTCTACGAACTAACTTCCTGCTAACAGGATTTAACTGGAAAAAGAGTTGGCCAAGTGACATGTTATACAAAATCAATTAGATAGTCAAAAACAAGATGAATTAATATATATATTGCCTTCCTGCGGGACTCCTCGCATCCTGATGACGACGATAGTCGAAATATAGAAGTGAGTTATTCCTGTGTCTATCTGTGTGCTATCTTCTTTTTAATTGGTTTATATATATATATATATATATGATCAAACCACAATAAGAAAACGGGAAAACAAGACTAAGATCTTTCAAGCGTAACAAGCGGTCTTCGTCAGAGTCAAAAACCCAACTGTGACCGCTTGTTACGGTTGAAAGATCTTAAATTCATGCATTTTTTCATTGCCACAGAGGTTAGTATCATTAATATTAAAATTATAGTAATCCGTCTTACCTCGTACCCTGCTGCTGAAGTTCTTAGACCGGTTTCGGGCGTCACCCATCTTCAACAAGAACTGATCAACTAGCTCGACTAGTTGATCAGTTCTTGTTGAAGATGGGTGACGCCCGAAACCGGTCTAAGAACTTCAGCAGCAGGGTACGAGGTAAGACGGATTACTATAATTTTAATATTAATGAAAGATCTTAGTCTTGTTTTCCCATTTTCTTATTGTGGTTTGATCATTGATTGTTATTTCACGTGTTTATGTGAAATCTTTTTATATATGTATATTTGTAAATTTGGTAGCAGTCCTTCCTGTATACAAACATTGTTAAAAATTAGACCATATTTTGCTGAAACTTGTTTTTTCATAAGTTTCAGCAAAATGTGGTCTAATTTTTAACAATGTATTATATATATATATTAATAAAGAACAAAGAAAGATAAATTAATTAGGAAAAAAAATAAAAATAAAAATATACGAAGCAGTTGACGTAAAAGCCTAACAAATCTTATAATATTTGTAAATAAAACATTAAATCTAATCAAATGCAGCTAATAAAAAATTCTTTTTCTAAAATTATTAAACATTTTTTCTTCGTAAAATGCAAACTCATAAATATTCAAATAGTTTCTAGTCCTACTTCTTAACAAAATTTCTTAGTAGGAATTTTCAAATGTTCTACAACTGCAGATTATGTCATAAAGTTTCAACATTCATTTGAGGATGTATGCATTTGCTAATAAAATAGGTTCCCAGACTGTGGCGTCTGTTTCTGCAATATTTTCTGCTCTCACAAGAGTTGTTCTATTTATTAGTAAAACTCTGGTTTGAGAGAGGCTTTTTTACGTGTCTGTTTCTTCGGTTTCTCCGCTAGAGAAACCTCCAATGAATGCTCAGATAAATAATCTAAATAACGTAAGAATTTTTTTAAAAAAATCAAAGTGTACATAATAAAACAAAACATTATCGAAAATTTGAAACAGTTTGTTATCAAAAGTGTTGTTTCTCTTCTAATCTCAGCAGAAGGAGATAAGGAAGAAAGAAGGTGATTAGGAACCAAACATCGATTTTATTTTAATATTTCTGAAAGCGTGAGTGCAAAAAAAAATGGGAGACTGAGAGAAATTTAAAAGTAAATTATAACAATTATTTTTCAATCATAAAAGAACAATAACATCTGTAAAAGATATTGTAGAATAAATATTAACCTTCATTATGACATATGGAGTAATATTTAAACCTTGCGAGTCCTAAATGTTGCCTAACTCAAGTGAATTTCGAGTAGGGATCTTTAAGGAGTACCTGACATCGTATTGGCTCGGGACCGACGGCTTAACGTCCTCTCCAAGGGACGACGTACTCAGATTTATTCACCTCCCGCGTGAATAAATCGAGGGACAGGTCGGAGATCGAACCCCGGACTACCAACCCAAAGGCGAGTACGTTAACCACTGAACTAACCTGGCTCCTTATTGTTTCCTTTTACATAATAAAGTTATACAACTTGGCAGGGTATACGCATCTTCCACTGCTGAAAATTTCAAACCTTTTTCTGCAAGTGGTCAAGGTATTAATACCCTTTGTTTGGGTAATAAATAGCAACTTACAGAGTATGGAAGACATTTAGTCATATCAAATTGTATGAATTCTAAATACAATTCAAAGAACTTATAGAGGCCTAATTTACCTGAAACCACTTAGTATATCTCTGGTGTTACATAAAGAAGGCTGGCTTTCATATGAACACTTTGGTTGTTTTTGTCTTCTAATATGCTTGCTTATTATAGTCATAAAACTTATCTGCTTCCATATATCAATCACTATTATTAAAACTCAAAAAAAAAATAATTTTAAGGTATCTCTAAAACTACTTTTAGCTCTACTTAAATTTTCAGTTTAAACACAACAAACCTAACTAAGCTACTAACAAAGCAAAATAGTCAACTTCTACAAATGAGAAATTATCATTTATCACGATTTTCATTTCAGTTATTTATGTAAACTGAATATATATAACTTTTTCAATATTAAAAACTGTTATTTCACAGTTAGAGCATTACCATATTGTCTGGAAAGGTTAATATATTTATTTCAATATTCCATTGTTTTGTTAAAAGCATCAAAAAGGGATGGTACCAAAGGTGAAGTGTTTTTAATTCATCTCTTTTATGGGCAACGTATTGCCAATAAAGAGGTTATTATGCAATACGAGACGGACATTTGAGAAATGCGTTTTGTGTTTCAGTTGCAGCGAAGATAAGAACTCTGCATGACTATCATCTCAAGCTCCTGCATGGCTTCATACCAACACCATCAGGCTTTGATGTGGCAAACACCATCAAATATTTCTCCCAAACCCTTTTAAGTAAGCATCTTATTTAATTATTCATCCCATATATGAAAATTAGAAGTAATAGTCATAAAAATTTTCTTTTGTTTTAACTTTTATCATATATATAAACATTTTATGATATTCTTTAAATTTTAGTCTTCTATTCAACCATTGATGAAGTATTATTAGCTTATTGAGATAATAGAAAATTATTTCTAAAAAAAAACTCTCAGAAATTATTATTACAATACAGTTTTGTTTAAAACCTTGACGAGGAAGGTTATAATTTTTTAATGTTATGCTCTATGGAATAGTAATTGCGTTATACAAGTTTTACTAATGTCATTTCCAATAATGAGAATTATACTACCAATAGGTGGTTTCTGCACTCTTGTACCTCTGTTTTATGTATCATGGATCAGTATTACTTATTACCCCCTTTAAGGGTAGTTGTAATATAATAAAGTAATTAAAAACAAATAATGAGAATTATAATAAACAAATAGCTGATCTACCCGACGTTGCCCGGGAAACAATTTTAATTTCAACTCTAATAATAAATTATATACATATAATGAAAACAATTTAAATTTTCTATAGTTCCCGTTACACTTAAGTTTTTTCCAGATAAAGGAAATCAATAGAATGTAAATTATAGATTATGCAAAAAAATATATAACATAAAACTGATTATAAATTGCATACATTTTGTTTTGCCAAATTAAAACAAAGGTATAATTTTAATAATCTACGAAAGTAGATTGTCATCAAAATCAAAATGACATGATTAACTTTCTAGAGGAAATTTAAATAAGTTTCAGTCATAAAATATCTTTGAATTTAATTTCAGCAATGGAAAGAGAAACATGTAACTTTGCTCCTAGGACTCCCATTTTAGAAACATTTTAAAAACTAACATACCTTATAATGATCTGCTCCGTATAATAACTATGTTGAATTGAATTGAAACAGTTTCATTATACGGAATGCTGTTTTAAGGGGTCTGTGAATATGTAGCCCTTAAGTCTTCAAAATGAAACCAAATCAACATAAAAAGATTGTTAGCTTCCTCGGGAAAAATTACTTGGGATTCAATTATAAAGTTTTTGCTAAGTTCATAAGTATGTAAGAGAACATATACGTAGTCACAAGTACTGAGTTGTTCATATATAAATGAAACTCTAATAAAATTAATATATGGAATAGAAAGGAAATTATAACCTAAATTAAATGTTAAGTCAATTGTAATTGTTGTCCTTTATAACAGGACTCTTAAAGAATTGTTAAATTTTAATTTAATGTTTAAATTAAATTACAATTTAATGTAAATTTTAAATTAAACAAAATCATTAAATCCTAATTCAGTAACCTTCCTTTTTAAAATCTTATCTCTTAAAAACCAAGATATTTTACTTGGTATCATGTTTAATATAATGGCAGTTGGTAGATTAGATTAAACAATAAAAAAAATATATTAAATAATAATAAAATTAAATAATGAAAAAAATAGTTTTCGTTGAACAATTCAACAAGAAATGTTGGAAGAAGTTTAAAGCCTACACTTTAAACAAAAGATTTGAATTATGGTTCAAAAACTATAATTATTATTCGTAATACTATTAGGAATAATAATATCAGACTAAATATCTAACATTTAAAGCAAGTTGAACTCATTAGGTAAAGAAAGTTAATAGTAAACCAACTATTGCTAATAACTAAAGATTTGTTAAAGTTAATAACAAACCTATATTAAAATACAATAATTGTATTTAAATCTGAAAACAATAATACTTTTCTGGTACCTGGATGTTTCCAATTGAACAGAGCAGTCGGAAATATTGGAAGTTGGTTACAAGGGCTAACCGATCTGCGGCGGCCATTACCAATTAAAATAAAAAAATATAAACAGACAGGTTATAAAGCAAACCTTATCTGTTATGAAGAGGTTTATAATAAGGGGTCTGACTCCATAAATGAGTTATGATCAAAATGAAAATAACACCATTGACTTCCTCGGAAAAAGTTAAATAAGAATTGAATCAAAAAGTTTCTTGTAAGTTCCTTGAACACATTTTTTATAGGGAAAATATTCACACACATTTACTACTATACAATGATCAAACGACAAAATGAAATGGGGAAACAAGACTAAGATCTTTCAACCGTAACAAGCAGTCTTCGTCAGAGTCAAACTGACTACTATATAGATAGTCATTATATTTAATATAATTAGTTTTAACTTTACTAGTCGATAGAATCAATCAAAACTTACAGAATATCCACCATTATTAATAATTTTTATTATTATTATAACTATTATTATTAGCAAATTGCCTTTAGTCTGTAAGGTTTCAAATATTGTATAAGGGGGAAAAAGCCCGGTAGAAGAGACTTAGTCTCAACTGTACGGCTACCCCCGTATTGTAAACTATGGGCTGTAGCCCTCAATAAAAGAATTTTTCATTCATTCTTTCATTTCAAATATGCACCCAATTATTCGTTGAGGGTGGTTTGTTGGTGTCATATAAGGCAGATATTTAACCTTTCGTCCATAGAGCCCTAATCCCCCGGCATCCTTAGTGTCAACCCTCATCAGGTCGAACTACCTGAGGGACCTTGTCGGAAGTCGGCCAGGGTTGGCCTTGGACTTGACCCTTGGTGACATAGTTCAGCTCTATGTGAAAGTGAAAATGGCAATAGGATGGTTTCCTAGGAACACCTAGCAGTTTTTTATAACTCAAGGGTCTTGAAGGGACTTGACTTGAAAGGAACTGCTCTCTAAAAATATATAACAGTAGAAATATATCAACTCTGACGAAGACCGCTTGTTACGGTTGAAAGATTTTGGTCTTGTTTTCCCATTTCATAGTTGTGGTTTGATCATTGATTATTATTTCACGTGTTTATGTGAAATCTTTTTATAACAATAGAAGTAGATGTTAATCAACATTAATATCTAAAAGTATAAAGAAAGGTATATTTATATAAAAAAAAAGATTTAATATTCATAAAACGAAAGTTATGATTAAATTTACTATCCAATCAAATATTTCACCATTGATATTTAATTTTTGGTAACTTTCAAAAGTTACAAATGATATTTCATATTTAACCTTATAAGAGACCATATATGACCAGAATGGATGTGAGTCATTTCAATTCCTCGAAGGTTAAGAGAATGGAAAGCAGTCCCAGACCTTACTGTTATCTCTTTCAAGATAAATTAGAAACATGGGTCTTCTATCTGTCAGATCAAGTGTGACTAGTTGAAGATTTAAAATCCAAATAACTGTTTCCTTAACAAATGATGTTTTCCATAATTTGTTTTCTTTCAGTTGTCATTTGTTTTTTTCATCACACATGTAAAGTTGTTTTGTGTTTTTCAAGGATTTAAAATGGAATATTTTAATGAAGACTATTCAGAACATAAACAGAGAATAGCAACAACAACGACCTCTTTGCAAAATATAATTTTTTTTTCATGATACAAAATTTATAATTATAACTCACAAATTAATTGAAACCCACATATTTTTTTAAATAAACTTAATTCATATAACAGAGACAATGATATATTCTTTTCCAGTTGATAAATATAATTTTTACTTTATTTATTTACATTGGATGTTTTACGATTCTAAGCAGTAACAAATAAGAACTATAAAGATGCCCTGGCAACCAATGTAAAATTAACCATTACAAATAAATTAGATCTATCTAATTAGACCTTGAACTTAATGTTCGTTTGAAACATTAAGAATAGAATGGATACTAAAATATTTATGCCTGGAATACAGATTCAACAGTCTCATTATTTTTTTTATCAGCTAAACCTTATCACACTGTCATGTGTTAAGTAGAAGTATGTTCGTGCTTATGTCTTGTAAGTGATCTGGGTGCATATTGTTTGGGTGAAGAGCGTTCAAAGAGGTTGAGATGAATCTGGTCTATTAGCTTCGATTTAAGTCAATAAATGATGATATACTTTTGAAATCATTTTTTTTTATTCTATATCCAAGAATTTCAAAAAGACTATCTTGATGAAACCTTTTCCTGCGTAATCGTAGATCCTTATGCTAATGTTTTATTGTTGTTTAAAACAACATTAAAATGTATAAGTTATGAAAAACGTAATTTAAAAAATATACTGTAACGCAAAAGAATAATCCTAATTGATGACTCAGCTTTATGGAAATGTGATAGTCCCAGTGTCCAAATCCTGGATCACCTTCTCTTCCATTGTATTCCCATTCCCCTCAGTAACAAAAGACACCATCTTCGGAAAACTACAATGTCACAAGGATTAAACTGGGCACCAAGCAAATTGAGCTGTTAGCAAATTTATTTCATTGTTTTAACAAATTCTTATATAACAGAGATTTCATGTAACATAGTGTAATTAGTATATTATAAATATGTATTTTAATTTACTTTAATATTAATGGAATCGATAATAATATATCAATATTATACACATGTAATATAAAAAATGGAGCATGTAAAAATGTTGCAATAAACTCCTTCCAAGTAGGGGTACTACTTTGGAGGAAAAAAAATACTAGGCTACGTTAGGTTAGGTTATGGTGGCCGTCACAAAAGAGAACACCATAGGCTGCAAGCCGGCCCCTTGTGATACCACAAAAAGAGAATTGGGGCTATTCTCCCCCGTCCCTGGTCCACTCAACCCATCTCGAGAGAACAATAAATCTAGAGAGATCCCTAATACCAGTGGATTCTAAGTTCTCAAGATTTTCAAAGAAGTACTCTCCTAATACTTCTTTCCTTTTTTGAGCCAAAAAAAAAAAACAACTAATTATTTATAATGTTTTAGCGGTTCTTAAAGATGTACCCAGCTCTCCATTGGAAATGATCAAATACCCGGAAAAGGATGCGGCAAGACTGGCTCTGTTTCCTAACCTGGACTACAAGGGATTGTTCAATGCTCTGCAAGACATGGTTGACGTCGCCCTCTTTCTCCAATTTGGCCTCCAGGGTAATATAAAACGAATAATTAATTTGGCCTCCAGGGTAATTTAAAACGAATAATTAATAAGAAGCGTGTTTAATACGAAGAATTTTAAAATCAGGGTATTTAAAATAGACCATAAGGATCGAGTTTGTTTATAATTTTCTCTTTGCTTCAGGTGTTACACTCGGGCAGTATTTCGTTTAACCCCCATATCCCACTGGATGTGGTTTCAAACAGGTATTACATCTATGATAAAGCTGAGTCATTGGTATTAATAGATAAACTTCTTTAAAAATACGAAAACGTTTTTTTTTATTTTAACCACATCTTGGACGAAATCTAACCATCTAACCAAAATAGAGCCAAATTATGATAAACTGGCGCCTTAATGTAAATAATACACGATTATTCACTGTATTGTACCAATTTAGTAGAATGATTATAATTATTGAAATAGGCTTATTCTAAGCTCAAAGGTTGAAATAATTAGCGTTTGTCTAGTCTTCCTAATCAGCCAGTGAGTGATCTGTTGGGATGTTATGAGAAATAAGTACATATCTAGAAATTTTCTAATAGTTGGTTGGATTAGGGCAGGCTTATGGCTGGAGTGAGTAGGAGCAGCTTAAAACTTGATGGAGATGAGATAAAATTCCCCCACCCCTACATGATTCAGTTTCAGATTGTCCGTTGAAAGTTGATGGTGGTTCCTCTGTTATGTTTGTATCAACATTTTGGAGTGCGATGAATTTTCATTCTACTATCGGTTTATTTTGTTTATAACAAAGTCTGACGTATGAGCTAGAGAGCTGTAGCAAATGAATCAATGATTAGGGACCGTTGTGTAGTATTTCAAAGTGGTCAATGTCATTCGACTAATGTGTCTTAAGATAGTAAAAAAAAACTGTGGTTATTGAAATGTCTTAAGAGTTCTCTCTATATAGAAGTCTGAATTAAATTATAAGGGAGCTGAAATTTCACTATTAAGAGTTACTGGTAAGTGTAAAAATTATATTTAAAATTATAAATTGTAATTGTAAAATGAATTTGATTTACTAATTTGTTAATTATTGACTTTCTTATCAATACCATAATAGTTATTCAATATCAATAATTTATCAGTCGCTTGAATTAATTTAAATTCTTATTGGATTTTTCTGGTTATAATCTCATTATTCAATTAACTCAGGCGAATACTAAAGTTCATCAATGTGAACTGTTTATGATAAAAAATATCTGGAAAGTCCTACACTGAATGTTATTGTTGTGGAACAGAGGGAGTTTATGAGCCCAGAGTTGACAAATCAACAACGGCCAAAATGTTTATAAAACTAATTTGTTTTAATAATTTCAAAATGTAAACATGGTTGGATTTTGTTGTAATTGATAATTTCAGGTAAATAATGTCTATTTATTAGACCCAAAGAAGGTTTTGGTCTTCTCCCAAACCAGGAATATAGCAAGAACAAAAAAAAAGTTATATTGAAATAAACATTACTGTAATATAAGTATGAGTTGCCATTTAAGAAAAAGAAATGACTCCAAAATCCCTGCTGGAGAATAGGGAAACCCTTATAACCTCTGTATAAAGGTCAGTCTCTGTAAACGCTGGGGCTCCGAAAGTACACTCTAGGCTGACCAAACCTCCATAAAAAAAAGTAGTGTGGAATATAAGTGACCGAGATAAGAGAACTTTGAATTATCTCCATTTTGATAATTATGGCAAAAATATAATTATTCCATAAATTAAAAAAATCAAAGTAATGGTGACTAAAATTGAAATGAAGAGCAACATGTTCACGTGCATGGTTGAGTTTATGCTGTTAATTTTTGTTTTTATCATTTAGACGAATAAGTAAATAGTATTCCAAGCTAGTAATAAAGAAACTATGTTTCTAAATGTTATTTAGATTTCATTTAAATAATTAATCATGTAATTTAGGTTTATATGAAGATAAATCACAAATCCGTCAAATGAAGTATGTTTTGGTATCGTAAATGTCCCTAATTCTGTCTTGTTATAGTCACTTTAAACTGTACTCAATGCTGTTGTTTAATTAGAACTATAAAATGAATGTAGTCTTATTTGAATGAACTAAGATGATTTTTTAATAAAGTTACTCTAATTATATACAAAGATTTCACATAAACACTTGAAATAACAATCAATGATCAAACCACAAATGAAATGGGAAAACAAGATTAAGATCGACGAAGACTGCTTGTTACGGTTGAAAGATTTTAATCTTGTTTTCTTATTTCATTTGTGGTTTGATCATTACTCTAATTATATGTACAACATGTTTTATGTATAGTTCACACATTTGTATCCTGAAGGTTAAACAAAAACTACTTTAGTAAAGCTGCTACCTGTTCCTTTTATAATAGTAACTTTATTATAAAATCATCTACCAAAGTAGTTCATTCAAAAGAGACATATCCTTTTTATAGTTCTAATGAAACAAAAGCATTGAGTACAGTTTAAAATGACTATAACAAGTCAGAATTAGGGACATTTACGGTACGAAAACACTTCATTTGACGGATCTGTGATTTATCTTTATATAAACCAAAAATTGTAAGAACTGTGGCAATATTAACAAAATGACTTATTTGTTTGTGATTATACTTTTAAATCATTAGTTGTGCAATCCGTAATTGTGTGGTATTTACTCATTCTGAGGTAAAATGGATAAACTTCTTGTTTTCCTGACAATAAAATATAGTGTCCTACTTATGATGAACACAAATTGTTCGAAACGTTGTTGCTGTTGAATAAAACTTCATTTGTGTGTTGAGACTTTTGTTTGTTTATCCATTTTACCTCAGAATGATTATACTTTTGTGACTTGAAGCCTTTGGAGAAGCGCTCCTACAGTGCTTGGGGTGTCTGATGCCTTTCCTGGACACTGATATGATTGATAACTTACCATACCTCACAGCATCCACCTTCTCCGTTCTACCTGCTTCAGTTCATCAAGAAATAGTTCACTCTCTCAGATATTACATTCTTCCATTCACCATAAGTAAGCACTTTAATTGTTTTACAACTTGAAATAACATCTTAATTACTAATTTTTGATACTTTTTAGATTTTTTTGTTTATAAATTTTAACATTTAACTTTATATTGGTTTCAAATGTGTCTTTCTTTTTTCCTAAGCCAGATATTTAAAATTGAAGTGTCCGTCTATCTGTGTGCCTTGTTTTAAATGACATACAATTCGAATGGTGTGGAACTCATTTTGTTGCAAGTTTTTCTACTTAAGTATAAGGGTGAAAAAAATTCTAAAATTAGTTCATATATAATTAAAAAAAAGTGTTAATGCAGAGTCGCGTAAAGGAACTTTTTTGAACAACTTTAACTGCTTGCACACACTGTATGCAAGCTACTAATAATCCAAAGAGGTGCCATTAATTCTGTCCAGAAGAGTTTTAAGCAAATAACTTTTTCGATCTTATTTACGTCTCAATCTGTTATAAGCAACGAAAGTTATAAAGAATTTATAGCGAATTATTAAGTTTATCATATTTAAAAACAAATACTAAGGAAAATTCATAAACACATATTCGACTGCAAATTTTATTGCTTTTAACTCTTGGTAATATTTTGCTTTCTTACGGTGTCATAATTGCAAGTAACTGTAAAATTGGCGTTGACATTCAGACGTCATTGATGTAGATGTTCTTACCAAGTAGTTTCACATTATTTTTTTTCATTGAAGATCTCACGATGTTTTATTTGTTTGTAATTTATTCTATGTGTGGCATTAAGAGCTCTAAATTAATTTATTATTATTGTTTCATACGACAACACCTATTTACACCATTTATATACGCCTTTTAGTATGGGTGAACTAGAGGAGGTATATTAATAATAATTGTTCAAAATTATTCTTTTTTAAATTCATGGGTATTACCGTACATTCATAGATAAAATTGTACCTTCTTGTTATTGTTGAACGGATTCGATCAACTTTTTTCATATTTTAATTTTAATGAATTCGTATTCACCAGAAATTGACTTATATACTTAAACAATGCAGAAATAATAAACGATGTATACCAGTATTTAAAAAAAAGTTGCAACTTAGTAATTTATTATTGGTCTTCAGCAAGGGTGAGGCTGTTTAAGATGATTTTACTTTATCAAGAAAATTATGATTGAGAAAAGTTTCAGCTCCAAGTAAAAGTAATTTAGGGACTGAGTAATATCTTAGCTAACAGTCAACCCTATAACGATGTCTTTGAAAAGTAATACAAGACAATAGGCTATTATAAGAGTATGCATATTGTATATTATTTATTTCCATATTTATGAAATATAATGCATTAACGAAAATTGATTTATTTTTAGCTCGGTGTCTGCCTGATGGTAAAGAAAGTTATGCATCTCAGTCTGTGCCTGCAGTAATGATGATGGTGTTCCAGTATTCTGATGATATGGGTAAGTAATCTTGTTGAAAATATTTCTTAGGTGAAATAATGAGTCGTTAATAATGAGAAATCATTTCCAGCCCACCACTGTGATATTGTGGAGTGTTTAATGACCCTAAAACCAAATCTCGTCAAGGTTATTGCTCATGGGACAACCACTTCTCGGGCACGAGCAGCAAAACGACTCTTCTACTATTGGCCAACATTCAACCACCAGCTCTTTGAAAGAAAAGGCGTCCCAGCCAAGTCCGCCGCCTGTAAGTTTTAATTAAATTTATTTACTAATATGTCAGGATGTTCACATCGTGTTGCTATCTTTTGCAGCCATTATTTGTAAATGTTACATCTATGCCTAACTGTTTTAATTATTACCAATAATTTCGAGTTTTCTTCATTCAACTTTGCTATTAGTTAACTGATTGAATTTAATTACTGATTATTGAATAAATTGAGTTTCATGGACTGAAATGAACGTTATGCTGCATTTTGTG
This sequence comes from Hermatobates lingyangjiaoensis, assembly GCA_026182355.1. Taxonomy (NCBI): domain Eukaryota; kingdom Metazoa; phylum Arthropoda; class Insecta; order Hemiptera; family Hermatobatidae; genus Hermatobates; species Hermatobates lingyangjiaoensis. The sequence goes on from JAPFBL010000420.1 coordinate 159,621, forward strand.
AGTTCAGAAAATATTTATTTTTAATGCTAATCGGTGAAAAATGAAATGTTAACCAAAACAACCAAAAATCATTTAATCACAGAACAATCCTTAAGAAATTTTAATAAACACAAAGGGCAGTAAAGCTATATAAACTGAAAACCGATTTTAGAATAATGAATTACCTTCTCGTACTTTTTTTATTGTTTACATTGACTTTTTTCTCAAAATCAAATCAGACATAATTTTTGGTTTAATGTTTAGTAGAATGAATTTGAAGATATTTTAATTGGTTAATATGATATGTAAGTACAATGAAACCCTTAAAACTATAATTAGAAATTCCAAACAACCATAAATTTAGGATGCTCGCGAGGGGAAGCGTGGTTACAGAGATGTGTTTTAATAAATCTACGTATAGCGCCCTTTTAGGTAACGCATTGTTAGAAATGTAGGTCTCAGTGTGTAGAACTCTATTGGTTTGCAAAACATTTGATTATGAAAGGAGCTTTTTGGTTATGATAGTATGATAGTATAATAATATAATACAGTACAATAGTATGATAATATGGATATTATTTGTTTGCTATATTTTCGGTGATAGAACAAATCTTAAATATTATTGGACATTATCTTACTACGAATATTTCATAACGAGAATTTAAATACCCTTATCTATAATAATATAAGAATTTTAATTCAATAAGTAACCTGACAATTGCTGTTACTTGAGCAAATTGACAGAACCTGTTCCAAAACTTTTGCCTATCAAAATAGAAAGTTCTTGAAGTTTTAAATAAATCACTTCGTCTTAGCTATTGTATATAGAAGGAGCTCATGATGGACGCCATCAAAGAGATCAACTTTCGATAGGACAGATGGATTAATCCACAAACTATTGAATGGTGAACAGCAATCTAATAGAAGAATAATCACTGTAAGTCTTAGATTTAACTCAACTTAAATTGTGAACACGAAAGATTGTCCTTGGTGAGGTGTTCTGTCATTGTGATGACGTACTGGATACTCTAAATAACAAAATGATGATTTTCCTATTTAAATAGTGCTTGTTTTAGAGTTACTCTGCCTTTTTTGTAAAAATTCATGCAGTCTCTGTCATAAACTATTATATGAAGTAGATATTAAAATCAACTTGTGGAAAGTAATACACACTTTAATATTGCCCAATAATACTTTTTTTTTCTAACAAAGTACTTATATGTTAAATATCGTTATAACGTGTCAAATTATGATGATGATGGTATGCTTTGCCACTTTATCCACCTCTATAGTTGGATTTTTGTCCAACTGGTTGGCTTTTGTCCAATAGGTTTAGGGGTGGATGTACCTAGTACTGGCGTCCCCGTTGCAGAGGTGGTAATTGTGTAGGCTGCACAGCGCAAGCTAACAGTACAGGGCAGGCCGTTCCAAGCGCTGCCCAGTAGTTCAGCCCACTGGTGGTCTTATGGCTTAGCCGAGCAGGTTTTCTTCGAAAGGGCTTCGGCCCAGCTCGGACCTGTTGGGCGGTACGGGATGGTAGCCTTTCACTTACGAGTAGAAAAGGTTTGCCAATAGAGTGTCTAGATGGTAGCCTTGTGCAACACCACTTGTGGTGGGTTTTCCAGACTGACACTTAACCTCTATTCTGGGTAATGTGCGCCCCTCCATCTAAGTCCCCAGCATACAATAAAGAGGCAGCAATTTTAGAAATAGGTGGTGCTTTAGTCGGTACACTGGCTTGCCAAAGCCCAATCTGAGAGTGAATCCTAACGCTCTCAGTTGGAGTGAATAAAGCATTTCACCGCCGACTCCTTTTGACACAAATTAAAAAAAAAATTGTTCATCTGGTTAAAATCCCCATAATGAAACGTCTATAATTTATTTATAAAACCTTGATCATTAGTAGCTTAACCTATTCTTAATTGATGTAGGAAAGTTTGAGCAGTTTTCCTAGTTAAGCAGAATCAAAACAAATATTTGTTGGGTCAATTAATTTAAAATTCAGATTATGGGACAAAGAAATAATGGGAACTAAAAACTAAATAATGTAATGCAGATTTATATAAAAAAGGTGTGTATACTTGTCGTTTTTTAATCTCTACTCATAACCACAATGGACGTAGGTCAAACGCTCATTTCATGTTTAATGTCAATCAAGTTATTCATTATAAATATACATTCTTCAATAAAAGGATTCATTCAGTAGACTTCTAATTACTTTCTGTTCTTTCCTTGTTGCCATAATACTTGCTTGTCTGCAGTTCATATAACTACTAATAACTGAAAATGCTTTTACTAATTAGTTCTTTAGTGACTGATGAAGAATTATTTGAACGCGAACTAAAATGAACTATTTTGACAGGTAAGTGGCCACCGTTTCTGTGTCAACGAGACATGTGTCCAAGCCAAAGGAAGTCTGAAGCCACTAAAGTTTGTTACAACCATTGCATCTCCATAACCTTTGCAACGGATTCACCTCCGCCTCTCTATCTTTGCGTAGAATGTGCTAACGAGATCCACAGAGAATATCCTGATGAAATGTTCTACGACCTACTTCATACAATGCAACAAATATCAACATCTTGCGAAAACAAGGTGTAGAACCATATTGTATTTTATTACATTAATTAGTAAGTCAGACCTTATACTAGTATGATCATAAAAATTTTACAAATACCTACGTAAATCTTCTTCTTTGAGCAGAAACGTTTCAGACTTTCACAAACATATTTTTCATAATATTGATAATAACATTTAATGCTCACTTTGATATTTTTACCTAAACTGCAAAATGAATCTTTGCAGTATTTTTCCTTTTATAATATTTCTTTTATTGTTTTTTTGATCTTAAGGTTGGCATATACCATGATATTTCAATAAGTCAATTAGCTTTCTGAAAATTCTTGATTTTTTGGTTGAACCACAGAGTCACTAGATAGTTTATCGTACTTCTTTTTTCATAATCTTTCTACTTTTATGCTTGTTTAAATTTATAGAATTCCCTTGAACAGAGAGGGTTTGATTTATTGATATGTACTCATTCATTCGTTGATCTTTCCACATTCATTAAGGTTAAAACTGAAAGTTCCCGTGTGGTTTTGTAGCTTAGTAGTGTAAGTGATTTTAGTCACTAACAAATATGCCATTTTTTTAGAACTGCAGGCACACAGATAAGAGAGCGGTGTCTATATGTTTCTCTCCTGAATGCGCCAGTTTTAATTCGAACCACCCAATACGGTACTGCTCTCAATGTGACGCCTTCAAACACAACAAAAAGAGAGGAAGCGATCATCTGGTCCACAGGTGTCTTCCGAAGGCATGGACAATGCCTCCAGACATGCAGGTCTACCTGGTAGAAGCCATTATAAGGTATGCTAATGACTTAATAATGTAATAACAGAGTTTGTTTAGTAAACGTAAAAAAAAACCTAATTCGTTACAGTTTGTTGAAAGAAGCTAAATCATCGACTCCGGATGTTCCAAAGGATATGACTGATATTGAAGCAAAAGCTGCACTTATGAATGTTCTCAATCCATCTTCGAATATCACAGTTGAAGAAAGAATTCTACTTGGTCGATTTGGAGTTCTATTTCTAGTGGGCCTGTGCACCCCTGAGGAGTCAATTCCGAGTGAAATTCTTGGGCGATTGCTTTCCATGCTGTTTCAGTGGTTTCATGTGACTGCCTACACATTTGATGGTGAGGATTGTACCAATAATATTTTAAGACTACCTAATATCAATTACGTTTTGATTGTTTACTTAAAATGTCGAGAACTATCCCTTGCTTGACTTACTATTATTTTATTTAATTCACTTTCAGTTTTATTTCATCATGCTCAAAAAATTAAAATTTTCAATAAACTATAACGTAATTTTTAATCGAATAATAAAAAACGGCATTTACCTTTGTTTGATATACATCCCAATTTAGTTGTATAATTTAGGAACCATTATCGAGTACTTGACATCGTGACGCTTGAGGCTTTCGGGACCAACGGTTTACATCCTTTCCCACAGATATCGTAAGATTCCGTTTCCACAGATTAAACAATTTGGAGTTCAGTAGAGCTGTAGACCTATAATGTAGGAGGTAGAAGTACGCTAACCTGTACCCCCATACTTGAATGAGGATAACAAAATAATGGTCTTCGGCTTTTTTGTTATAAAAAAATACAATAAAGTGTGTATTTTTATGAAGATTGTAAAGTTCATTGGTGGCCTTGTGCTAATTTTCATTGATTAATTAACATAATTAACCTTAATTAACTAAAATTACCATTAATTAACATAAATATTCAAATGCAGCTTTAAGGAATGTATCGTGGATAAGATTAAACCTGATAGAAGGCTAGACTATGGTGTTTGGTATAAATGCAAGATGAGTTTTTCAAGATTTAACTTGTGTTGACAGATCAAGATGAATTGACCCTAGAACAACTCAAGACAGACTATGTATGCAAATGGTTAACTCAGATCCTCAAATATCATTTCGACGTTTTTGTGTCCTGTCTTCTACCGAACCCAATCGAATGTGCCAAAGTAGGAGGGCATTGGTAAACATACTTTTACTACTTTTGTTATGATAAACCGTCATTGTGTCGTTTTTAATGTATATATTTCTATTAAGGATAGAAATCTCAGCTAGACTATTCAGCTAATATGTGTTTTCATTGAATAAAGTAAATTGTTCTCATTTTGCAATTTTATTGTTTTCAATTTACAAAATGTAAAGATTACAAGTATTTTCTTTGTTCCAACTGCTGAGAAATAGGTTTATTTTAAATTATTAAGTATCCAAGCGTTATACTGATTTGGTCAAAACTCTCCAAAGGTGCTATTTTACGTCTCTAACGCTGGTAAACAAGAACTAAAACTCGTATTAATATTTTTTTCGTTATCCATCAGGAGGAGATGTTCATGACTTGAAAGGAAAGGAATAATATGACTGCAAAGAATAAGGTAGAAAACAAAAGATGTTTGGAATGAAGGGACATGAAATAAATAAAATAGAAACACAAATAAGTTATGAAAAAATACACAAATAAAAAACTAAAATAAAGAAAATTATAAAAAATGAAACGAAAGTAAAATTGTACATTTATTATTTTACACTCATTTTAGTAACGGGCGAGCTATGTTACCTGTTGATTCTACATTGGGAGTTCTAAATTTTGTATAACTCAAATGTATTTAGAGTAAGGATCTTTAACGAGTACTTGATATTTTAAGGGTCTAGTTTGGTCTTGTTGCACTGCAGGCAACCTCCCGAAAGGATACTGCTTTTCACGCAGCGACTCCTTATTAACTCTACCCTTCCTGGGTGAGGACCCACAGCCATTACAAGTCCAACATTAACGGCGGAGTATACAGAAGCCAGAAGGAATCCTGTAAGAACTTCCCCGTCCCTTTGGGACTGACAATTTTAGGAAGCTCTTTGGTAGAACTTCGGACCTAGGTCCTATTGAGCCTGCCTTGGCTGCAGGCAAAGTCAGTGGGAAGAAAGCCTTGTGCCTGTTAGCCAGTCTACGCAATCAGCATAAGCTGTAGCCCGCTTTCACGGCAGTGTTGCCGAACGATGTCCACTTGGGAATCAGGGAGACAACGGACCAACAGAAGGAGAATCTTCATCTAGGGTAGGGGCTTCTGAGCCATCGGGAGACTTGAGTGTTTGAAACAGGTTATTTAGTTATTTATTATTAGTATCCATGGTTGCTAGTGTTTCGTTTAATAAGTATTTTTCACTAGCAAACGTCCCCGTCTTTAACGGAGTAAAAAATTCCATTATACTTGGTATTTCAAAATATCATTAGAAATGATAGAATAGTAGAAAATACCATAATTAGTACAGTGTTAAGCAAGTGACTCTGCAAGGAGTTTCCCTTTGTGACTTAGTTAATGTCATTGCAAAACAGACTCTAACGGGACTTTGCAATCGTTTGAACGGAAACGGATCAATGGTATTGCTCGTTCACAAAGCTATTTATTCTGAATAGATAGTATCTTGAACTCTGGGAAACACTTTTTCAATGATCTCAAATACGCAATATATTCATATAAGCAAATGAAATTATAATCAACTAACAATACCTACTTGCTACACCTGTATATTTTCAAAATAAACATGTCTGTGAAGTTAGCAAAATACAGCTTAAAAGTTCATAACTTCACTTCTACGCTGAATTATCAATCCATTCAGAGCCTATATTTTAAGATAGACATACACAAATCTACTGTCAAAGTTTCAGCTTGATATGTCTTATGGTGGCTGACAAAATTTACTACTTACTTTAAATCTTAGTTTACTTGTGACAAAATTTTGCAGACAAACCGACAGAAATTTTTCTAAAGGTAGATTCGGTTTCCGTAATGTATGAAACGTAATGAAAAATTGAAATGAGTCAGTTCTGAGCAATGTACAGACAAAATCATTCTTTTATTTATATAGATTCAATTCAAAAAATTGTCGCAAATCTTTAATTAAAATAATTATTTTAGGGACATGCTGACATCAAAGACAGCACAATTAAAAAATGGATTGAACCGGTTCTTCGGACTTGTTCCTTATGATGTAGTGACCATCGATGTTTGGAATTATGTGATGCCCCATTGGCTGGGAGCCATTGTAAGGGATGTGCCCGATAAAGACTTAGCTGAACTCAAACTACAGCTCAGGTACTTCAAAACAAAGGTTAGAGACAAAAACAAAAAAAAAACTGATTTATGTTATTATTTTGCAGCAAAATACTTGATGCTGAAATGAACCCTCTTGGTTTGGATGCGAAAAAATTGTACCATTTTATCTCCGTAAGATTTAAAAGTCCTTCAGCAAAACTACAATACGAGGCTCTTCAGTGGCTTCAGGTATTACCTGTTAAACATTTTCCATTTGAATTAGTTAAAAAGGCCTATTTATAATTTAATATATAACATAATTTATCGTTGGATTTTATTGGAAGTATAATTTGTTGCTTTATATTAGCATCCTAAATGAAATTAGATATAATTTGTTGGTAATTATTATAAATCATTAGTTGTGCAATCCGTAATTGTGTGGTATTTACTCATTATGAGGTAAAATGGATAAACAAATATAAGTCTCCATACAAATGAAGTTTTATTCAACAACAACAACAACGCGTTTCGAACACTTTGTGTTCATCATCAGGAAGACACCAAGGATGTGGTGCTGAAGGGTTGGTCCAGTGAAAACAGCACTAGACAACCAGAGTTGTTTTCACTGGAACAACCCTTCAGCACCACATCCTTGATGTCTTCTTGATGATGAAAACAGAGTGTTCGAAACGCGGTGTTATTGTTGAATAAAACTTCATTTGTGTGGTGACTTTTGTTTGTTTATCCATTTTACCTTAGAATGGGTAATTATTATGACTTTTTCTTATAGTAAAGTAACATGCAATGTAGTATTTGTATTTTACGAAATTATTATTTATTATATTGTAGCTAATACTGTAATATATTTATGAAGGCGGAAATATTTATTATATTACTATTATTATTATTGCATTACTATTAATGTAAAGTAATAAAGTTTTTCTCATTGTTTAATAAAGTATGGTACATTGAAGTATTTGATTTGAAATATCTTCAATGAAATGTACATGTTTCAGATTTAAATTTTGAATGGTCTAATTGTTAAACATAGTTAAGTGTATTGCTAACGTTTATTTTAGTGTATAAATATATCTGATAAGTAGTTCCTTCTTCAATCGAGTACTAAGAGAATCATAATTAAATAATGTATTGTCATTAACTTCATGAAAATGTTACTAATTGATCAATAGATATCATTGAAATACTTCCTTATTCGTGCCCTGTGATGATTCTTGGTAGTATATTATTCTTCAAAACAAGATCATTAGATACTGGCATGATGAACGAGCATGCGTGAGAACATGCATTAATAAACCTAGTGTTTCCCATCCTTACCTCATGTATTCATCTGCAAATACGTACATGACTTTATAAATTTGTTAGATGAATGTAGTTGTATGTTTACAGAAAAAGAAAGCCTGAATATATAGTAATAATTAATAAACAAAGGAATCACAGAAACGTCATTATAAAATTGACTTTTTTGCATAATTATAGATACCAAGATTTTACAATAAAGACGTGAAATAACAATCAATGTTCAAAACACAATAAGAAATGAGGAAAAAAGACTAAGATCTTTCAACTGTAACAAGCAGTCTTCGTCAGAGTCAAAACTCAACTCCTGTCTTCAAATCTCAGTTGAGCTTTAAATCTGACGAAGACCGCTTGTTACGGTTGAAAGATCTTAGTCTTTTTCCTCATTTCTTATTTTGCTTTGACCGTTGATAATTATAGGTACATATACTGCGTCTCAGCGTCATGCTGAACACTGCAAATTTTTAGCCAATTACCCAATGTTAAAAAGTGGAGCAACTAAGAAGTGTCTGTTTTCTCAATCTTTCACTTAGTTATCAAGCTTAAAGGCTTCTCTCTTGGAATCTGTATAATCAGGTTCCTACAATTTCCCAATTTAAAAGAATTTTTATAGAACATTTTAGAATTTTAAATTTTGCTCAGTGATGATAGGTATAAGTCATAAATCACAGTAGTTATGAAGTATTTTTGGAACGGATAGTGAGGTAGCGATGTATTTTGAAAATTAAAACCACAATAAACTATTTATTTTACACTTTAGAACTGAATGAATAAATCAACTAAAACTCAGTTTCCTAAAGTACATATATTTTATATTACTTTATAAAATTATATTTTAAAGTTAAAATTATATAAATATAAAGTTATATTTACTTTTCTGAATACTGTTCATGACTGAATGATGTTTATGCCTTTTAAATTATATTCAGTGATAGCTTTGCTTGTGCATTTGTTATGCTAATGTACCTTTTGCTTTGTTTATCACAGTTATATATTATTTACTTAATCGTAATTCAGAGTTTGTCTTATTCAGATAATAACAGCCTTAGAAATACTAATCCCAACCCACCTACTGTTTTCATTTTTTGAAGATAGTATTAACGTGATGAACGCTGTAGATTCCAAGGATTGTGACTGGGTCCATGAAAAAGAAACTGAGGATTCCGATGCTAATTCAGCTACATCGCAGACTGAAATTGATGGTACTTATTTTAATTTTAATGTAAAATAATTTAAAGCTAAAACGTAAGTGTATTTCAAAGATCAGTAATTACACTGGAAATAACTTTACACTGTATACGTTTAGATATACGAGTATTATATTTCATTATACAACTAAAAATTAATAAAGTATTTTTAAGGTTATTTTGAAATATACTTTATCAAGTTTTTTTTTGCCATTATATTAAACATTTGGTTTTGCATTATAAGGTTGTTAGTACCACAGAAATCATTGGATGCACTGTTATTATTTCTGTAGTTAATGTGTTGTTTATTGTTATGAAGACGTTCAATTTGTGGTGGTAAAATAGTCTAATATAATAATACTTGAATTAGTTACAAAAAAAATGTCATTTTGGTGGGACACCTCAAAAGTTTCCGAATCCTAGCCTATAATTAGATTGTTGTTTTAAATATATCTTACTTAACACCATATTTACCACCAATCCCCAATAATTTATTATCACGTTGTGCATGCTTATTATCGTAATCATCTTAACCAGCCATTCAGGGGGTCAGCGCCCGATGGTTGGTGTTGTACGAAAATAAATCAGTATTGGTGTGGGCATGTAGGCTATTGAAATGTTTAAACCATAAAAAAAGAAATATTTTTATACGAAATTATTTTGATTTCTACATCAATCCGTGTAACCTATGATCGAATACTACAATGGATAAACAATTTTCTTCAAATACCCAAATGGATTACCTACAGTGAATTTTGAAATGTTGACTTTAACCCTCTACTGGTTGTTAAAAGTCGTTTCGCATCTCCGATACAGAAATGTGTTTACTTTCTCTTCTATGCAGAAGATGTATAGCCAAAAAAAATAATGTAGGAATTAACAAATATTTTAATGCAAAATATTATTGAATTAAATAACTATTAAATGATAATAATTACTATTAATATAAGTTAAATAGTATCTATGTAATAGTAATAATAATTACATAATCATACAAATATTGTGACATCCAGAGTGGAGACCTAAACGTGTAAGTAGAAGGTGCGCTCCGAAGACGATTTAGATATTTGGCAAACAGCTGCGATACTAGCAATCATATGAAATACAGCCATCTGTATACGAGGAGTATAATTGATCGAAACGGACAGCTAAAGTGTAAAAGTGCCGAATGAAGTTGTTGGTCTATGCCAGAGATTCCCAAAGTGAGTTCCTTAACGGACTGTCTGGGCTTCCGCGAAAAACATTAAGAGAAAACATTTTTCCAATTTTTCTTTTTTTTTTTTTAGTGGATATGGTTTTATTCTGTGTTTCTTGTGAATCATGAAACCGAATAATACTTATACACATAAGTAGAAGTGGCCAAAATTGTATTCATATCTAGGATGAATCACTAGTCAGTTTTTGGAGCTATCTGATTTCCGAATGTCCTTCTATTGCAAAAATAGCACTTGACACATTGCTGCCACTTCCCATTACCTACTTATGTGAAACCGGATTTTTCTTTTATACTGCCATAAAAACTAAATACCAAAGTAGACTTAATGCTCGGTCTGGCTTGAGAATCAAACATTCAACTATAAAGCCAAAAATGATTACAAAATAAACTTTGTGTTAAAGTTGCTAATAATTCTGTTTCATGTGTTATGTACTTGTGGAAAATATGAAAATTAAAATCTTTTAGATTTGAATTTTTCTTCGAAAAATATGCATTGCAGTAATATTACTTTTTAATCGCTTTTAAACATACATACTATTTATAAAAGCATATGAAAATATATTATGATTGTATAAAATCATTATAATCTGGGGTTCCTGGAAAAGATACTGAAACAAAAAGGGTTCCGCGTCGAAAAAAGTTTCAGAAATGGTCTATGTCTCTACGATATAAGTCACCTATAGATTAAGGGTATGTTTTCTTTTAGTAAAGATTATTACAATAATATATTTTTTATTCCTTCAGGAATTGACGTGGACATTGAAGGTCTTAAGACAGGTGTGCCTGTAGAGGAAGATCGCTTCTCAAAACTGTCTCAGATAACAAATGAAGACGACCTCAGGCTGTCTTGTTGCATCCTCATGCTTGATCTTATCTTAAAACAGGTTTTTATGCTTTTTAATTTATTATTGTAGTGTTTGACATTTTATCCCTTATTACTGAATTATTAATTATATATATATTCAAATTTTGTCCATTTGTTATAACTAGCTGTTTGGTAGAGGACTATTTTTTATGGTTATATATTTATTGTATTATATATTTTATAGTTGACAATTTTACACATGCCTTTAAAACTTTGTCTTTAGTTATATTTATTATATAGTTAATGGCACACGAATAGTCTGTAATATAATGAAATTCTGACATTGACTTCAAAAGTTACTGACCGTTAACATAAAGAAAACCAGTGTTTTAGTTGTTCTTACGTGACAGTGAGCGACTGTAAAATATCAGCTGCCTCTTTTAATTTGTTATTAATTTCAACTCTTAATTTACTTGTATTGACAACTTGATCTATTATCGAGAATGCAGTTTCTATGTTTGAATTGGCTTCCGCCTCCATTTTTAAATCACATTTTTCGTGGTAAAGGTAAACTCTTTTCTGGTATTAGGTTATAGGTATTATATCAGCAGGTACACTTCAGACGTAGCTCAAGTTGTCCGGTCACAACACACACCCAAAACGACCCACCGTTGAAGATCGAGAACACGCAAACAGCCGTATAATGGATTCCCATATGAACTACGAGTATATAGGACCATATTCGCACACAGCTCGACCGAAACTCAAAAGCAATGAATTTGATCGCACAATTGAGTCTTTCAGAGAACTTCCGCACAAATTTGTGAAAAAACTTACCAAAAATATGTTTTGATTGTTACTTAAAGCAATTGATTTAATAGAGCAAAGAAATAATTTGACATTCCGATAAACAACCTCTTGTGTGTGTGTGTAAAGACCCCAAAATGGCTCATTTGAAGAGACACGCTTACGACGAAGAGTTCAAACTCAAGGCGATCAGTCACGCACTAGAACATAGAAATAGAGGAGCAGCGAGACAATTCAACATTAACGAATCATTGGTGCTGAAGTGGAGGAAGCAGCAAGATGACCTGCGCTAAGTAAAGAAGACCAAACAGAGTTTCTGAGGGAACAAAGAAAGATGGTCACAGCTAGAGGACAAACTCGAACAGTGGGTTGTTGAACAGAGAGCAGCAAGTAAAAGTGCCTCTACAGTCACTATTCGAATGAAGGCAACAGTGCTAGCACGCGAACTTAACATCAATGAATTTAGAGGCGGTCCTTCTTGGTGCTATCGGTTTATGAAAAGATGTAATCTCTCCATCCGCACACGAACTAATGTTTCACAGCAACTGCCAAAAGACTACCAAGAAAAGCTGGCCAGTTTCCGTGAAACTGCAAAAACAAGATCTGGCCAGAGCACATTATCAATATGGATGAGGTTCAACTCACCTTTGACATTCCTATGAACCGCACTGTGGATAAAACGGGAGCACTTGCAGTGAATATTCGCACCAAAGGGAAGTCGTCCTTCACTGTAGTTCTCGCTTGCCAGGATAATGGCTGGTAAATGTCCACCCATGGTTACTTTCAAGAAGAAGACCATGCCAAACGAAAACTTTCTAGCTGGTCTTCATCATCAAAGCTAACTTGAAGGGATGGATGGATGAAGAAAAGATGAGCGAGTGGCTGAGAGAAATTTACGTCAAGAGACAGGGTGGCTTTTTTCACACAGCACCATCCCTATTGATCTACGACTCCATGCGCTCCCATATCAGTGATGGTGTCAAAAATCAAAAAACAAGTGAACTCAGTGTTTACCGTCATTCCAGGTGGATTGACAAACGAACTCCAGCCTCTAGATATTGGTGTCAACAGGGCATTCTAAGCCAGACTGCGAACTGCGTGGGAGCGGTGGATGACAGAACGAGAACACATGTTCACCAAGATAGGGAGACATCGCCGAACGTCATACGCCACTATCTGCCAGTGGATCGTAAATCCCTGGGTTGATATATCAGTCTCAACTGTAGTCCGAGCTTTCAGGAAGGCAGGAATTGTTACTGAACTGCCAGACAACAGCAGCGACACTGACTCGGATAATGATGACCTTGATGAGACGGACCCCCTCGGACATGTTGGATGCCGTATTCGCCATAATGTTCAATTCAGACACTGAAGGAGAAGAATTCTTGGGATTCGTGAGTGAAGAGTGAACTGATAAAGTTTGCATTACGTGTTTCTTTTGTGTTCACAACTGAACAAGGTTGGTCATATTGTGAATATGGACATTGTTTGAACAACGTTCAGTTATTGTTATTGCTTTATACTATTTCGAGTTACTATATTGTGATTGTACTAACTGATTTACCGTAACGGCATTAGACTGTTTCTTTTTTCTTACGTGTTTACTGAATCGATGAAAAGTTCCCCTCCACTACGAGATAGAAATCTTGCACTCCCTGCATACAGTTGTCAGAATGCTGGTTTGTATTCTGTTATAAAGTTTGACTGACTTATCTATTTTATTGACATTCCCTTTAGCGCAGCTCCATCTAGTGCAAGCATAACGCAACCCCAGCCACTATTGTAGCTTCTATTCTATGCTCCTTATAATGCGGTGCGCGCTATATATGAAAACAGTTTTAAAATAGGCCATTTATTGAATGTACGCCTTATAATCCGATTCGCCGTATAGTGCGGAAATACGGTAAAAAAACTAAATGCCATTAAATATATGTTTATATAAAATAGTAGAGTGCTAGATGAATTAAACTTTTTCTAAAAGATTATTCAAAAATAACTAATAAATGAGTCAACTTTAACTTTTATATAACAAAATTACAACTATTTTTTTTAAATTATAAGTAAATTTGTACTATTTAATTACTTGGAGATTGTGTGGTTAATAATTGGCCAAAGTAATTATAAGTTTATTTGAATTGCTTATTAATTTTAAGTTTGATTCGATGCAGCTAAGTTTGAGTGTTGAGAAAGCTTGTAGGATTGTGTGGTTTTCTATAAATAGACTGTATAAAAGCTTGCGGTCCTCCCTTGTTTATCCCACTAGGGGCATTGTTTTAATGATTCTCTTCCAACAGACATAAATCTTTATCTACTACAGCAGCTTTGTAAACTGCTGTGACCAAATAGTAGTCGTAATTAATGGTTTTTTATCCATAAACAAGCTTAAATAAGCAGTAGAAATGCTAAAATGTTTCACATTTATCTGATCTTGGCCCCTACTGTGCATGAGCTATTTCATTTCCTAATTTAATTAATGGGGAACTGGGCATATGCAGATGCCCCATATAATCATGTTATCAGTAGTTGCAACCATGACACTGGAGTTGTAAATCCAAGTCTAAATAAAGTTATTTTTAACATTTTATGCAACCAGTAACTCAACGAAAAGAATGCAAAAAGAAAGCTATCACTAAGCCAAAGGACTCACTAGTCCAGAGGTGGCCAGACTTGTCTAATGTAAGACCCATCAAGTTGATATGATCGAGAACTGAAAAACAAGACATTAAAAAATACACATAGATTCAGTATGTTACTTGTTCTTTGATGTTTCTACAAACCATGAACATTAAATTTACGTTTTAATCCAATAGGATCTCATTTCATATATAGTAAATAAGAACCACATTATTAAAGCAATATTTGTTTAGCACTAGATTGCCTTAGAAGTCACTCTGACTGTTTTTCAATTCCAATTTCAATTAGCATAAAATTTGTATACAATGATACAGCTTATTGTTTTCCAAGTGAAGTAATTTTTTTTATTGTTAATACTTACTAATAACTTGTTTTATGACTGTAAATAATATAAAAAGTAATAAAAATTAATTTTAAACAAATTGCTTTACACATTATTTATTCTTTCGTAATGCAGTCATTTTGACTGCTTTGGGGCAATATAGGTATATGCTAAATTTTCAGTCTTACTAGTGTTAATTTACCTTTTAATTTATAATATGTTAAACGTATTACAAAAAAAAGTAACCTAGTCATCATTCCACGACGAGTCAAATCCGATTTGACCACTCATGCACTTGATACTATAGTATATTGATTTAATACTTATATTTGAATTTTTTCAATTCTTTGTAAATTGAATTAAATATTTTAATCATTTATAATGAACCTCCATTCTCGGTAACGATTTTATTAGTTCTAGTTGATATTTTTTACTTCCTCATAACGTGGGGATGAAATTAAACAGTAACCTTGCTAGACACAAAATTTACACTAGTGAGCTAGTTATATTGCTATATGTCAGATGAATATTTTGTAACTATTCCTAACGAACAATACCTTGCACTAGTCGTACTAACACAGCTGAATTTGGTGTATTATTTAACAAAATAGCTACATTCCTGGGAAATGACAACAATTTACCTGTACTGAGGTAAAATGGATAAACAAACAAAAGTCTCCACACATATGAAGTTTTATTCAACAGCAACAACGCGTTTCGAATACTTTGTGTTCATCATCAGGAAGACACCAAGGATGTGGTACTGAAGAGTTGGTTGTGTTCCTGATGGTGAACACAAGGTGTTCGAAACGCGTTGTTGCTGTTGAATAAAACTTCATTTGTGTGGAGACTTTTGTTTGTTTTTGCATTTAACCTCAGAATGAGTAAATACCACACAATTACGGATTGCACAACTAATAATTTACCTATACATTATCATATTTTGGAATTTAATTCTACAGTTCCAACCTAGGTTACAGGTTGGAAACCGTATAAACTCCAGTTCAACTTATTGCTCAATGATTTGGTAAAATAAGCTGATAAATAAAATAAGAGTTTTTTTTTTATTTAACAACATGCTCCACCAGAAGGCATTACATACATTAACATCTTTAATGGTACATAATAATTCTTTTTTTTTTTAATAAGAATTAATAATTCATTCTTTGTATATGAATGAATCATTGAGCAATAAGTTGAAATGGAGTTTATATGGTTTCTGTAACCTAGGTAGGAACTGTAAAATTAGATTTACGATTTGCCAAAAATAGATAAAAATAGAAAAGGGCAACACATTGGGAGGGGGAGGGGGGCATCTTTAATGTACGAGTATTTGTCTAGATCAGTGATTCCCAACCACTGTGCCGCGCGGCACACTGGTGTGCCCTGAGATCATCCCGGGTGTGCCGCAAGACACACCATATATATATTATATAGATATAGTTCATATCTACGTGTTTTACTTAAGTCCTTGGTCCTCTTTCATCACACGAAGAATATGTTTACTTCTATGTTTGGCAAGTGTGCCGTAATCATTTTAGGAGTTCTCAGGTGTGCCTCAGGCAAAACAAGGTTAGGAAACACTGGTCTAGATTACGTAAAAATGAAAGCATTTTAAGTTTTAAATATTTGAAATTTAAATGGCCAAACTTAAGATATTTGTTTATGAGTAGAAAAAAATGAATCATTCCAGGAGGCAAAACTCCTAGGTAGTTATTTTTAAGGAATCAGAAAAAAATACCAATTAACTGAATCGTAATTGTAAGAACTTTTTTATGGCTTCTTCAAAAGTAACGCATTTAATTTTAGTTCTAAGAGTAATATTGTGTAATTTATAATTAATGAAGTTCCATTATAATTATAATTAATGAGTGTAAGTTACATGAGTTGTGTTATATTTGTTTAATTTTCCTCAGGTCATGGTAAGGGGTATGCACATATTTTAGAGGTTGATTTATGAAAAATTATAATAAATAAAAATATAATTCTACTTTGTAAATATTCCCAACTATAAAGACGCCTGAAACCTTTTATTGTTCCTTTTTGTGTATCCCTTTCTTCTAAACACAGACATCTATGACTCATCATCTAGCCTCTGCCGATATCAAGTGCTGTTTGACCGCACTTACCTACTCATTGTTACATTGCTTACCATATACATGTTTCAAACAAAAGGTAATAGTAAACAGGTTGTAAAGGTCAAGATGTTGACTTTAAGCTTATAAAGAAGTAGTAAAAATTGTTTTAAAGAATTTTTAACAAATTTATAAATAATACTTGACGATTATAATGGTTTTATTATGTACCTGGCCAATACACACAAATGTCTTATATAAAGTAGAAAATATTAATGACAATCATTTCTGTTGAGTTTCTCACTTTTAGTTTTTCTTCAGTGTTATTTACTTAATTGAGGAAGTATATTTTGTATATGATATCCGATTAATTATTTGTATGATAATTTGTAAAATAGGAGTTTAAATGAACTAAAATGTTAAGTATTTTATTTATGTGGGGTTTGTGATTTTGACAGCTGGAGCGTCATGAAGTAGAAAGACATCTGGGAATACACACTGTGATCGCACAGGATATATGTAAGATGCTTGAATCTATGATGAAAGCCAAATGGATGGCATCACATGACTGTGTATCGGTGGACGCCGAGTGCATCCACTGTGAGCTGCTTATCGACTGGCACCAACTCGCCTTTCAACTAGTCGAGTACAACGCCCAGGAGAACCTTGTTCACCCACCTGATGTAAACACCTAAATCTATTAAAACTTTTTAAGTGATAAAAGAATGAAATGTTGATTGAGTGGTGGAATGTTATAGCCTCCTTTAGAAGAGCAAGTATTGGAGGAGATAAGTCACTCGGGCAAGACTCCTGGAGAAGGGGAGGGAAAGTCGGACAGCAAGACTGACGTCGTGCTCAACATGCCGCTCATGGAAATGCACACCACTGTAGGAGGCGTCAGTAGTAACCCCGTGTTTTCCTAGTCCTTCCAGTATTCCTTTCTCATGCACCACAGCCTTCCACAATCAACTCAGCCAAGTAGAAACATTTGTCCATCCGCTTTGTGCACCCAAGATTTGGTAAAATGGTTTTGTTTCATCTTTGATTTGGCTTCAAACTTGTCGAATATACAAATTGTTAAGTGAAAATATGATAGACTATCGGAAACTAAACAACATGGGGTAAGCATAAGTTAATGCTATTCAGTAATAAGAAACGTCAGATATAAGAAAACGTGATGAAGCAGCTTTAATGTAAAGCTATTTATTCTTAACACGGTCATTAATACAAGTCATTTCATATGATATGTATACTAATTCATTAGTTGTTCTATCCGTAATTGTGTGGTATTTACTCATTCTGAGGTAAAATGGATAAACCAGTTGTTTTCACTGGACCAACCCGTCAGCACCACCTTGGTGTCTTCCTGATGATGAACACAAAGTGTTCGAAACGCGTTGAATAAAACTTCATTTGTGTGGAGACTTTTGTTTGTTTATCCTATACTAATTCATATTTTCTTGTATACATCTTTTTTATTTTGGCATTTGGTGAATTATGTTATTATAATAAATATTCATGGGATTGTTCTCTGAATAATATATTGTTAGTTTGAACAATTAATATTGATTTTAATTTATTTATAAATATCCACATAGAGGTTATACTCGTATAGCACAAAACTGTAGTCAAATTTAGAACAGATTCACAAAATTAATTCCCATTTAATAGGTTTAGTACAAAACAGTCTTGCCAGAACATTATGCACAAAACTGATGATGTCAAATGTACCAAACCAAATCAACTACCTTTGCAGTCTCGACACCTCTGAGCCAAACATCATCCTAACACCTCACCAAACCACTGATCGTTGTCTGTGTGTCTTTCTTTGTGTTATTCTATTTATGAATAATGTTTTTATTTGAATTTTTGATGAGCAGACGAAGATCGCAAAGTTTTGTGTAATCCGTCACATTCAAGAGAACTTCAACTTTTCATTACACAAATTAATTATATTATAAACACAATTGACTATAACAGTTTTGCTTACACCTTCTTATCGTTTTATAAGATTCAAATATAAAGGTTTCTAGTCTATATAATTTGATGTTCAAGTTTTAAGTTGAAGTAAAGACAAGTTCTATATTATTTTTTGTCATTTGGAAAAAATATTAAATATTTAATTAAATGAGTTAATAAATAAATATCATTTATAAAAATATAAGGAAATAATTCACCAAATTAATATTGTTACTGTTAATTGATTTCAATATGACATTATTGTTTAACTTTTGAATTACTATTGCTTATTCTATATGCTGACATTTTGACCATTTTTATGAGATTGTTGTAAGGTTATACAAAAAGGTTTGGTACGTTTTTCTATTGGTTCTAATCGTGATTTTCGTTTATGGTATGCATTTTTGTTATTTCGGATTAAAATAAAAAATTATGTTCACAATTCTTACTTTCAAAATCAGATAAATTAACCTGCATTACCTCATAATAAATTACAAGGTCAATCTCCAAAGCAAGTAATGTAAACGTTTAAAAATAGTAATTATAAAATTGGATGAAATAAATGTTAACTACTTACTGAAGGCCTGTGATAAATACTGGGTCAATAATTCTAGTTCATTTTGACATATTTAAAAATTTTGTATTTGAAAGAAATTTGCACTGAAGAAAGCATGAATAACATTAATTTTTGGTATATACTTTTTGGCAGATAATGACGGCTACTGTGGAAACTGTAGTAGAACAGCTGGACCTAGCACCAATAATAATGTCAGAACGTGTTATTCCTGCAATTGCCAGAGCAGTTACATTGACCGATGCTGATGTTGGTATGTTATGGGTCATTATTTAAGTTCAGTTTTATTGAAATGTTACAAAATTTTGAATATTACATATGAATAAAAAAGTTTTAATATTACTTTTGAATATAGATTTGCATTTATGAAATACTAATAGTTATTCATGAGGTATTTTAATATGAAAAAAATAGTTTAAATTTCTCATATATATTTATATATATATAGGTGTGTTATCTAATCGGGATTCGGTCAAATTTTCTAGGTTCAAAAATCAAACTCTCATTGCCGACGTTTCGGTTTTTCATAGGCAGAAGTAAGAATTTTTTGACTAAGAAAATGAAATTGACGTTATTTAAAGAAAAAACAATCTTAACCGGAAAAAACCTTCGACTAGTCTGTAAAAAGGTTTTAAAATAAAACCGAAACGTCGGCAATGAGAGTTTGATTTTTGAACCTAGAAAATTTGACCGAATTCTGATTAGATAATACACCTATTCTATCAAACGGTCGATATATTATTGAATCTGTTATATATATATATATATATATAAATGAAAAAGACAACACATAGAAGAAACGAGAAAACTTACTGGATCGATATTTCGAACTGAAGTTCGTCGTCAGGAAGAGAGTAGAAGGGAAGAAGAAGAGGTACGTCTGTTCACGTGTACCAGTGGAATGCAACTCCACTGGTGTATATATATATATAAATATATGGGTCGCTGCCCTGTCTTCCTGCGGGACTCTTCGCTCTTCACACATCCTGATGACGACGATGGTCGAAATATCGATGTGAGTTATGTCTGTGTATTTCTGTGTGTTTCCTTCGTTTTGAATTTATTTTATTTAAAAAAAGTCCGTCCATCAGAGGGGGAATATAAAGTAATAATTATCGTCACTTATATAAGTCAGTAAAATAACCGACAAACACAAATATTGTTCCATCAGATCAAAGCAAGAAAGTTTAGATTAGCCAACTCTCGTTGTGGCATAAGCCACACAATCATTGTTACATTGTAACAATCATGATTGTTAAATATCTCTTCAAAAACACTATTGTCCAAGTTTATGTTTTCTGAAGCATTGCTGAAAATGATTCCTTTAGAAAAACATGTTTTTAAATGTGTCTTGAGATATATCTACAGTCGGAAGGTTTTCTGGTATCTGGTGCATTGAAAGTTTTGTGTGAAATGCGTTTGTAAATGTTTTTTTCGGTAAAGGATAATGAGACGTATTATCTCATCAGTGTAGTGTAACGTCAATGTTCATTTAGCGGATGCATACAGACATTGTCAATAGAATATAACTCTTCTGCAATTGAATCTGGTGTAGAAAATTACTCTGGTGTAGAAGATTTATTGCAAATGAAAATGATCACTTAAAAAAACATTGCTGGGACAAAAACTGTGTTGTTTTTCTAACAGAAAAGACCTGTTAGCGACAAATAAAAAAAAATGGAGCCAAAAAGTACAATGGAAAGTCAATCAGAGATAAAGTGACAAAGATAGTGGAGTCTAAGATTGTGTTCTCTAAGACTGAAAAGAAAGAGCGAGGGCGTTGGTACGAGTCCGATGGAAGCATTTGGTGAATTATATGTATATATATAGATTGTAGTAAATGAAAGTAAAAAAAAGTAGTTCAATAACAGAGAAGAGGTCCAAAGTATTTGCCGAAAAGTGAAAACTCAAAAAAATAAACCAAAGAATTCTTTGCATCAGTTATAAAAAGGTTTAGTTCATTGTTGATGTAATCTTGTTGATATTGCTGGGGTTATGTTAATAAGTAGTAAGTACAAGATTCATTTTGTAAATGTGTGCAGTTATTCAATTGTCACTTTAGTTATGGGGTAAGCCACTGTGCTACACAGAGGCAGTAGCTTTGGGACACTCAACAAAACCTTAGAAGAGCTTTTACCGTAGGATCAAGAAAAATTGCTGAGCTTCTTGGAGGCGTTAAAGCTAACTGGGGTACTATAGTACAGAAGGGGGGAAAGTACAATAGTTCTTAAGACGCAGTACTATAATCACCTTCAATAAAATAAATAAATAAAAATAGTTATGGGGTGATCCTCGTAATTTTTAGTGATTTCATATCGATGTATATTATTTATAGACAATTGTATGTTTTGATTGATTACCTTAACCATGACAAAGTTTCTCGTATCATTCTTTCAATCAACTAGGTTTTTTTCATAACATTTTTCATTTATTATTTGATTTAATGGCAAAACTTTTTACAGCAACAGCCACTGTCCATATTGCTAAAGCCACCTTAATTGATGAAAATGATCAAAAAATTGATTCAACTGAAGAAGGAATGGAAGATTTTTGGCAAACATCTGTGGGTAAATTCCGATTTACTATTCAAGAGCTCCCACAACAACTGCAGTACACTCATCAGTTGTTAAAGGTGAGCCATGGAATTTCTAACGACAGGATCAATAAGTGTAATTGAAATACAGCTATCGTAAATAGGAATGCATTTCTTGCTTCTTGTTTAAACGCTAAAAAAATAAGTATATATATTTTTAACACTATTTTTCTTTTTTATCGAGGTTTGGTCTAGCTTCAATAATACAACACTTTTAAGCCGACGTTTCGTCTATATTTGTAGACATCTTCAGAGCTACATCAATACAGAATTTAATAAAGGTGTTGTATTTTTGAAGCTAGACCAAACCTCGATAAAAAAGAAAAATACTGTTAAATATATGTGGTCGAAATAAGGAAAACTTTCGATTATATTTTTATTGATAGTGCACTATCCACATTTCATAATAAAAATCCATAGTGCCTTTTTTTGTATATCAGTGAGTCATTTTTCAATTTACAATGGTAAATGGGAGCTTCATATTAATTTTAGCTAGCTTGTAACCAGAAAATCATTACTAACATTGTGTGAAAATACATAGTTCTGTGGTAGATTCAATTGATCATTATTGATTGTTTTTATTGAGATTAGAGCTTTTGAAATGTATTGACAGTACTAAATTCTGATATGAAATAATGACCTATTTATGCAGTGTTGATACAGCAAATCCAAAATGCGCTAACAAGTTCATAAATTATTTATAATGAAAACATGCAATAATTGATTACAATCGTAATATAATATTCTTGAATGTCTTTCATCTCACAAATAATATTTGTTATTATAAAAATATATTTGTATTTGTACAAGAGTTAAACAAGTTTTATATTTCAAAAATATGAAAAAATTAGATTTTTTAAAAATATTATTTTTATTATTAATGGAAAGAACGATTGACATTTTACTATATGTAATCTTCATGATAAGTAATTATATGTATGTAATGTAATGTCATGATATTTATACAATATGTAATCATGAAAAACATTTAGAGAATTTGACGGTTTTACATGTTTTGAGGTCTCCAAAGTCTATTTAATGTCGTTTTTAGTTTACTGTAAATAATGTACAGTAACTGTAAACAAATCTATCTGGAGATTTTGGTGTCTGCAAATGTGTCGTTGGGTCGTGGGTGTGCATCAAAAAGTTTCTGAACTTGCTAGCAGTCCAGAGTAGCATGATTTTTCAAATTTATATTTTACACAAAAAATGACCTCCTACAAGCAGATTTGTACCAAATATGATCTTCGACAAAATCGTTTTCTCTCTTAACACTGAGTTTAGAGTGTTGAAATTTTGGGATTGCTATAAACTGAAAACATCTTTATCTGTAAATAAAGTCAGAAGTTTTTTAATGACCAGAAAGGTAATTTTTGCAATAAAATGTAAAATCAGACTGATAGATTTGGAAAGGTTTTGGACACGGTACGGGTCACACCGTTTGATGGATCTTAATGCTATAGCCGAAAAGCGGAAATGCATATTCTGTAATAAAATGCAAATATTTTGACATGCGATTGATTCTGAAAGCTTGTTGACGCGATGCAATTCACATTGAATCAAATTTTATCCGAAAATAGAAACTTATGAGACGATTGTTAATTGCTTAATTATCGAAATTACTTCCATAAAACTAATTTTATCGAAAATAAAATTTTCTCCCCTTTCTCCTCTGGAAAGAAGAGTTTTGGTAAATTTTATGATTTTAGAATTTTTTTTAAGTCTATACTGCTAGCTGAAGAACAGTGAGATTGTAATATTTGTTTTTAAATAATTAAGCTATGTAAAATATTTCAAGAAATTCTGACTATTTTAAAAGGCAATATAATTGTAAAAAGTGAAAGCTCAACTTGGAATAATGCTATATTTGTTGAATTTGTCTATATTTATTGAAAATTTTTTTTATCTGATTCGAGTCAAACATAATACTTTTTAAGGTTGAATACAACAAAATTGGAGACGTTTTAAGAAGTTAATATTGTACAGAAAAATAATAAAATTCTTAAAAATTTAAAATTAAACGCCAAACTGTCATATATTATACTATTTTCCAACCTGTGATGCAATGTGCAAGTTGGGTTCTTTAAGATATCTAAATCGTCAGACACATAGTTCTTGGTGTACATAAGAACTCCTGTGTTTTTGGCTAATATTGGAGCATGGGAAAGCTAATTATTAATTCTTTATAACAGTAGGGCTACTATATTTATGAAAATTTTCCTGTTATTGAAAAAACACTGAATACACGTCAAATTATCTCTTTTGTTTATTATTTCACTGATGATGTTTTAATACTATCATTAGTATTTTTAATGAATATGACATAAGGACCATTTTAGCTAGATTTTTATCCAGATCTATGTTTGAAGAGAAGGTTGTATAAGCTCAAAAGCAGCACCATCAAGCATTCTTTCTCTTATAAGGACAAGGCCATCTGCGTATCCTTACATGTACAAACCTGAACATTTAGCGCCTCATAAGTTTCTTTTTTCGGATATAATTTTATTTCAATCCGTCAACCAGTCGGACCTATATCGCATCCACTTTTAGAGTCAATCACAAGTCAAAATGTTTGTATATTATTACAAAACATGCACTTCCGGTCATTTTAAAAATCTTAAGTTTGTTGCAGTTAATGCTATCAGTTTCATAATAATCCCAAAATGTGACTTTTCATGCAATAAGGCACTTGTACATTATAGGAGCTAATTTTGTGTAAAATATGAATTTGATCTTTCAAACAGAGTGACCTCCAGTGTGCCTACAATGTTTGGTTACACACATATACCCACACGCGCCCACAAAATCATCGAAAATACTTGTAAAATGGACTGTGGGGACCTCAAAACTAATCAATGCGTCAGCATTTTGGTATCGAGTCGTCTAGCTTTACTTTTAGTAAAGAATTGATGTGGATCCAAAAGATACTGTTTGTCCTGATTAAAGACAACTTAGAAAAATATCATTACTTTTTATTTAAATAATTTATAAATGCCAATGATTTCCTTAATTCCTCCTTGAATCTAATGCAAGAAGAAATCGATACAATTATTTTATAATAATAAATTTCTTTTATCTTAATTTCATTAATTGATGAATCCTATTAAATCTATATCTCATCATTCTATACTCATATATTTAGAGAAGTGTATGATTATTTACACTGGCTCATTAATTACAAAGTATTTCTCTGTTACATAGAAATTATATTAAATTCGTAGCGCTTAATGTCTGTTTTCTGAACATAGTATTATACGCTTGATTGTATTAATATTTCTTTATCAGCTATATTAATTTCAAACTAAATATTAAGTATAAAGTTTTTTTAAAAAAAATGACTTGTTTGTAATAAATATATATTCTAACATGATTTAATATATATAATGTAGTAAATGACTTATATACATTGTAACTAAATATTACTTTCTTTTAGGAGATTTCAAAAACTAAAAACTCAGACATACTCTATTACATGCTGAGCTGCTTGCACAGAATGGTGCTTCATGGGGATGTTCTAGCCAAGGCGATCAACAAACACAAAGGATTCATTATATGGTGTCAGGAGAATCTGCTTATTAAACAGTACGTAGAATAGTAGAATATTCTTTATATTAATTACTGAAGGTTGTTCATTAATGATATTTTACTTAGTTATCTTTATTTAAAGTAACACAAATATACAAAACTAAACACTTAGGATTATCGATATTTGGAACAGCAGTCTGTCGTTAGAAGAAGTCCAAAGAGGATCGAGAATGATATTTTCAGGAAAGTAAAGAAAAACTGAGCCCTGAAAAAAATATCAAACTTTTTAGTTCATTTATTGAATTTAAACTAACAAATAAGAACTATTAATTAATGAAATATTAGTATAAATTAGTAAAAACGTTATATTATTTTATTATTGTTAGAGCCGCAGTGGTTGTCAGTAATAATTAAAGATAAATGTAACATAAACCTGCTAAGTTTATTTTTAATTGTAAGAATAGCTGTATATATGAACATTAAAGGCATTAAATTTTGGTCACTATTTAACGATTGGCCTTTAAATGCTCATTAAATACCTATGTTTAGACAGCTGCAGACAAAATTTGTGTTTTATGTTATAATTGTATTCATAACACAAAGCATGCGATACAGTTTTGTTATTCTCTCAGGTAGGATTACATCTGGCAATCAAAATTACTAATTTTGTAATAATCAATAACATCTTGAATCCTGAATTAACTTTTTAAATGTAAATATGTTTTTTAAAATGTAATTTACTTACATATTTCAGAGTTTTGTTACTATTTGTGATAGTTATTAGTCTTCACGGGATTGATATATTTATCTATATATAGATTTTGCTGGGTGATAAAAGGTTTTTATTTATGAAATTTTACCATAACTTAAATAAAAATCATATGTGATCCCCTCGGTATTGAGTTTTGTAGTTCTGAATTGTTCATCGAATAGCGTGTTTTTAATGGCTTTGATGTATCAAGCGTTGCTCCCGAGGTTTTTACAGGGACATGATAACGGCAGAAATTCTTCAACATTGATATTCAGAAAATCATATTTTCTAGCCCTGAGTCCGAGCCCGACCCTATCTGAAATTCTGGTCGGGCCTGGTCTTCATTCTTGCTACCTTTTTTTAAATAAATATACTTATATATTATATATACTAAAACGATGTATGGATATTAAACCAAGGAATATTTGTTATAAAATAAATAATTTAGATAAAACTTTTGACCGAGATTTGCTTGACTGGTGGAGAATAGACTCTAATATGCATCCAATATTGGGTACATTGGTCGTGTCGGGCTGGATTTTTTAGGCCCGATCTTACTTCTAATCACAGTTGATAGATATTAAAAAAATGTAGTTACAAAAAGGTTTTCCATTTTTTGAGTCTCTATAATTCTATCCAAGCTATAATTGATTGACAGGGGAATCTAGAAGTGTCCTATAAGACCCAGGTAGTGAAGAGTAAAACATACAAGACATATAACACTTTTCTCAATAAAGAACTATACATGAAGTACATAATGTGAGGAATTTAAGTGCCTGGTTAGTATAAATGGCAATTTAACGCAGTTCAGGTGGGCCTTAGGTACAGCGATGACTGGTTTCCCCAAGTTTGAAAAACGTGTTATCATATCTGTTTATATAAATATAACAGTTCAAAAATGAAGATAGGTAGCACACAAAGTAAAGAAACACACTTACAAACTCAAATTTTCGGGCAATCCGTCTTCAGGAGATAAGAGAAAGGGAGCCAAGCACGTTGTAGACGCAATAAGTAACCGATACGGCAACCGCCGTGGGTGCTAAGAGTTGCGAACGACGGGGGTGCCTGACTTGTCCGCTTCTCGACCCCTTTCCACACTTCACTCCGCCTTCCTGTAACCAGCCCTTCCCTGTTGCTCTAAGGATTGCTCTTGTACATCCAAAAACTGTGAATACAAATTGGATTGTAATCGTTGTGACTGTCCTCTAACAAGCTCAGCCTCCGTATGAACGGTCATAGAGCATCCTTAAACAACCATTCCGATTTACCTGTTGCCATCCACGCCAACTCCCACGGTCTACCTTTCAATGATTGCTACAGTGTGCAGATTCGGCGACAGATCCGCTCTGATGACAATACCGTGACCCTTAGAGCCTCTGAAGAGGCACACTTCTGGTTACTCGGAGCGTGCAGTGCACCTGGACTAAACCTTAAAAGATATTTTTTTTTTATTATATAGATATCTTTTATGTATTTTATATATTGTTACATTTTATTTTTTTATTTTATTTTAATTTTTTTTTTAATTTTTTACAATTCTCTCTGAATCATTTATATTTTCCCAACTTGTATTGCTTATCTGAATTTCTGTTTATATTTTCTCTTAATTCTATTACTTCAAGACCGGGCACGGGGAGCAGCACTGAGTGTTGCCGTGTCGGTTACTAGGCGTTTCGTCTACAACGTGCTTGGTCCCCCTTTCTCTTTTCTCCTGAAGACGGATTGCCCGAAAATTTGAGTTTGTAAATGTATTTCTTTACTTTGTGTGCTACCTATCTTCAATTTTGATCTGTTATTGTGTCCAGTTTGGATCGTCTTTCCGTTTATCAAGTGAATTTATATAAATATATTAATCCGACCTGTGACTAAAAAACAAAACCACATGCTTACTTGATAATGTAAGTGTTCTCTTCCTTACTACTGAACCATCTCCAAGGCAATAGATTTCGTTATCAGGGTGATTGTAAATGATCAAGCTGAAGGTTTAGGAGAGTATATACGATACGTATTGCTCGTAAGCAATGTGTTTGGAAAAATAAATAAAATGTTTTAATGAATTGAATCTAATTTTGTTTGCAAAAACAAAGTGACCATTATACTGTATTGACACGAGTTATTTGATTATACTGATTGACTAGTTGGTTTGCTTAGCTTGTGGGAGCTGTGCAATGGAGCTTACTCTCAAATCTGTGAGGTCACAGTGCCTATTCTTCTTCATTGCATCACTTTGACCAATGGCTCTGATGTCTTCTGGAGGCTGCTTCAAGACGAGTTCCACTCGTCAGACTGGAGCGCCAGGTTTACAGCTGGTGACTACACTACCTCCCAGTTCTTTTAATTTTTAATTGACATTTCTAATACTGTACTATCTATTGCTTAATCTTTCTTCTCACCTTTGTGTAGTTCAGTGTACTTTCTTGATTTTCCTTTCTCTCTACTATTTATATTACCTTTTCTAAAATATTCTGTCGTTATTTCGTTTCATGTGACATGTTTTATTTTTTTAGTAAAGGACTTGATGTTCATAGATATTCATGATTCAGATCTGCTGCAGAAATGAGATTTCGACGATATATTTAAATTCATGATCAAACCACAATAAGAAAATGGGAAAACAAGACTAAGATCTTTCAACCGTAACAAGTGGTCTTCGTCAGAGTCAAAAACCCAACTGAGTTATGTTGGTTGAGGGTTGAGTTGGGTTTTTGACTCTGACGAAGACCGCTTGTTACGGTTGAAAGATCTTAGTCTTGTTTTCCCAAATTCTTATTGTGGTTTGATCATTGATTGTTATTTCACGTGTTTATGTGAAATCTTTTTATTTATATAAATTCATATAAATCAATATTATTCTAAACAAAGAAACATTGATTTAATGAATTGAATGAAACAAATAAGTAATAAATTATTTAGTATTTACTTATGCTTGATAATTTGAGACTGCTAAAACAGATATAGCGTGATATTGATGTATTTATATGGCAAGCTAGAAACAAAAAGTCAAAATCCAGTATTTCCAAAACATACTTCAGGAGAATCAGTTACTTGGAGTAAGAAAGATTGTCATCGCCAGAGATTGTTTTCGTTTCACTCCTTTTTTTCATTATTCATGCATATTCAAATAACCTTCAAACCTTTACTTTTCCTTAATTATTTTATCTTTAAATTGAAAATATTAAAATAGTAAAAAGTAAGAAATGCTTTCATCACTTTAAAAAGTTTTGTTTGACTTAGTAAATTCAGTTAACTTGATAGAATGGTATTGACATCTTCAGTGTGAAAGACTAGAAGCATAGACGTCTATAAATTTGTGTAAGCAACTTAATTATTGAAAATCTAATAAATTTAAACTAAAATGTAATCCTTTCTTTAAGTTAAATGTGCAAGGAGTTTTCCTTGTTGGAAGGTTTTCCCCTAAAGTTCGTTATTAATATTTGTTATATAATATGGTATACTGTGTTCTTATAAAATATGAAATAAGATATTAAGGTGGATTAATGGTGCGTTTTAGTTGAGCGGGTGACAGTAATGGCACGGTTCTTGGACTCGACTCCCCTGAGGAACAATGTCGTATTGCAGGCTTCCCTGGCCAATGCCTTCTGCTACCTCATCTCAAGCCTCGATGACTACAATGTGCAGGTGGCCCATCGCTCTAATCTCTACCTGGGGACGATCCATGACAATGCTCTTAACGTAACTACACTTCAGTACTTATTCACTAAAGTCATCATCATTTAAGATATTCCGTGACAAAGCATTAATTATTTTTTCCAAAGATTAACGCATTTAAATCACTTACATTTTTTTATTAAATTATTTTTGTGTATGAGTATAATTAAACTAATTTAGGCATTCAACTGAAATAGAATGTTCCACTTACTTAAATAAAATAAATCTTAAGCTAGTATAATTTCATAAAATAATAGTCATTATTTGAAATTGAACTCAGAAAGAAAAGAGAGAACTCAGATAAGTGGTTTAGCTCTATTAAATAAATATGTTCATTTGTGTGTATTGGGTCAGCACCAAAAATATTATTACCAATAATAATCAAGATTGGTTACATTTAAAGATACAGTAACTGTATGTAGTCATTAACTTAACTGTTAAAAGGCTACTGGATGTGTTTTCTGTGTGTTTTAGTCACTGATCATGTGCCTGGAGGCACAGTTCGACTCAGTCATCGTAGACAGACCAATGGTTCTCCAGTCTCTCTATCAACTCCATAACTGCTTAAGTGATAGAAACATACTCTCTTGGGAATTTTTCCTCAATCGGTTTGACACTCTCTTTCTTGAGGCGCAAATTAATTTGGAAAAAACTGGAGATATATCCTGTTTACGAGGTAAACTGATGGGAAAATAAAATATTATTTTTTCGTAAGTACTAATGACATGAAATGTAATTGTATATAATTTAAAGCTTTATATCATAAAAATTTTTTTAAAAAAGCACAGGTTTTGCACGAGATTGTTTTCCACGGCTTGAATAATAACTTAATTGAAAACCTTCCAAAGATATTAGATTTTTACTCATAAAATGTGATTGTATGGTTTGTTTGTTTTAAGACGCCCACACTTATATCGCTTTCATCTTTTTAGTGCTGTTCTAGGGGCGAAAATTTTAGGTTATTTATTATTTGGTACTCCATATCTAATAATGGGCCAGCCACATTACATGTAGATTCTACATTGAGAGTCCTACATTTTGCCTAACTTAAGTTTATTTAGAGTAGGGATCTTTAATGAGAACCTGACATCGTTCAGGCTCTAGACCGATGGTTTAACATCCTATCTTTAACGTCTTCAGGTTAACATCTGCACTGTTGAGGGTCGATATAATAGTGCAGATGCTAACCTGAAGAAGAACACTGAGTGTTCGAAACGCGCTGTTAGTTTCATATTGAAGTTTTTTTGTGTGGAGACGTAATTCTCGAACTCCCCCCATAGTAGTAAATACTACACTATAACAGACTGCACAAGTACGAATTTTTAATTAAATTAAACATCAGAATACTGAATTTTGGTTCGTGCCGTTTCACTTAGGGCTTTCAGTTATACAGAGTGTTTTATTAATTTGCGAAAGAGAAAGGGATTTCTGGAATAAAGGTTGAGAAAAATTTCATTAAAATTATACCTCAAAAACTATACCATCAAAATTGTCCTGAAATGATCCTTCAAAAACAAGGAACACTTATTTTTCCTGGCGTCAGGTCATACGCAAAATTTACTTGAATTTTTACGTATATAAAATATTTATGACCTCTAACTTAAGTTTCTGTGTGTTTTGAATACAAAGACAAATAATTCGGAATATGTTAGATACGGGTGTAAAAGATATATGAAAATGATAAATATGTATGTCTTAATGAGGTTATTTAATTATATTCAATTCTTAAGATAATCATTCGTTGAAGGAAGTAGGGAGTGTATGTATAATAAAATATTTTGCTTAAATATTATTGTTTCTTTTTTTTATTCGTAACTATGAATAGGGTGTTTATTGGTCTTAATAACATACTGAATCGAATTTCTTTAGGTAACGCTGTTCATCCGACGTTATTTCAGTGATAAGGCAACTTAACAGTTTGAGTGAAGTTAAGTACAGAATGAGATGATTTTAGTGATAACTGTGTTAAAATTGAGCATGTTGTTTCAGATTTACGTCACACTGACGTGAGCAGTGAGTTGTTTCTAAAGAAAGTGCAGCGAGCTCAGGACGCCTTGTCTCAGTCGGACAGCTGCTCCTTAAAGACGCTCAACGCTAGCTTCGGCGCCAAGTGGCCCTACAAGCGAACCATGTCTGCGCCAGCTTCCATGATGCCTCGTCAGGACACCAAGCAAGGTATCACTCACCTTCACCCTTCTTAAAACCTTCATTTCTTTAAAACATGTTTCCATAAATGCTTTTAGTCACATCTTAGATTTCCAAAGATAATTGAATTGTACATACTGAAACATTCTGAAACATCGGACATTAAGCATTTATATACTTATCCAATAACGATAAATTATTGAACATTTGCTATTTTTCATATTTTAGTGAAAATTACATAACAATATATCATAAGTATGCAAGTATTATAAGTTGTAAAATAATATACCGTAAAACACATTACTTGTGCAATGTATTGTAGTGTGATATTTACTCATATAGAGGGATTTCAAGAATTCCGTCTCCACAAAAAAATGTTAATATGAAACTAAAGTTACGTCGTTTCATAATAAAATTTTTTGTGTGAACATAATCCTTGAAATCCTCCAATATATATAATAAAATACTTATAGAAAAGTTGTTTAAGCTTATCTGTGGGTTTAAGAGTTTTTATAATGCGTTGATCTGCATAGTTTTGACTAAGTAATTAATGTAGGTTACTTGTTTTTTGTTCGCTTTGGAATGATGCTGCAGTGGTACTGGGATACATAAAGGGATACCCAGTCCTGGTCCTTTCTTAGTGGAACACTTTCTCTTCTTGTAATTACAAAAAACAAATTATTATTTGTTTTTATATGCAACTCCAGTTTAGCAAAACTGTAGAAGAACTTTTACCGTTTGACCCAGCAAAAGTGCTGAGCTTCTTGAAAGCGTTGAAGCTAACTGGGTACTATAGTAGAGAAGGAGGGAAAGTATAATAGTAAAAGGGCGCAATATTATAATCACCCTCAAAAAAATAAATAACTCCAGTTTACAAAACTTGAACACAAAATTTAACCATGGCATTAAAAAAATATGTTTAGAAAAATTATTAGTACCAGTAATTTCTGCCTATTCATGACCTCGTAACTTACGACTTTGTGTGTTTTGAATATAAGGGCAAATAATTCGGAATATGTTAGATACGAGTGTAAAAGATATAATGAAATGATAAATATGTATGTCTTAATGAGGTTATTTGATTATATTCAATTCTTAAAATAATCATTCGTTGTGGGAAGTAGGGAGAGTATGTGTAATAAAATATGTTGCTTAAACATTATTGTTTCTTAGTTTTATAGGTTTACTTACAATTAGTGTATAAATATTGCTGTATTTGAAGATGTATGTAATTAATTAGCGTAACTTTGATCCATACTGTTTACGAATTCCGCCTGGTTGGTTTAAATTTTAAGTTAACTTTAATGTTCATGTAATTTTCTGAAATTAAATTCAAGTTTCTTTATGCAGTGTTCTTAACCTTTTTCTAACTTGTGAAGCCTTCGACCACTCGAATTTTTTTTATTTTTAATTTTAATTTAATTGATTCTTTAATTAATAAGTAAATTTTTAATTAACATTCTTTAATTAATTCTTTATTAATATTTAATTTAATCAATTCTTTAGTTTTAATCTATTTTTTATTCATCCATTCACTCAACTTTTCTTAATTGAAAAAAATAAGTATGTTTTTTTAAAAAAATTTTATGTATGAGGAAAGAAGGTGATATATGAAAACTAAAAGTTGTAATAAATGAAAATAATTAACTATGGAAACAAATATAATAGATGTAAATAATACACACAAAAAAAGTGATGGATACATAAATTAATAATTAAGTGGATTTATATTCTTAAATTATGTTTCATCTGCCTTTTGTTTTAATCTTATCAATGACTTCCTCGAGAAAATAGTAAACCAGAGCCAGTTTCAGAAGCCTTATGAAATAGGATGTTAAGTAAACTGTTATTTTACTACCTTATAAAATGAAGTTATGAACTTTCCGGCATTCGAAGTACTACTAATTTGTTAAGAATCACTGTTGTAATGGCAGTTGGTGGAGGGGGAGTCAAGTATATGAACACTGGTGGCTTAAGTAAAGTGTAATCTAGCAGAAGTCACAAGGCTTACAGAATGTAATCAGTTATGTAACCAGTTATGTTACATAAATGGTTATGTTTAAATTTTGTTTAGCAGTGAAAATGTTGAAGAGGAAAAGACAGTATTGGCAAATTGTAAGGGACGAAAATTTTTAGAAACCTTGTTTACTCAAATAATAGATAGTGTAGATCAGAGTTTTTCAAACTTTTTTCGACGCGGAACCCTTTTTGCTTCCTCGGAACTTTCCCAGGAACCCCAGATTCTAATGATTTCATACAATCATAATATAAATATTTTCATATGCCTTTATAAATATTATGTATGTTTAAAAACAATTAAAAAGTAATATTACTGCAATGAGTATTTTTACTTAAGTCTACTTCGGTATTTAGTTTTTAAGTCAGTATAGAAGAAAAATCCGGTTTACATAAGTAGGTAGTGTGAAGTGGCAGCAATGTGTGAAGTGCTATTTTTGTAATAAAAGTAAATTCGGGAATCAGATAACTCCAAAAACTGTCTAGTGATTTATCCTAATTATGAATAAAATTTTGGCTCCTTCTAATTACTTGTATAAGTAGTTTTCGGTTTTATGATTCACAAGAAACACAGAATAAAACCATGCCCACTAAAAAAAATTTAGAAAAATGTTTTCTCTAAATGTTTTTTGCAGAACCCCAGACGTTAAGGAACTCTTGGGTTCCACGGAACCCACTTTGGGAATCTCTGGTGTAGATTTTTCTCTGTATTCTAACAATTTATTTTAGAAGTAAAAAAACAAAAAAATAATTTGGTGGTATGTTATTTTTTTCAGAAAAGGAGAAGGTATACAGTCGCCAGCTGTCAGCGCCATTGTTGAAAAGGAAAACTTCAAGATTCGGTTTGGGTCAGTTCTTAGGCTCAGTGCCCTCTAATAACAGTGTTCCAGGTAGAGGCGAGTGTCTTTAAAGTGTCATGCTTGCTTCGATGTGATGCTTGCTTCAAATGTCGTCTACCGATGTCCCCCATCATCATCCTTGTCTTCGTTCATTCCTTCATCGAACATTAAAACACTAATCAAGTATTTCAGATTCACGTCTCTTGATTTGGTGGCATGTAGAATATATGGAATAAGGGAGTTACTTTGTTTTAACTATTGTGAGGTATAATTGTGATTTTGAACTGGCTGATCCCAAATACTATAATTTTTAATTTTTTTTTTATTGTCATTTGAAAGTTTAAAGTCACTTCTGAATTAGTTATTATAAGTATCTAATTATTATCAAAATAGAAAATTTTTATTATGAAGAACTTAGTAGCATTATCAAATAAGTAGGACTGAAAGACCCACTTATGTTCATGCTCGAGTATTTGTGAATGCTGCATTTCTAAAGTCTCAACCAGCTCTCATAAAGTCTAACATCAAAAGGTTGTGGGTAGTTACTGAGCATGGCTCAGTTGTAGTACAACAATCCTAGACAAATATCATGAATTGATTCCCATGGACTTTGTTACTATCCCTTGCTTGACTCTAGATACGTCTCGGTATGTTTTATACTGCACATTAACATTGTACTAATAATCCTATAAATCAATATAAACAAAGAAAAAACAATTAAAATTGATTGATGTTGGTTGTTCTTCTTTTAGTATGATTATTTATATATATTAAAACAGTTGGTTAAAAATTGACAGTATGCATTATCAGAAAAAAAAGAATAAGAAGAATTCCAATTAAAGGAAACATTATAAAAAAGAAACTTTTAAAAATCTAGTTGCATTCCTAGTTGCTTTTACGTAATAAATTGTAATAAATACTGTATATATGAAAATAATACTGAATATAAACGTGGCCTTTAAAATGTATTTCTTAATAAATGTAAGAAGGCTAAATGGCATGTCCTAAATGTACAATCAACTTTCAACTGATTCGTATAACTGTGACATTGTGTTGATCTGTGTTGAGTAGTTTTGTGTTGTAAAATTTGTGGTCACTGAGATGTGAAGCATCTGCTGCTGTGTGTTTATATATATTATTAAGAGTATATCAGTATATGCTAGGACTGTTGAAAAGTAAGGCTAAATATTTACAAAGAGCAAATCGGCCATAAAATAATAATGTAATGAGAGTTTTTAAAAGGACATTGTATTTCATGTATATTTAAACCTAAATTATGTTTCATTTCCAAATTCTTGTCCCTTAATGATTTTTACGTGTATTAGGATTTGATCATTGAAATATTTGCTCAGATGATGCTATAAGTCGCAGGTCACGCTATAAATGCAAGTTAGCATTGCATAAAAGTTCACTCTTAAACTATATGATTAAAACATTAACTGAATAATTGTAGGATCGTTTTATTTTCTACAGCTTTTAATGGCTTTAGGGGGGTAAAACTCCTAGAGTTCTTATGTACGGTGAAATGTTTTGTTTTCCTGGATTTCTTGTAAGATCAAGACGGTTTGTAATGCGATTTAACAGCATATAAGCTTCAGGCTTGACCCGCTATAAAGAAATGCAAAATATCTTTAGAAAAATCAAATTTCTGTAATATGAAATGGAAAAAAATCATGTGTTTCCCTTTTGAATCACAACTTTTATTAATTTTTGAAGGAGGATGTAGTAGAAAATTATTTAATTATGCCAGAGACTTTAGCTTTGCGTTAAACACTGGTTATTAAATAAAGCGTTGATGTATTTGTATTAAGAATTAACATCTAGGTGGAGTGTATCTCTGGCAGAAATGGAGAAGAGGAATTATCAGTTCTTTTGCGGATTTGGCTCGGCTAAGGCGTAATCCTCCTGTGGTATAGCAAGAGGGGGGGGGGGGGCATTTAGAGGAGATAAAAATAGAAAAAAAAAATAAATAACAAAAAGCCAACATAAAAAATGAAATTTTATGCTAAAATGAGGTTTTTAAGGTCGTAAATGTTTTAACTGTGTATAATACTGTTTTTAAACGAATTTTCAATTAAAATATTTGCAAATTAACAATAAATATTTTAAATTTGTCAAAACCAGTTTTTTAATGGGATGGAAAATTTATTGTATTTATTTGTATATCCAATTAATTTAATTTAACAATTTTTTTATGTTTTGACTTATAAGTTTTTTTTTTAAAAAAATCTTTGGTTTTCTTTGATGACGACTTTCTATGTATACAAGTACTGTAATAAGATGTAAGTCTGGGACTAATGTCAGCAGTCTAAAAATTAGATCCTTTGTTGTAATTGCATGAAAATAAATATTTTCAGGACGTTCTGCAGTTTTTGAATGCTAACGGATTATCAAGGACCAGTGGGGGGAATAGTTGCTACACCAAGGTGTACTCCAGTGTCGTAGACCGAGTTGCTCTTTTGTTTAGTCGACGTCATTACCTATGATGTGACCTTGAATCTGACATATACATTTCAGGATTTTTGGTATTTCTTCATTAAACACAACCACATGCTTTTCAAGTAACTAGGCATCCTCCTGCCTGTAATAAATACCTGCTATATATGTAATAATAGCCCACCCCCCTCCTCAGAAATTAGGAGCTCCCTAAATACATATATGTTTCTTTCAAGGTGTTTACTTTTCAACGTATCATTTTTTGGCTGCTATTCCCAGCTGTCAAAAAATGATACAGCTGGGAATAGCAGTCATTTTGCTTAAAAGAATATCACTTCACCTAAAATTTCTTTCAAGTTAGTGTTTATATGTCTAATTTTGTGTTACAGCCTGTACTGTTGTATTAATAATCTCAGAAGTGAAATTTTACGATTTTCTTAATTGTTATAAA
The DNA here is from genome assembly GCA_026182355.1 of Hermatobates lingyangjiaoensis. Classification (NCBI taxonomy): domain Eukaryota; kingdom Metazoa; phylum Arthropoda; class Insecta; order Hemiptera; family Hermatobatidae; genus Hermatobates; species Hermatobates lingyangjiaoensis. The sequence goes on from JAPFBL010000420.1 coordinate 197,535, forward strand.
AAAGTTTAGTGAACAATTTTTGAAAAAAAAGTTGAATTTATGGCATACATTGTATTGATAAATGTTAATTATTTCATCATTATTCTGATGAAAATTCAAATATTTATTTATCCGCTTCTAAAGGAGTTTTTGTTTAATTTCTTGTATTCGTTTGAAGGAAAAAAAATTGATTTTCATCAAGTAGAACTATTAAATAAATAATTGTTTTTACTTTGTATGGTAAAATAAACTAAAACCGTGCTCTTTTTGTTTAATTTATATGAGCTGTGTATAAGTTCATTTATGTTCTGACATAAATGAAACTGCTACTAACAATGTTAGGCTGTCATTCTACATCGGGAGTCCTGATGTTTGTATATTTAGAGTAATGATTTTCACGAGTAGACTTCTTAGATGCTCGAGGCCGACGGATTAACGTCCACTCTGAGGGGATGGCATTGCGTTCCAGATTTTTAGTCCTAAACCTCTAATTAAAGTTATCTATTAATATTTTAATGTTGATAACAAAAAATTAAAGATTAAGGATTCTTAAAGTTCAGATATCATTAAGTTTATTATATAGGAATCAATTATTACTTTATTTATTATTTGTTATTGTGTTGTTTCCTGTTGTGTAATTTTTATCATTGATTATGAGAATGTATGTAGGTTTATTTGTTAGGAACTAGTGTTTTGTAAGATCTGTTTATATGATTTTACATATGACTCGAAAGAAAAACAAAAAAAAAAACTCACCAAGCTTGTGGCATAACATATGTTCAACTATTGTGACTGTCTGTCCTGTCAACGGAATGCATTAACTGATCATTGCTATCATTCCTCTTGTGTTGTTACTCATAAAATACCAGCATGACATGTTTCTATGTCTCCAATAGATTTACAGTGCCTATTATAATTATGCAGTAGAAATCCTAACATTAATTTGATGTTTTAACTAAGCGGAGTATCGCTGATTATTCTGTTTGAACAGTAACTGTTTGCTTACTTAAGCTATACCATCTCATTAACAGGAATATCTTTACAAATTGTCGCCTTTAACGTAAAGAGTTGTCATTCTTTGGAATTTAAAGCCAGTGCATAAATAATTTATTATTGTTGTATTTATCGTTAATATATATCGTTATATAAGAAGATTTAATTAATCTAATGAGGATGAGCGTTAAAGAAAACAAATGAAGATACTTGAGTGTTGTATTCGGTGGATTTTAGACTGTCAATCTTCAGGAGCTCTCATATTGTATGAGGAGTTGTTCTAGATTCTAGAAGATGGACAGTGTCTAACTGGTAGATCACCACACGTAAACATTTATGATGAGACATTTTCAAACACTTACGAGTATGCCTTATAATCTTTATAATAAATTCTATGGTATTACTGTAAGAGGAATATAATCCTGAGTATGATTTCCTTAATCTCTGTCTGATGTGTATTAATTGTTACGATGTTAGTTATAACTGCTAAATATCTTTTATTTTAATAACAGATAGTCATATCCACACCGTCAATCAAAATGAAGATGTCAATCTGTCAGGGTTTTTATATCGAGTGATTGACCTGGAGGAAGCCGACAAGGAAACGATGCATTTGCTGATTTTCCTTTTTATGCAGTTTCTTTCACGCGCAGATCAGGTGACTACTCTGTTATTTAATTTATGTGTTTGTTACTCTTTTCGTAGTGTTTAAAATAAAAAGGAATATATTTATACTAGCAAATGTACCCGTCTTTGACGGAATCAAAAATTCTATTATACTTGGTATTCCAAAATATCAATTATAGTATTATACTAATACTACAATTAGAAATTGTAGAATAGTAGAAAACACCATTATTAGTACAGTGTTAAACAAATGCCTCTGTATACACTACATTAGCTGTCTGTCCTTCAGGTTCATGGAAGAACAATCAGTTGAAACCTCTGACTATTGAGCAAGTAAACTACAGTTGACCACGTGAGAAAAACTTGGTTTCGCTAACTTGAATTCCTGCGTTAGATAAAGTCTCCCTTTGCGACTTAGTTAACGTCATTGCGAAATAGACTCTGACCGGACTTTGCAATCATTTCAACGTAAACAGACAGTGGCTCGGAATCAATGGTATGTGTGGTATACACACAGACTCCCCAATACCACATCCAGTCATTATGTCCGCCTCTATGGCATACCTGTGTAGAGCACGAACTCAGAGTTGTGTCCCGTTGCACAGTTTTGGGGCACTCATGTTTCGTAACATGAAATTTGTTACTGCTACTAAATTGCAGCATGATTGGTTCTCCTACTTTAAGTTTTTACTCATGAGCAGGCAGTCCAGGAGAACTAAATTCAGAGTCAAGAAATTCAATTAGATAATGAACTGCTTCTTCATCACTAATCCAATTTCTTTACTGACTTGTAAGTTCTTTCCTCGGTTTCATATAGCGTAAGAACTTGTTTGTTGATTTCTCATGCCTGTTCATATTAAGGGCTGAGAACTGCTCGTTTACAAAAGATTTATTCTCAATAGATAGTACATCCTTAACTCTGTGAAACACCATTTCAATGATGTCAAATACGCAATATATTCATATGCTCAATTGAAATTAAAATCAACTAACAATACCTACTTGCCACACCTGTGTATTTTCAAAACAAACTTGTCTGTGAAGTTAGGAAAATACAGCTAAAAGCCCCATAACTTCGCTTCTGTACTGAATTAATAATCTATTTAGAGCCCATATTTTAAGTTAGGCACACACAAATCCAGTGTCAATGTTTCAGCTCGCTATGTCTTATGGTGGCTGAGTTTACTTGTGACAAACATTTTTGCGTTAAACGTCCATAACTCCACTTCTACGTTGAATTTCCAATCAATTCATAGCCTATATTTTAAGTTAGACCTACACAAATCTACTGTAGAAGTTTCAGCTTTATATGTCTTATGGTAGCTGAGTTTACCTGTGACAAAGTTTTGCGGACAAACAGACAAACCGACAGAAATTTTTCTAAGGGTAGATTCGGTTTCTCCAATGTATGAAACGTAAAGAAAACTTGAAATGAGTCAGTTCTAAGCAATGTACAGACAAAATCATTATTTTATTTATAAAGATTTACTTATATATATACGAATGTTTTTCTTATCTAGACCACATATATCTAACATTATTTTTCTTTTTTATCGAAGTTTGGTCTAGCTTCAATAATACAACACCTTTAAGCCGACGTTTCGTCTATATTTGTAGACATTTTCAGGGCTATGTATATTAATTAAATAATGTAATATAATTACTTTTCATGTTATTGTAATTGAAATTCTGTATTGATGTATTTCTCAAGATGTCTACAAATATAGACGAAACGCCGGCTTAAAGGTGTTGTATTATTGAAGCTAGACCAAACCTTGATAAAAAAGAAAAATAGTGTTATATATATATATATATATAACAGATTCAATAATATATCGACCGTTTGATATAATAGGTGTGTTCTCTAATCGGGGTTCGGTCAATTTTCCAGGATAAAAAAATTAAACTCTCGATGCCAACGTTTCGGTTTTATTTAAAACCTTTTTCATAGGCCTATGAAAAAGGTTTTAAATAAAACCGAAACGTTGGCAACGAGAGTTTAATTTTTTATCCTGGAAAATTGACCGAACCCCGATTAGAGAACACACCTATGATATATATATATAATATATACAAAATAAAAGGTTATCAGGACTCTCTCAGTTCTTCAGGTTCAAATTAATCTTTCCTTGCCAACGTTGTTTCGGTTTTTATTTAAAATCTTTTTCATAGGCAAAAGTATATAATTTTTTGAAACAGAAAAATTTAAGCTACATTAGAGCTCTTTTTATTTTAAGAAGAAAACACTTCCTGAAATTCTTTTTGAAATGAAAAAAATCTCTAATGTAATACTTAAGATTTTCTGTTTCAAAAAGTGTCATACGTCTGCCGATAAAAAATGTTTTAAATAAAAATCGAAACGTTTGCAACGATAGTTTAATTTAAACGTGAAGAACTGACCGAGTCTTGATAAACTTTTAATTTGTTTCTACTTTACGGTCGATAATTTTATATATATATATATATATAAATGATTTATATATATTATAATGATATACAATTTATTATATTATATATTATAATGATATATAATGATATTATAATTTATATATAATGATAAACGTATCGACCGTGGAATAGAAACAAAACTAAAATTTATCGGGATTCGGTTAGTTGTTCAGGTTCAAATTAAACTCTCATTGCCAACGTTTCGGTTTTTATTTAAAACCTTTTTCATAGGCAGAAGTATAAATTTTGAAACAGAAAAACTAAGTAATACATTACAAATTATTTTACAAATAAAAAGAGTCTGTGGATTTTAAGAACTGTAGTCTAAATGAACACGTGACACTGAACTTCAGTTCAGTGAACTGTTCATTCAGTGAACTGAAGTTCAGTGTCACGTGTTCATTCAGACTACAGTTGTTAAAATCCACAGACTCTTTTTATTTGTAAAATAATTTGTAATGTAATACTTAATTTTTCTGTTTCAAAATTTATACTTCTGACTATGAAAAAGGTTTTAAATAAAAACCGAAACGTTGGCAATGAGAGTTTAATTTGAACCTGAAGAACTGACCGAGTCCCGATGAATTTTAGTTTTATATATATAAAGATTTCACATAAACACGTGAAATAACAATCAATGATCAAACCACACTAAGAAAATGGGAAAACAAGACTAAGATCTATCAACAAGACCAAGATCTTAGTCTTGTTTTCCCATTTTCTTATTGTGGTTTGATCATTGATTCATATATATATATATATATATACTGTTTCCTTGACCACAAAATATTAACAAACACTTTTTCAAAGTTTTGAAAGTTTAACCAAAATTTTTTTGGTTAAAATATTAACCAAACTCCGAGGAAAACAAAAAGTGTTTGTTATATATAAATATATATATATATATGATCAAACCACAATAAGAAATGGGAAAACAAGACTAAGATCTTTCAACCGTAACAAGCGGTCTTCGTCAGAGTCAAAAACCCAACTGAACACTAGATGCAGAAAACATCTGGTGAGGAGTTGAGAAGAGTGGGAGGGAAGAGTGGTATTTTAAAAGGGTGAAAGCACAGGAAAGGACTAATGTCCAGAAAGGGATGTTTGGGGAAACAAAGGAGTACAGTAAGAAAAAGTAAAAAACTATCCTTTGTTGGGTTTTTGACTCTGACGAAGACCGCTTGTTACGGTTGAAAGATCTTAGTCTTGTTTTCCCATTTCTTATTGTGGTTTGATCATTGATTTGATTTGATCACGTGTTTTTGTGAAATCTTTTTTTATATATATATATATACTGTCGTTATCAGCCTTTGGAGCGATTCACTTCTTTTCCTGAAGATGAGGACATCGAAATATAGTAGTGAGTTCAGTGATTTCCTTTCTATGTGTTCTTTTTAAATTCTAGTTTATATATATATATATATATATATTGTTATAATAGCAGAGCAGATTCTGCATTCACGATTTTTTTCAGCAATTGTTATTTTTTTCTAATTACCTTTCTATGGTGCAAAGGCAATGAACATAACAAATTTCCCAGGGACATACTGGAGGCAATAACATAACACAGTCCAATAACTGATAATATATATATATGGACTAACTCTTAACTAAATTATAGAAGAAAACACAAGCTAATGTGATTAGAAAAAAAGATCAATTGCTGAAAAAAATCGTGAATGCAGAATCTGCTCTGCTGTTTAACAATATATACTTAGAAGAAGACCTGCTGCCAGTTCATACAAATATATATATATATATATATATATAATATATATATATATGTATACAATTAGATGAAACGATTCTTCGAACTGAATAAACTAGAATTTAAAAAGAACACATAGAAAGGAAATCACTGAACTCACTACTATATTTCGATGTCCTCGTCTTCAGGAAAAGAAGTGATTCTCTCCAAAGGCTGATAACGACTGACTTGGCGTTCGAACTGAAGCACTCAAACAGGGTAGCCAACTTTCGGAGGAAAGGTAGACAGGGAAGATAAAGAGATACAAGCCAAATAAAAATTAAAAAATGAAAACATTTAACCAAAATAAAATTAAAAGCTGATAACAACTAAAAAATAAGAGAAAAAAAAATAAAAAAAAAATAAAAATCAATGATTGAGGTTAAGCCCAGGAGCCGATCTACCGTCCAGAAGACTAATAAGTGCTTCTTCTGAAGCTCTCAGAGTAACTTTCGAATAGTCTGATCAATCTGCCTCAGGACCTGTACACGGATTCGAAAGTTACTCTGAGAGCTTCAGAAGAAGCACTTATTAGTCTTCTGGACGGTAGATCGGCTCCTGGGCTTAACCTCAATCGTTGATTTTTATTTTTTTTTTATTTTTTTTTTCTTATTTTTTAGTTGTTATCAGCTTTTAATTTTATTTTGGTTAAATGTTTTCATTTTTTAATTTTTATTTGGCTTGTATCTCTTTATCTTCCCTGTCTACCTTTCCTCCGAAAGTTGGCTACCCTGTTTGAGTGCTTCAGTTCGAACGCCAAGTCAGTCGTTATCAGCCTTTGGAGCGATTCACTTCTTTTCCTGAAGACGAGGACATCGAAATATAGTAGTGAGTTCAGTGATTTCCTTTCTATGTGTTCTTTTTAAATTCTAGTTTATATATATGTGTATGTATATAAAGATTTCAAATAAACACGTGAAATAACACTCATTCTTCTTCCCTTCTACTCTCTCCCTGACGGCGAACTTCAGTTCGAAATATCGATCCAGTAAGTTTTCTCGCTTCTTCTATATGTTGTCTTTTTCCATTTATATATATTATAACCAACGTCCAACCACAATAAGAAATGAGAAAAAATACTAAGATCTTTCACATTTCTTATTATGGTTTGAAACCACTTATAATAACTCTTGAATGTGTTGTTTGTTTGAATAACTATATTAGATATGTTATTACAGGCATTTCCAACGGATGACAAGCATTTGGTGAAAACTCAAAGTATAGTTTTACGACATCTCTACCTTTTGCTGGGATACAACCAAATCGAACGAGGATTCCAATTATCACCTCAAAGACTTAGGTTTTCCTTTTATTAGTTTGTACTTGACTGCTACAGCATGTTCATAGTTTGTTTCAAATAACAACATTTTGTAAATCATTGGTTGTGCAATCCGTAATTGTGCAATATCCAATTACTCATTCTGAGGTAAAATGGATAGACAAACAAAAGTCTCCACACAAATGAAGTTTTATTCAACAACAACAACAAGGCGTTTCGAACACTTTGTGTTCATCATCATCATCATTCTCTTAATTGAATTTTATTATTTCACTCTAATTTTGTAACCGATTAGATATAATTTGTATCATAGTGTCTTCCTGATGATGAACACAAAGTGTTCGAAAGGCGTTGTTGTTGTTGTTGTTGAATAAAATTTCATTTTTGTGGAGACTTTTGTTTCTTTATCCATTTTACCTCAGAACATTTTGTAATTTGTTTTATATGTGGTTATTCAGTAATTATCCATATTTTACTTAAAGGTATAATGCTATGCTATATATAATAATTGTACCTTATTACAAGGTATTGCTGAGGAAGAAAAAGCTTGGAAAAAATGATAATGAAATCAAAATGAAAGATTTGAATAAACAATAATCTAATAGAAATTAATAAAGTAAAAGCTAAAACATTGTTATATTAGAATAAAACTATATTAAATATGTCAACTAAAAATCCAGAACCACAGTGAACATACAACAATGCTACATATTAAATTTCAACAAACACACGTCACAAAAAATGTGCCGACCATTTTGCTAAACCTATTTCATGTTCATCAAAATGTAAAATAGATTACAAATTTTGTCCCGAACACAATACTTTCAAACTTCTATATTTTATTATTAATGCTAAATGAAAATAATAGTTATTAATGATTAAAAGGAGCTGAAGTGACGGCATTTGACTGTAAAATGAATTCATATAAACGTCAAACGTATAAACTACAGTGAGAAGTTCAGAAATGGAACAAATATCTTTCAATCAATAAAGCTGGTCTTCGTAAGTCACACTCGAACTGACACTCGTTCTCGTCAGAGTCACAATTTGAGTGTTATTTTGGTTAATAAATATGACTAAGGATCTTAGTCATATATTTGAATTTCTTACTCGTAATCTGGTTTAGACGTTCAAATTTATATAATAAATTTATGTTATAAATCATTTATGATTTTTGTTTCACTTATCTACAGTGAATTCTTGTTTCATACAAAAGTGTTTCAATAACTCAATCTTCATTAATTCATTTTATTTACTGCAGTTATTCACATTTATTTGTGGGTTATTTTAATGAATATAAGAAAACAGATTAAACTTAATTATTCAGCTTTCTCATGAAATAATATACGAATTAAATATATAAAATCTTCCTTTGAGTTCGAACTATTATAAAATTTAAAGAATTGATATATTGTTGAATACATGTCTTTTTGTTTTTTTTTAGAGCATTCTTATTTTTAGGATTTCATTATTAACTGTGTTCTTTGAGTAGAAAGTGTTGTTGGTTTGTTATTCGGGTGAGCCACACTACCCCGGGTTCAGTCTAAATTTCCCCCTACTCAAGTTTAATAAAGGTGGTATCTGAAACAAGTCTCTAGCTTGGCATGTGACTGCAGATGACTGATTTTCATTGCCGTGCAGGTTTTCAATGTTCCATATAAAATACAAAGATTTTACATAAACACGTGAAATAGCAATCAATGATCAAACCACAATAAGAAATGGGAAAACAAGACTAAGATCTAGATTAAAATCTTAATCTGCACCAATAAGTCAAGCACTATGCCTTTTAGACCACAAATGATTTTTTTTTTTTTAAATTTGAAGGTATCAGATGTTAGATATTTCTATTAAGATTTTTCTATAAAAACTGTTTGTTTTCCTAATATACTCGTAGTAAAAGTATTAATGGAGACGTGGAATTGCAGGACTTGTACGGTGTTTAACGCTTTCATAGCCAACCTGCCCCAGGTTCTTGATCAAAACTACTTGATGGGAGGCAGCATGCTGAACACTTGCTTGATGCTGCTCAACTACTGTCCTTGCCCTCCACACAGGACCAGCTCTGATGGCCAGGACAGTCCTAGCTACAGCCTCTGGTACCTGGAGCCGCACGTGCGCAAGTCCTGGCTCATGGCAGTCCTTGTCGTCCTTTACAAAGTAATCTAGCAATTATCAAAGATAACTTATGCAGTCCTTGTCGTTCTTTCCAAAGTAATCTAGCAATTATCAAAGATAACTTATGCAATCCTTTTCGTCCTTTACAAAGTAATCTAGTAATTATCAAAGATAGCCTATGCAGTCCTTGTCGTCCTTTACAAAGTAATCTAGCAATTATCAAAGATAACCTATGCAATCCTTGTCGTTCTTTACAAAGTAATCTAGCAATTATCAAAGATAACTTATGCAGTCCTTGTCGTTCTTTCCAAAGTAATCTAGCAATTATCAAAGATAACTTATGCAATCCTTTTCGTCCTTTACAAAGTAATCTAGTAATTATCAAAGATAACCTATGCAGTCCTTGTCGTTCTTTCCAAAGTAATCTAGCAATTATCAAAGATAACCTATGCAGTCCTTGTCGTCCTTTACAAAGTAATCTAGTAATTATCAAAGATAACCTATGCAGTCCTTGTCGTTCTTTACAAAGTAATCTAGCAATTATCAAAGATAACCTATGCAGTCCTTGTCGTTCTTTCCAAAGTAATCTAGCAATTATCAAAGATAACTTATGCAGTCCTTGTCGTTCTTTCCAAAGTAATCTAGCAATTATCAAAGATAACTTATGCAATCCTTTTCCTCCTTTACAAAGTAATTGAACAATTATCAAAGACAACCTTTGCAATAAATAATTGCATTTTAATGAAATTAAAATGTAAAATTTTAGTTGAGTTGAGAACACATTTAATTGAATGTTTAAATAACATTTTTAGAATACCTAATTTGTTAATTTGCAAATATTTTTCCAAAATTCAATAAAAATTAGTTTCTTTTATTAAAGATATTGAAATCATTAGTTATGCAATCCGTAATTGTGTGGTATTTACTCATTCTGAGGTAAAATAAGAGGCATTTCCTACTAGTTGTTTTCACTGGACCAACCCTTCAGCACCAAACCTTTTGTGTCTTCCTGATGATGAACACAAAGTGTTCGAAACGCGTTGTTTTTGTTGAATTAAAACTTCATTTATGTGGAGACTTTTGTTTGTTTATCCATTTTACCTTTAAGATATTGGTTTTCTTCTGGAAATTCTGTTGATTTGTAGATAGTATGCATGAGATATTTTGATTAATAAATTTATTCTTAATTTTATATCAAAATTAATTGAATGTTAAAAAATTGTTGTTTTTACTTTTGGCTACTAGCTTGATGGATCGGTTGAGTTTAAATACTGACGATGCTAACAGTCCTAGTTATTGTAAACCTTTTTAAATAATTGCCTTCCTAAAATTGCAGTATCAGTATGACCAGCACACTTTTACTCAGCAAGTCCTATCGCTGATGAGAATCATCATCAACACCCTCCAGGCAGAGCACCACGTCTGCAGGAAAATCCCGTCCACTGTTCTCTTAAGCTCTTCCATTCCAACGAGACCTAGAGGTATAGAGCTCACTATTAATTTACTTTCTTGAAAACGTAACAAAAAATCTTTAACACAAATCGCCTTCATATCTGAAGCAGCCAACAGCAGAATGCTGTGTTAGTGAGAACTGCAAAGTTCTCTATTAGGCAGACGGTATCTTATAAAATAATTTAAGAGAGAATAATAATATTAAGATAGAATAATACAGTAAGAAAAGAGAGAATTGAAAAGTCAAATGATTTTACTATTAATATGTGAACGAAAAAAAACATTAAAACAACTTAACAATTGGTGCAACATTTCGTCAGTCTGTAAAAGATTTTTTTTGTAATTAATGGACAACTAATGGGAAACGATGTTTTTTTTTTCATTTCCATTTCAGAATTTGTCGTTGTTAAGTCGAATTATATTTGCAAGTGTTGCATATTTAGTTTATTTTCTACACTCTCTTTAATTGCATTTAAATGTTATTATAGGACCGATTTTACATATGTTATATTTTATTTGCAGTTATAACTGTTTTTTTTAATAGTTTTATCTTTTATTGTTGTATTAATAATAATTTTCCTTTTATTAGAATGTTTGTACTTTCGTTTTGAAAAATAACTGCGATTATTAATAATGTTTCTAATTTGTTGGTGACGTGAATACTTATTTCTTCTGCACACTAGGCAAGTGATTTTTTATGAGGTTAGATTTATTTTTTTAAATGATATTGAAGAAGATTTATTGCCTTGGAGGTCAGAGAAAAAATTAACTACAGGAGCCACCACCAGATGGCATCATAGCTCTCTTACTTCCTTGGGTATTAAGAATCTGAATCTATTTCTCTGAGAGAACCAATGTGAATTACTGCAAATATTAACCGCCTTTTGAAGTGCATACTTCAGTTTGAAACCAGAGTAACAAGTCAGAAAAACAGAAATAAATTTAGATTGTAACAACTTTTGGGCTAAAAACATGTATGACTTTTTAGTCTTATCTCCTACCATATCAATGCATATCTCCTTATCATATCTATGGCAGGCAAACATATGGGGATTATACTACCCAATTATCATTACTGCAGTGTCTGATATAATTTGTACTTATAAGTTATAATTAACTTTTATTTATTTGTGAAGTTACATTTTTGTCTGTATTTTTTCGTTGTATATATTTCACAGCGAAAAGAAGTTCGCTTTCATTTATTTCACTGGACGATTTGACATTTTGGTTTCTAACTGTTAAAGAATTGATGAAATTGGTTTTATGTATTGTTTTGTTTGCCTTGATTTGTATTTGATGGCCATTTTAGTGTTTGTGTTTTCGTTTTAGATAATTATCGATTTTAATCTAAATTCTATGTGATTTGTTGTTCTTGAGTCAACTAACCATTCTAAAGACTTATGAAATTCAGAATTTAATCATTGTAATTATGTTTAACTAAATCAAGTTGTTAATTGTTGAACTCTTAGGACAGGCGTGGGGAACCTGCGGCCTCATGAGTCATGAAATACGGCCTTCTGCGGTTTGTTGAGAAAACTGTTTCAAAATATAAAGAATTATAATTTTGGTAATAAAGACAAAACATTCTGCCATTTAGTAAGAAGGCTATTTACCAATCATTGCTTGAAAAATTTAGGCTTTTAGAAATTGATGTTCCTGAGTTGACAAAGGTAATAAACGAAGGCTGTGAGGATGCTACTGAATCTTTTGAAAGCTTCGAAACAGTTTTAGATGTACTGATATAGTAAAATAATGATAGGTTCAATTATTTTATTATATAACATTTATATAAGAATTTGCTTATTCATTCGTTGTGGCCTTTAGTGGCAGTGAACGGTGCTAAAATGGTCTTTACTCCAAGGAAGGTTCCCCCACCCCTGTCTTAAGAGCTGAAAACTACATCATTAAATTTATTATTAAAGAAAAGAGAAGAATTGAGTTGCTTATATAGAAATAAATAGTATTGTGATTTTAGAAATAGGTCAGGCCTCTACAAGTGACTACATGGACAGGTATGACTCCCCAGCTCTGACCCCGCAGTATGGCACCAGTACTGGGTCTTTAGCAAAGGGAAAGTCAAGTTATAGCCAAAACCTGCAGATTTCAATGGAAACCCACTGGGAGGAGCCAGCCGAGGAGAAAGCTAAACATGAATACAGGTCTTTTATTATGTTTTATGCCCAAATATAATAAACTTCCAACCAATTTTAAAAAAATAGTTTTGAAAAATTTAAAATATATTTGTTTTTAATTTTTAAATATTACAAATCCCTTTAAGAACCAAAAATCCCTTTTACCCAAATGAAACATAAACACAATTACTTAAATAAATTACTAAGGAAATATTAGATAAATTTGACCGGAAGGTAACAATGGACTAAAAAGTCATGAAATGAATACACTATTTTTTCTAACACAGAAACCCTCCATCGGGACACCGTATATTTACATGTGCTATTTATAGATTACACATTTATTACTAATCTAAATACTATATCTTATTAAATGAGTGAGCATATATCATAGTTCTTTAGATATAACGTCAAGTAAGATTTGTACATATTGAAACTAAGAGTAATAAACATAGAAATAAATATATATATGGTAATACAAAAAAAAATTCGATGATGACACAAGAGACATTGATACGTATTACATTTAATTCTTATTTGTTGTTTAAGTAACACCAAATACTTTGTAGTTATTCGACTGAAGCCGAAGAAACAGAGTCTGAGATGGCAGCAGTTCTGGAGAGTGTGAAGTCTGACAGCACAATTCCTGGTAGCTTTCAGGTAACTTGACTCTATTTTTTCAACTTGAATGCCTAAGAGTTTATGTTTTTAAGCTATTGTTATTTATGTATTTTATTTAGATATTGTTCAGAGTATAATCTTAATATAGAGTAAATAATGTTCTATGGAATAAATACAGGATAAATGAATCTTTTCACCGATGTAATATTTTTATTAATATCCTTTATTAGCAGTTATCATCATGCAAATATAAGAAACGAGATTATTTTTATAGCATTTTTCTTGAAGTGTTTGTTAAAATGTGTACAAAATAATAACAAAAAACTGTTCAGTGGTTAGATTCAAATTAAAACTCAATAGAGTAACTGCAGGTTAAACATTTGATCATGAGAGGAAAAAGAAATGAAATAATAAAATAACACAAGAATTAATAATTCTCCTCTAGACTATGGTTTTGGTGAGGTTCTTAATGTATTCTAACCATTTTTATATCAAAAATCGCAGAAAATTCTGTGTAATGATATATTAGCATTTTGAATTAAGTAATATATCAGTTTATATTTTTACGCAGATTCTATTTCAATGGCTATTAGTACTATTTCGCAGTAAGTCGCTACAATACTACTTATTCATATTGTAGAATAGCGGTATAGAACAGCAATACAAATCAAAGTTCAAGAATTAGAGTGGAGAGCAACTTTCCTAGGGGTCACATTCATTGATAAATATAAACTATATTTATTCCACTGATCCAATATTTGTTTTTAATAATAAATCCTATTTATGTAATTGACATACTTCATCGTCTATTATATGTTAAACATTCTGAATAATTATAAATTGATAACATATGATATTGAAGTAACGACTTTTTTAGAAGTCCACAATTTCAGTTATTTTTGGAAATTCTAAAAGTCTTCTATTAGATGCAATGATACCATAATAGTATGTATACAAAATTTATCTGATTCGTAATAATTTTTCTAGTACCACTTATTATTCTGTATCAAATTGCTTCAATTAAGTTCGTATTTGCTTACAACTACTAAGATTAAACCAAATTTTGAGTTGAAAATTGAATGAAAAGAAGTTTAAAGAACCTTTTTCCTGGTTGTTATTTCGTACATAAATTTTGCTTTAATATATTCGGAAATATTTTCTTTGATATTTTTGTTCATTACAATATTAAATATAACTATTGAATACACATATGAAAATTAGATTTATTTCTAAAATTAAATTACCAATTCAGTCATTCATTTCTTTGTTTTTTTTTCATACGTATTTCTTTGTTATACGTTACACGTAAATTCTTTGTTACACACGTTTATTTGTGTTTTTGAGTCAATATTTTGATCTACTGTATTAATAGGTATAAAATAATTATCGTTTTATTGTCATTTCTACCGAGAAAAATAAATTTGAAATAAATCAAGTTCCCATAACTTTTTTGTGGATTTTAAACTATACAGTTGATCAGTCATTCAGGCCATCGTGACAATGGGAACTTAAAAAATGTAATATGTATTTTTATAATTTTTATCTTCTTTTCATAAAATATATTTAACACCATATATGTATGAGTTGGAGATTATCAGAAATTGTTATTTCAATTTTTTTTTTAATTTTTCATATTCTTTTGTATTGAAGTCGTACAAACTTAATAAGTAAACATTTAGTTAAGTTTATTCTATTGCTGGTATACACTTTAAAGAAAGTGGCTTAAAATACCAAATAAAATTTTTATCAGGACTCTGACAGTTCTTCAGATTCATCAAATTAAACTCTCATTGCCAGCGTTTCGGTTTTTGTTTAAAAACTTTTTCATAGCCCTACTATCGTAGATAGAGTCTAATTTGAATCTGAAGAACCAAGTCCTGATAACAATTTTCTTTTGTTTCTATTGTATGGTTAATACTTTTATCTGTATTAATACATAAATATAAAAGAAAGTATATTTATTACAATTTATATTACTATAAAATGTAAACTTGCAATCTATAGTATATATCAAATATATATACATATAAATATTGATAAAAGTATGGACCGTGGAATAGAAACAAAACTAAAGTTTATCGGGACTTGGTCAGTTCTTCAGGTTCAAATTAATGGCAATGAGAGTTTAACTGTCATCCATTGAACCTGAAGAACTGACCGAGTCCCGATAAACTTTAGTTTTGTATATACATATATAAATTGTTTTTTGCGATTTGTCTTTTTTGGCTATTTTGGAGTTTGTGTTGTGTAGGGGTCTTTTGAAGACACAGAAGAAGGCAGGGATGAGAGAAGGAGAAGAAGCAGTGATCGCAGTGACAAGTCTGTCTGGTACGTGGGTCCTCAAGACCCCATTCAGGTCAGTCTGAACGATGATGCTCCGTAAATTACATGATAAAGGTAAATATTGTTCTACATATGCCTCAAGCAACAATTAAATAATATTTATAAAGTGCAGTTATTAGTTATGGTATAATTTATTTATATTTTTAAATAAATCCTTTTTATGAATTTTTATGGAATAGGGGTGGAAAGTTTTGAACTTGAGGGACACATTTGAATTATTAAATGCTTGCTTAGGGTATTACTTAATTAATAGTTTAACTTAATTTGCTACTTTAATTAGTAAACATGATACTTATTATTAATTAATATGCTATTTTGTTACTATAGAAAACTATACAACATAACTACGTTACAACGTAACTAGACTAGAAAGTTTTTGCCTTATTCTAACTATAAATAATAGGAATAATGATATAAATTGGGCAGAAGCTAAAATGATTACATATGAAATAGACATTGTAAAGAAACATCGAATCCTGTCGGATTAAATTTAATGGGTCAAATACTATAAACAGTAGTAATGGTTTATTACTAATGTTTATAGTATTTGATAAGATACTATGCTGGTCTCAGTTCTGTTAGGGCAATGTCTTTATCTGTGAGAGTTGACAGCTAGCAGACAGTTGTTTATTTCTTCCTGACCTCCTTCGTTTACCCTAACTCGCCTTTCTTTTGACCTCTTTCCAGCACTTTACGTCTTTTAAAATACATCTATTGACTCCCACTTTCAATTTTAATTTTGTATTTTGTAATAACAGTCTGGTTTTAAAAATAAAAAACTGATCTTGTATATATAAAACTATGTAGAATTAAACAAGAATGAAATTATCAATGTGATGAGGGGCCAAGTTTCAGAGAAAACCACTTAGAAAGAGACATATATAGAAAGAATATATATATATATATATATATGATCAAACCACAATAAGAAAATGGGAAAACAAGACTAAGTTCTTTCAACCGTAACAAGCGGTCTTCGTCAGAGTCAAAAACCCAACTGAAATATTAGATGCAGAGAATTTTTTTTATTTATTTATTTCCTTATTGTGGTTTGATCATTGATTGTTATTTCACGTGTTTATGTGAAATCTTTATATATATATAAAGAAACATATATAAAAGAAACATACGGTACTGTTTTCTTGACCACAAAATATTCACAAAACACTTTTTCTTTTTCTCGGAGTTTGGTCAGGGTAAATATATGGAATCACCTTTTTGCCAACGTTTCGTCTTTATTTCAAGACATCCTCAGGGCTATAAACTAACAAAAAACAATAAACAATGGACATTTTTTCATTTCTACTTTAAAAACATCATAAACAAATTGAAAAAAGAACTTACTGAAGGCTTGGTTCTGTTACATTTACAAACAACCGTTAACTGTCATTACATGTGCTGTTCCAAGCGACAAATTATTGAACCACTGTTTTTTTAGTACAATCCATTATATATAAACATATATACTTATAATGGATATAATTATAATGGATTGTACTAAAAAAACAGTGGTTCAATAATTTGTCGCTTGGAACAGCACATGTAATGACAGTTAACGGTTGTTTGTAAATGTAACAGAACCAAGCCTTCAGTAAGTTCTTTTTTCAATTTGTTTATGATGTTTTTAAAGTAGAAATGAAAAAATGTCCATTGTTTATTGTTTTTTGTTAGTTTATAGCCCTGAGGATGTCTTGAAATAAAGACGAAACGTTGGCAAAAAGGTGATTCCATATATTTACCCTGACCAAACTCCGAGAAAAAGAAAAAGTGTTTTGTAAAAGAAACATATATAGAGTTAATGACTTAACTCACATTAATATTTTGACAAAGTTGCCAACAGGGTAACCATTCGTTGGCTCTATTACTAGGTGGCAACTACTACGGACTAGCTGTTTATCAGAAAGAATGCGATTCGTCCAGAAGATTTCGATCGTTTTACGCAGTAATGTGCTTGGTTGCAATAGATTTTTTTTTAAATCTGTTGCAAGATTTATTCAGGACTCTGAATGTCATGAATGGTTGTACTACATAGAAAAGAGTCAGTATAACATAGGAAGCAAAATATTCCCTATACTATGATTAAATTTGTTGTCATTAGGAAACTTATAGGTGATAGACTCCTACAAGGGTCGGTGGTTATAGGACTACCCTTCTGATACAAGATCTGAGTCGTCCCTCCTAAAATGGGAAAATGCCCTTTTCCATTGGATCTGGGCTCATTTCCATAGTGAGTACCAGTGCAAAGTCCGTCAGCCAAGTTCATGGATTTTTCAAATAGTAAAGGTCGAGGGTCTAGCTCGGTCTTGATCCTCTGCAGGCACCTGCTCGAGTAGATACTGCTTATCACACAGCCACTCCCTTCTATCACTTCTACCACAAACTATCTTCTCATCCAAACCTCCTGGTACAAACTAAATCCTGCCACCAACCTTCCTCAACCTCACTGAACAATTACTTCATCCACTGACTATCTGACTACTTATCCAACTGATGACTTAAAACTTTGAAAACCATGACCTCAACAAGACCACATGACCGCGAATACGACATCTTTACTGCACAGACGAACTTATATCTGACATGAATTACTGACATTACAAGTTATAGTAGCACAGTAAGCAAGCAGTAGAAGGCCTCTGGTTTGGAACTGCTAGTTACGACGTGCACTACAGTGCGCGGATATATTCGTTGGTCGTTGGTCTTCTACCACAAGGGAAGTCTGCTATTCCTGATAGGGGTGTACTTCCGCCATCAGATAACTTTTTTATGACAAACTGACAAACAAAAATTTATTCCGAAAGTCGTCAAAGTTACATATATGCCTAACAAAATTACATCATAACTACACGTTACAACAAAAGTTCACGTTACAGTATATGTAACGTTATAAATTATGGATATAAACTTTCACTTTAGCATATTAAACATTTTAAAAGTTGTTTTTATTCTTTTTTTTTTAAAGAAACTTTCTATAAATTTGAGTTTTATTGACGTTTATTTTCATAATATCTTGTTATTACTGATTTTCAAGACTTGTTTAGTGGCGTCACGATATTATAAATATAAACATTGACTGATGAAGAGTGTTTAATGATTTCAGAAAGCAGAAAATCACCTGAAGCCAAAGACAAAGGATGGGCTGAAGGCAGTCGCTTCTTCAGTAGCCGTGGCAGTCAGTGCTCGCGCTACCGAAGTGCCCTGTCTGGCTTCAGCCTCTGTCACCCAGCCCATTGTCATTCAGGATACGTCTCTCGTTAAATCAAAGTATACCACTTTAAATATTGATTACAAATAATTTATTTGAAATCATATGTATTTGTCTCCTATTTATATGATAAGCAGTTCAACCAAAATATCATTTAAATTAAAAATAATATTGATCTTAAATACTAGAAGTGAATTCTTACCAAACTCATTAATAATAAATAAAGCCAGTTAAGTATTTTAATATAGCTGAAATCATTGCACTAATTAAGGTGGAATGATGTATTCTTTGTTCAAATGAACTGGTTTTGGAAGTTTTTTTGGGCCTGAACATATCAACCCTTCATGAAACAACCACACCATATGTTTTATTGAATAAATTAACGAAATTCTGTTTATAATAAGCTTCAGTTTGGGTTGTGTTAAATCAAAGTATACCCACTTTAAATATTGATTACAAATAATTTATTTGAAATCGAATTTATTTGTCTCGTATTTATATGATAAGCAGTTCAACCAAAATGTGATTCAAATTAAAAAGTAATATTAGTAGTGAAAAGTAATGATTATATATACTAGAAGTGAATTTCTTACCAAACTCATTAATAATAAACAAAACGAGTTAAGTATTTCAATATAGCTGAAATCATTGCACTAATTAAGATGGAATGATGTATTCTTTGTTCAAATGAACTGGCTTTGGAAGTTTTTTTTTGGTCCTTACATGAAAGGTTAACATATCAACCTTGCATGAACAACCACGCCATTTGTTTGATTGAATAAATGAACGAAATTTGTTTATAATAAACTTCAGTTTGGCTTTAGCTGCAAATAGTTTGATAGTTCTAATTTTTTTTGTTATTATTAATAATCCCAAATTATTAATAGTAACATGATTAATTAAATACTTAATAACATGATTATCAAGTTAGAACATGACAGATAGGATGCCTCGATTGTCTTCTTCAATAACACTCTCATACCTTCGTGTTATGTGACGAGGGCTTGAACCTTTTATCCGTTTGTATTGTATGCCATCGAAAGTTGTAATAACTGCGTTGGGAAAGTATCAATAATTGTAGTTCTTAGTAAATCTATTTAAAAAAAAATGTTTAGTAGTCAAACTCAACTTTACTGTTAGTGTATCCATTATCAAAAATAATGACCATTCAATTTAATTAATTGATTTCTATAATGTGACACTGAATTTTCTCACTTATAATAGATATGTAATTTGCTAGTTTAAAAAACGTGACGTTTGGAAAGTATTTTTGTATTTCATGTCTATGATTCAATGATGAAATAAAACATGTAATAATAAAATGGGCAAAAAGTGCAACGATAATTTGTGCCAGTCATTGAAATATATTATTATTCATATAATTAAACTTAATCAAGGAAATTACTGATGCCATCATGAATGTGTAGAGTTGAGTTATATAGTTAATTATATATTTTTTTGTTTTGGTCATCTTTTGAGAGAGAAAATAAAATCAAGTATTATAAATAATTTTATGCATTACATCTTAGTTCAAATAGTGTGAGTTTAATTTTTGTAATTAATATCTTAAAATGTAACAGCTTTCAGTCGATAACTGTTTTTAGTTTATTATACTAATTGTATAAAAAATAGTTTTACATCTAATAAATTTCTTTAATTAAATTGCACTCTGAGATGTTAATTTTTACTGAATGCAAAATTTCATGTGTATTGAATTGCTAAGAGAATGGAGTACCTGTTTAAATAAAGAGTACCCTTTCGTATGATTCAACATTGCATGAAATAGGCAGGTTTCCACTGTATCCATATATCTGAGAAATTTCGTGAAGATTTTGTTCCCCAAACAGTGTGGCTTGCAGGGTGATTACAATATTTTGTATATATTTGTATATATTTATAGTTTGTATATATGCTTACATATATAACACATATTCATATATCAACTAAAAAATTGAAAAAATAGGTTACAAAAAAGTTTTTTTTGTTATGTTACTATATTTTACTTGCAGTAAAATAAAAATAAGCCATGATTCTACTTCTGTTATTGTACATCTACTAGGTTTTATTGTGTTTTCTCATATAGGCTAATATTTATTAAAGTATATCATGTGAGATTCTTGAATTTCTATTAACAATCTAGAATTAATAGTTGTTCAAGAAAATCTAATTATTCGTACAATGTGCCCTTCTCAGGCTATGGTATTTCCCTAAACCTAAACAGTTCGATTGAAAAAGATGTAGGTGTCCTTTAAACAAATAATTTTCAAAGTTTTAAATTCCTTATTTCTTCTGCTTTTCATATATTCTGTTCATTTTATTAGTCTCTTGAGATATTAACAATATTGCATAACAATACCTTTTAAAACGTTATTTTTTCTTAAAATTGTAGCAATGAAGACACTCCGTTAGATATTTAATATGTTTTGTGTCACACATTACTCTCCGTATATTCTGTTCATTTTATTAGTCTCTTGGGATATTGACAATACCTTTTAAAATGTTATTTTTTCTTAAAATTGTAACAATGAAGATACTCCGTTAGATATTTAATATGTTTTGTGTCACACATTACTCGGTAGAAAGAAAAATGCTGAAATGCTTTGTTTCTAAAGCATTGATGTTCAAACAGAGATGACGGAGTTGACTGGAGCCAAGGGGAGAGTTTATCAGAAAACTCCAGTTCACCGAATCAAGCTGAGTCGAAGAAGCGCAGCTCGACTGACAGTTCGACCCACGCAAGCCTTACCTCCAGCACGTCCACCTCCAGCCCTCTAATGCCTTGGCAGGCTGAGTTCAAGAACGTCCCGCCCTCGCACGAACGACTGCTCCCTATTGGACCCAGCAAGATCGGTAAGTCTGCCTTCGCCAGTCAACTACAGTTAAAATACATAACAAATATAGTCAGTCTGCAGCAGGTAAAATTGAGAGCACCTAATCAACTAACGGTGCTATTATATAAATATAGATAAAAGTATCGACCGTGGAATATAAAACAAAACTATAGTTTATCGGGACTCGGTCAGTTCTTCAGGTTCAAATTAAACTCTCATTGTCAACGTTTCGGTTTTTTATTTAAAACCTTTTTCATAGGCAGAAGTATAAATTTTGAAACAGAAAAACTAAGTATTTCATTACAAATTATTTTACAAAGAAAAATAGTATGTGGATTTTTAATAACAACTGTAGTCTGAATGAACACGCGACACTGAACTGCTATTGTAGTAAGCTACTATAGTGCTATTAAAACTTCGATTTTCGACTATAGTATGTTGTCTAACACCTATTATAATGGGGTCTACTGATCCCTTACTTATAAACCTCTTCATCTTTATATATAAAGTTCGTGAGTTTGTTTGTTCACCCATTTTCCGTGGAGATAGACACCTGAAACTATTATAATCTTTCCTTTTGTTGTGATTGATTTTGTTATAGTTGTATTACATAATAACAAATCGTATTAGGGGGTTAGGGTGGGTAAAATAAAAAATATATTCTTCATAATTATTCTGCAACTGTTTGTAAACATACGAGTATCGTATATCGTATCTTTAAAAACTGGAATATCTTAGAAAGCTGGAAATATATCATAGTGTTTTCTCAGAATTTTCTACCATTACAACCGGTGGGTCGCGAAATGTTTGAAATTGTTTATTTTTAAATAGAAAATAAAGAACTAAATTAAATAAATAATTTATTTATTATTAATGCGGCTCATTATTATTATTATTATTATATTATTATTATTATTATATTATTATTATTATTATTAAATAATAATTATTTTTATTATTATTAAAATCTCATTAAAGTTACTATTGATCAAATTTATTTTAATTTTCCCTTTTTTATTTGTTGTTAATTTTATTTTTGTTCCTTCATTCGCTTCTGGCGCCCCAAAGACACATGCCTATAAAAAGCACAATGTGCAGTTAACTACAGAGATGCTTGTGCAAGGTGCTAGCGTTATCCACCGAGAGGAAAATGTTGATAAACTGCATATTTTAGACGATTTATATATTGAAATCCGTTTACCTATAGTTTACACTGAAACATATTTCTTTTGGATCGTTTTCTTGATGATAATATATACATAATATAGTTTGGCAGTAAATGAGCCTTATTGTTTACTCATTTTTTTCCTTCTGCAGTGTTTTAATAATCATAGTATTTTTTTTCATTTGTCAAGATATGATTTTTTTGAAGCTCTCATAGCTTGATATACGGTAATGAGGTGCTAATATAGAACAATGACTGAAAAAGACATGTAATTTAGTCGACATTTTAATAGTTGTTTATGATTACGAAAAAGACAGGGTGAGAGAGAGAGAGAGAGAGAGAGAGAAGAGAGAGAGAGAGAGAGAGAGAGAGATATTATATATATATAACTTCTTGGAGGTAGATCTGCTCGTGGGCATAACCTCAATCGTTGATTTTCCTTCGATTTATTTTAGTCTCTTAATTTATCTTTTGTTTACTTACTTATTTTTATTTTTAGTTGAGTTTTTTACAATGTGTCAATAGTTTTTATTTAAATGTTTTCATTCGTTTATTGTTTATTTTGCTTATATTTCTTTATCTATCCTTGTCTCCTCTTCCTCCGTAAGTTGGGTAGACTGTTTGGGTGCTTCTTCAAGGTCACCATCTAGTCGTTGCCAATCATCGGAGCGATTCACATCTATCTTCCTGATGACAAGGCAATCAAAATATAGTAGTTAGTTTCTATTTCATTTCTGTGTGTTCTTTTTGTGAATATAGTTTATATATATATATATATATATATATATATATATATTTACATATATTTACCACATATTTTACCATATATTTACCCTGACCAAATTCCGAGAAGAAGAAAAAGTGTTTGTTAGTAATTGTTAGTAGATATATATATATATATATATATATATATATATATATATATATATACGATTCACGATAAATCACAAACACAAAACTAAGGAACAAACACACTTACTGTATCTAATTTTCGGTTGAACTGTCATCAGGAGAGTTGGGTAGCTGAAGCTAACTGAGCGGTCGGTCGAAATGCGACGAACACGCACTCACCCTGCTGGCCGCCTTAGGAAAGCTACTAATTATAGAGAGAAAATAAAACTAAAAAAGAACAAATAAAAATAACGGAAGGAGAAGAATATTAAATGAAGCAATGAACAATTTAAAAAAAGAAATTACATAAATAAAAAAAAAAGTAACGGTACATGTTGAGGCCAGGAGGAGAGTGGGCTTTGAGAAGACAGATAATTGCCTCCTCTGAAGCTCTTACAGTAACCCGAGAAGACGGTACAGGGATCTGATTAAGGACTTGGACACGGAAGCAGTGATTAAAGTCCAGTCCATGGGAATTAGAGTGGATAGCAATAGGAAGGTTTTTGCGTTGACCAACGGAAGGCCTATAGCCATTCATACGTAAGTTGAGCTGCGTAGAGGCCATACCAACGTAGAATGCATCACACTGGGTGCAGTCCAAACGGTAAACGCAATCAACCGAGGTGCATGAAGTGTTGGGGAGGACAAGGTTAGTTAATCTACTATGGGGAGGAAGTAAAAAAAGGATCAGGGTTAATGATATGACAGGTTTGGCATCTGCTCCGTCCACACTCCACCGTTCCCCTCCCAAAAGTAGGGTTCAAGGGAGAAAATGCCACTGAGGTTCGGTGGATTGCTATATGATAAGGAGGGGGCTTCAGGAAAAATAGATGAGGTAGAAGGAGAAGAGGAGAGCAAAGGGAAAAACTCTTTAATAACCGAGTCAATCCTATGAGCACAATGGAAAAAAGTGGAAATTAGGAAAACACTATCAGTGAGTGTTCTTTTCCCGGTACGGGCCGGTGTACTATTTCAGCCGGCACGACATGACTATCAATGACATAGGAAGGGTAGCCCCGATCAGCTAATGTTTACCTTAAAAAATTAATATGGGAACTACGGTTTTTTAAGTTGTTATAAATCCGGTGTATACGGATGGAAAGGGATCTGGGGATTGTTATTTTGATGTTGGTAGGATGGCAACTACTGAAGTGGAGGTACTGCTGGGCATATGTACGTTGGTACGTTGGTTTTGTATGTACTGAGGCATAATATATATATATATATATATATATATATATATATATATAAATTTAAATTACACAAAGCACGACACAGAAAAGAGAATACAAAGAAAACTTACAGAATTCAATATTTCGAACCGTTGCTCGTCATCAGGAGAGCAGACTAGTAGAGAGGACGAAGTGAGAGAGATCTCCCCACGTCGAAGAACGGAGCGCGAATGAAGAAATAAAGAGTCAACCGAAGAGAGCAGCACTAGCGTAAAAAAGGAACTAGGCACTAAACGTCGGAGAACGGAGAAAGCAAAAACAATAGATAAAATTATAAAATTAAAAATTATAAATTAAAAATTATAAAAAAGGAAATAATAAAAAAAATAAAAAAATAAATAAAATAAAAAATATATATAATAAAAAAAGGAAAAAAAAAATAATAATAAAATAAAAAAAATATATATATGAATATGAATATATAAGTTAAAAATAAAAGGAAAAACAAATAAAAGTTAACGCTTCTGATTTAAACCGGGATCTGATCGGGCCCCCAATAACCATATGTGGGCATCCTCAGACGCTCTTAATGTCAAACTACGGTCATCAGTGGTCACTAGCTTAATGATTTGAACAGAAAAGCAGTCATTAAAAGAAAGGTTATGGCTGTTGGCATGGATAGCTACAGGAAGCTGTTTGCGCTGACCGACCGAAGCTCTATGGTTGTTCAAACGCTCATTGAGCTTGGTAGAAGTCATACCAATGTAGAATGCTCCACATTGTCTACAGTTCAGTCGGTAGACGCAATTCCTGGATGAGCAGGAGGTGTTAGGTGGGACGCGGAAAGAGTTGGTTGGTGAGGAGAAGAAAGGTGAAGGGTTAAGTAAAGGACAGGTAAGGCAGAGGCGACGGCCGCATTTCTCCATACCAGCACGCACCACCCCAATCCCAGGAGTTTCAAGGGATCTGTGGGAAAACAGGTTTCCTAAATTGGGAGGCTTTCTGAAGGACAGGCGAGGGGGTTTTCGGAAGACAGAGGAGGTGGAGGGGGAAGAGGACAGGAGAGGAAAAATGTCCTTGATGATATTCCCGATCCTATGGACCCCAGGAAAGAAAGTAGTTACGAGGAAGGGAGAACTGTTGGGTTCAGCGGCAGTCCTAGGAAGATATTGATTGGTGGCAGGTATTAAGCGTTTATCAACAAACCTGGGAGAGTAGCCCCGCTGGACGAATTTCTCCCTAAGTTTGTCGATATGACACTGTCGTTGATAGAGGTCACTGCAAATACGGTGTATGCGGATGGAGAGGGAACGAGGTAGGGACTTTTTTGTGTGGGATGGGTGACAACTATTGAAGTGTAGATATTGTTGGGCATTGGTAGGTTTTGTGTGTATGGAGGTGGTGAAGGTCCTGCCGCTTAGGGACACTACTACATCTAGGAAGGTTAAGGAGGTATAGGAAAAGGTATAGGAGGTATATATATATATATAATATATATATATATATATATATATATATAAATATAAAATAAATTCAAAACGAAGGAAACACACAGAAAGACACAGACATAACTCACATCGATATTTCGACCATCGTCGTCATCAGGAGGTGCGAAGAGCGAAGAGTCCCGCAGGAAGACAGGGCGGTCATATATATATATATATAAGTGTGTTTCCCTACTTTGTGTGTTGCTCTTTGTTAATCTCGAACTGGTATATATATATATATATATAAATTTAAATTACACAAAGCACGACACAGAAAAGAGAATACAAAGAAAACTTACAGAATTCAATATTTCGAACTGTTGTTCGTCATCAGGAGAGTAGACTAGTAGAGAGGACAAAGTGAGAGAGATCTCCCCACGTCGAAGAACGGAGCGCGAATGAAGAAATATATATATATATATATATATATAGTTTCAGCTAAATATGGTCTAATTTTTAACAATGTATGTATACAGGAAGGACTGCTACAAAAATTTTCAAAAAAATATATATATATACATATAAATGATTAAACCACAATAAGAATAGGAAAACAAGACTAAGATCTTCAGTGTTCTTACTAGCGCAACGGCAAGTAAGACGGCAGTGTTCAGTTGGGTTTTTGACTCTGACGAAGACCGCTTGTTACGGTTGAAAGATCTTAGTCTTGTTTTCCCATTCTTATTGTGGTTTAATCATTGATTGTTGTTTCACGTGTTTATGTGAAATCTTTTTATCGATATATATATAAATATATACATTATTGAAAATGACACCAAATTTAGCTGATACCTGTTTCTTAACAAGTTTCTCAATTTTTCTAAATAACACTCTCGTTATTTCGTCTACACAATAAAGTACATCTCCTATGGTCGACATGTTTCGAATGATCAACATTCATAATCAGGACGTGAATAAGATCTAATGTGAAAACCTGGTTTATTTTATAATTTACGAATATAAATATATATATATAAACAGACCACAATATGAAATGGGAAAACAAGACTAAGATCTTTCAACCATAACAAGCGGTCTTCGTCAGAGTCAAAAACCGAACTGACTCTAACGAAGACCGCTTGTTACGGTTGAAAGATCTTAATCTTGTTTTCCCATTTCATACATTGATTTTTATTTCACGTGTTTATGTGAAATCTTTATATATATGTATCAGAATTTCACAGTAACACATGATAAAAAAAAATCAACAATATATAACAAAGTAAAAAATTCTAGAATAAAGGAATAAGTTATTTTGAACTCTTAAGGGTACTCGTTAGAGAATCAAGTTGGATGGATCAGTAGGAATGAAAGGATGTGGGGGTCATTGAAATTGTTAAAAGAAAAAAATTCCACATGAAGAAAAATTGGTAAAGTACTGCTTGTGGCGTTGATGGCAACATTACTTATACCCTGATATGTCAGTTGTAATAATATTGTTGACACACAAATACTTTTGTTGTCAATGGCCGTAATCTTCATATTTATTTATAGTTTCCTTAATACAACAAACTTAAGAGGTCCGCAGATATTTTATTATCCGTTGTTAAATTAATGTGACTGAAAACTATTAACATTTGAATCCATTGAGTAGAGTGCATACTTCACTTTCAGCTAGATGAGCTTTAGCTTTAAAGGTGCTTAGTCTGCCCGAGATGACCAGTCAAGTCGTCGTTGCATTGTCTGCAATGGTGTTCTGTAATTCCCTTTTATCCAAGGCAAAGCCCTGTTTCCCGGCTCCTCTCAAATACACATTATGGCAAGTGACAAGTTCAAACTTATTTTTCTTGGCGAGTTTTCAACAGTAATACTGCATGTTTAAATTTCAAATAAAAATTCATTATATTTTTACATGTATTACAAAAAAAAGTCAAATTTTTAAGCTTGTTATAAAATTTATGTACGCAAAAATTATTCTTTTTAAAATAATGATTTCTTGTCACTTGCAATATGGTTACATATTGTTTCTGTTTCCTTTGTAGGTACCCAACCGCTTTCCAGATCCTCAATAAGCGAAGAGCACTATGACTCTGCTGATTCCACTTTCTCAAAGATGGATCTCACTAACACTGGTTAGATTTCCTCGAAGCTCCTTTAAAAAACTCATACTCTCCCTTTAACAACGTTTTTTTTTTACATAAACATGGGCTCTAGGCAAAAAAAGGCAACGTGCTGGAGAGTGTTCGTAAAATAACTACCTATTTTATTAAAATTCAAACCACTATAAATTTAATCATGTAGTGTCCATTCTGTATTCAATCCTGAATTTTCTTGAAATTTAATTCTGAAAGACTTACAATCAATTTTACTTGCACTCGTATTGTAACCGAAACTTGAATTCGTATTTTGGCTCTTTTCTTTATATAACCATTTATTTGGTTATTCCGAGAACTATATTTTGCGAGAGGGGATCGTAATGGAATTCATTTTGTTATTCATTGAAGGTATAAGGGGAAAACTTCAATGTTATTTTTTTTGTAATACTTATTGTACAAACAATAAAATTTGATTAAATCATATCCTTAATCTATATGTATATATAATTTCCATTAATTTTATCTGAAAAATAAATGGTTATCTTTTACGAACACTGTCTTATTTAGTTAGCATGTTTTTACTCTTTCATCTTCTCTTTATATAGTTATTCAATGCATTTTGTTTTTGATAACCAATCGAACAACAAATTGATCAGATTAATTCTTATCACTAAATGGGAGATGAATATGCTCGAGATTTGCATGCTTTTGGCTTTTAATATTTTGTAAATAGCACTTCATTTATTAATGTTTTCATAAAAAAAAATATTTTATTAATTTGATTCAAGATATTAAGTCGACGTCACATTTTTGTAAAGTCTTACAATTTTTCTTTGCAATATGTAGTCCATCAAATTAAATTGATCTTCGGAAACATATTTATTAATGTTTATATTTTAGTTCGGATTACTAGAAAGTGAACATTTTATTTTACTTCTGCAGTTTGTATCCTTCTAAAATATTTTCTTCTTTTATCTTGGTTTATGTGTATGTGTATGAAATTTTGAACATGATTGTTTTTCTTTGCATTAAAAGAGATTTTTGATATAAAATATGAATTCATTTTAATATATGTATTTATAAACAGAAAAAGAAAAACTTAAAAAATATCTCAAAAAACTCATTTCAATATTTTGGAATATTGAAGTGAGTTAATATTTTGGAATTCTACGTCATCAGAAGAGGAGAAGAGATGCGGCTAGGAGTGAATCTCTTAGTCGAGGTTGCAATGAAAGTTCGGTGAACATACTTAGGAAGAGGAAGGGATCAAAAACAAAGTAACTAAGAAAATTAGTAAATATATATAAAACAAATATAAAAAAAAATACCTACTGACAAAAGTGGCAATATAGAAGTGCGTTATGTCTGTGTCTATATTTGTGTTACTTTCGTTATAATTTTTATGATAAGTCCAATGGACTGTTTCATTATAATGAAATGGTTCGATATATTTATATGAAATGATATTACTAATCAGTTGAAACCGGATAGATTAATAATTTAAAAAAGAACACATAAAGAACGAAAATATGTATTGAATGTATGTTCCTCTTCTTCTTCTCTTCTAGTCTCTTCCTGAAGACAAACTTCGTATCAAAATACTGATCCCGGTGGTGTTTTCGTTCTTTATGTCTTGTTTTTTTCAGTCATTTATATATAATATGTATACATATAAAAGTTTAAAGTGAAATCTATACTTCAGTTTTGATTGGATAAGGTACCCACAATTATTTCAACAACAGGACTAAAAATCTTTGTTGAAATAGATAAAACCATTGATGAGGTATTTAAGGTATTGTTAATAATGATAAACAAATAATATTTATTAATCGGTAAACCGATTAAAGAGGATTATTTTAAATATGGTATCGATTAACAGACTGAAATGAATTAAACCTTTGTTTTTTAAATGTAATTTTTTTTAGGAATGAGTTTAGTTTCTAATTAAAAATATTTTAGTTTATTTTAACCTACAACAAATTGATGTCAGTAAAATAAAATAGTTTTATTTTGTGCCTTTCTGTATCTCAAATTAAGGTATTTCTAATATTCTAAGATAAAAGGAAGTGGCACACTATTTATAGATTTTATATGGTTATGGGATATGCATCAGTAGAAAGGAAATTCTTTTTCCTGTTGTGAAAAAGAGTTTGTTTCGGAATAGTGCGTTATCCAATGATAACGCATTACTGATGACTCACTGCTTAATCCATTTAAAGCTTACTTTTATGTATATTTTTAAAGCTTACTTACTTTTTGGTACAACTGTACTACATTTAAGTTAAAATGATATCACGTTTTTTTTTACTGCATGGTCACTTTTCAAACTATTCGTAACTTTAAAAGAACATTTTCTCCTAAAAACCATTCATTTTCAATTATAATTTTGTTGAAATAAATTGAAATAGAAAGGAGTGAATATTTTGTTGATAGGTTCTACATCAGAACTAGAATTCGAAACGGCCAATTCTGGCAGTACAGTGACCTCAATGAGCTACAACCAGCTGGAGCTGCCTCAGCTTGAGAGACTCCTTCCTATTGGTTCTCCCAACACTGCTCCGATTTCGCACCACGGTACCAATGTCACGGGAATCGTCCACCAACTGGGCCAGTCAATGCAGCTTGAACGTACTACTAACATACATTGCCATTAATTATTCTATGCAACTAGAAATATAATTTATCTCTAACATAAATATCCTAACACTCCGTCAATTTAAATTATTTAATATATACTGTTATTTCTTTGTAATTATTATTACATTACTGCGAATATAGCTGTCATGAAAAAATGTTTCGTATTTTTGAGAACTTTGTTATTTTGTGGTCTCCAGAGCCTATTTCTATATTTCCATGATATTTGTGTGAATCTATTTCCTATTCCTAGTTTCGTAACAGTAGCGTAGCAATTATTTTAGTTTATTAATTGTTGCAACTATTTTGCTAAAATAAATGTGATAAGTCATTTCATGCCCTTACTACACCTATAGTGACTGTTTTATTCTTATACGACCTCCTATTGTGATCCAACATTGAAAAACTTATGCACCCCCCCCCCCCCCCCCCGTTTACTGTTGATAATCCATTAACATTCAAAACTCTAGAATGTCCTCAAAATATTTATTTTCATAGAATTACAATCAAGGATATAATTTTAGAATGCTGTTATTAGACCCAGATTTTCATCTTATTACAATACGGATATACATATACAGTCGTCCTTAAAGAAAACCAAAGATTTTTTTAAACAAAACAGGATATTCAAATGATAAAATTTTTTTTAAAAAAATAACTGGTTACGCAAATATTACACCTAAAAAATCCTTTTAAAAACAGTATTGTATGCATAGAGCATAAAAACAATTACGACCTTAAAAACTCATTTTGGTAAAAAAATTCAGAATTTTGTTAGTTTTTTATTTTAATTTTTTTTTCTTTTTTCTATTTTTATATTCTCAAATTGCCACCCCTTGGCAAGTGCCACTACCCCTCCCTTACTATGCCACTGTTTCATGAACACACATTGCTGGTCACAGTCTTTGATTGATAATAACGGTCCTTGTACAGAAGAACTGTCTACACAGTTCTTTTTTTATTTTTAGAAGACACTGTATAAAAGTCTCGGAAGTGTATATACATCATGTTAATATATACATAATTCTTCCTTGCTCAACCCCTAGTTATACAAAAATCAAATTCAGTTGATATATTCAACATAATAATGTTGAGTTTTATGAATATTGGATCAGAGTAGGAGCTCGTGTAAGCATAAAACGTAAAAGGGAGTAGTAACAGAGTCAAATGACTTGTCACATTTATTTTAGCAAAATGGTTGCAACGATTATTGATCCAAAATTTATTTAATTCTAACTGAATTATTATAAGTTAGAGGTACGGCATAAGAGTTCAAGTACCACATTCTAGACGGTTTTATTGCATTAAATTAACACAGTAAAACAAACACCAAAAACAGTACTAACAAAGATGTAACAATATAAAATTTATTTTTATACATTTATGATAAAAAATTGTTTCAGATATCCTGGAATCAACAGTGGATATTTCTCAGCCTGAGTCTCAACCTGTTTCAGAAAGCCAGTTAACGAAGCAGGATACATTGAAAAAACATATTAGCCCCCAGGTAATTTCAAAAGTTAAAAATATATGTGTGGAAGTCTCAATTGTTTATTGGTATATGTAACAGTATATTAGGCCATTGCTGTGATCGGCATGACACAACGGTTGTTTTTTTTATAAATCCTATTTTTTTTTTAAAAAGAAGAAGAAAAATATTACGATCAGACTGGTATGGATTTATAAATTTTTAATTCAGTTTTATATAACAATTTGTATTACAACAAAAAATAACTCAAAAAAAAGAAAAATTCGTAAGTCTAATACACGGTACAGTTCACTTGAACAAACGAGTGACTTCTTTCAATAAAGTTTTAGTTCTTCCCTCTATTTCTTCAAAGTACCACTGAAGAGATTAAGAACAGTTTGCAGAGACAGTTATAATCCGTTAAAATGACTCGGCTGGATTCGAACTCTGACACTTCCTAAAAACCGGTCGCTCTTCTTGCAAAAATAAAAACTCAACCGACTGTAGCATCTATTACAATTCCAGTTCCAAAATTAACAAACCCACATCAGAACTCTGCCGGTTTGTTTTTTCACTCTTCCCTTTCTTCATTCATCCTTTTCGCCTGTCCCCCTAGAGACCATCTTCTTTGTTTTTTTTTTATACTTGTTGTCAGTTCAACCGTACTAAATAAAATAGTCTTAAAACAATTTAATTTTATCATGAACCCAGATATTAGTATTAGTTTAATTCTCCTTTATAAGGTATGCATTTGGTAATTACCACAAACCAGGGTCATGTGTGATCGCGTGGTTACTGTCCTTACCGCTAGTTTCAAAGGTTCAAAGTTCTAGAATTGAGGAATTACCGTAAATTTTTCCCTGAGGAAATAGGAAATCTTATTATTTCATTACATTCTGTGGTAAAATAGATAAACAAGCAAAAGTCTCCACACAAATGAAGTTTTATTCAACAAGAACAACGCGTTTCGAACACTTTGTGTTCATCATCAGGAAGACACCAAAGGATGTGCTGATGAAGGGTTGGTCCAGTGAAAACAACTCTTTCACTGGTTCAGAGTTGTTTTCACTAGCCCAACCCTTCATTACATTCATTGTAGAAGACGTAATATCAGTTGTTCTGTATTTTCATGGTTTTTGTGTGAATCAGTTTCGTTAAATACCGATCCTCAGTCTGTACATTTACATACATTCCAATTAGCAAACTTCTTGACCGTCCTGTATATTCAATAAAACAATATCAACGAAATATTCTTATCCTAGAAACATATTGAAGCCTGCTATTGATTAGCTGATAGATGAACAGTGTAAAACAAACACCAGGGAATGATAATTGTTTGAAATGTTTTAGATAAGCACGAGAAGTTCAAGCCCTCGAAAGCTTTGTAAGCAAGCTGCTCTGGAATCACCTCCACCCCAACTTATTGACTCCCCTACTATAGTAGAACGAAAACAGCCTACTACCCATAAAGGTCACTCTCACATCTGTGCTCTGTAGCTATTCCGCACTAAGTTATGATTCAGTGCAGACGGTTACCATCTTTGTGTAATTAATTCAATAGAAGTTCACAAAGGAAAGAGAAAAACAGATAAAAACAAACACAAAAAAGGACTGACAACGATATTTCGACATTCGTCGTCACCGGGCAGAAATAACGTTGTGAGTTTTTTTTTGTTTGTTTTTATCTGTTTTCCTCTTTCCTTTGTGAACTAGTAGTCCTGTTGAACCGTTTAATATTTTAATTCAATAGAAGTTATTATAAGTTTGTTAATACTAAAAAAGTTGTTTGATACATTATTATAATAGCTGATCTTCATATGTCATATGCTTGCTTTTAAAAACAAAATTATAGATGCACATTTTAGAAGCAATTGATAAATATCTCCGGATACATTTCATTTTTCATTCTCCGGATACATTTTCTTTTAGAAGCAATCGATAAATATCTCATCAATTTATTGTCAAGTCACTTCAACAGTCTGAAAAGTGAATTAATGCTATGAAATATTAATGCTAAAGTTGGAGCAATATTTTTAAATATTATATGTATATTGTAGAGTACATTGTGTCAATATTGTTTTAATGATTTTTTCAGATCATATGGAAGTTTCAAAAAATGTAAAGCAAAAGAAGAAAAAAGTGGGTCCTTACTCTTTCGAAATTCAGAGTCCTCGACATACCTCGAGTGGTGGATGGTAAGAAACAAGATTTCTTATTATTTTTTGATAATAAGAAAAAATTACATTGCTCTCCTACAATGTAATACACTATTATGTTCGATATCTGTTACTATTCTTAATACCTAATAATGAATGATTATTGTGTTTATTAATTTTATAAATAATTTTTTGTCGTAGAGATGAATTGAACTTTTCATTATTGAGACGATGATAACGTAATATGAGGCTCATAACGATATTTCGACCTTCGTCGTCATCGGGCAGAAATATCGTTGTGAGTCTTCACTTCACTTATATATAATTTTAAAATTACTGAGCTGTACATGTACTTTTTTCAGAGTATTAATTGAAATAATTAATTTATATTTTAAACTTTTATTGCTACATTCTCTCCTACAGTCTGGCGATCAATAAATCCACTATTGGTCGTGAAACTTGAATTTAATTTCAGACGTAATTGTGTTTTGTAATTTTAAAAGTAAAATAAATTCTCAAAGAAAACAAATGGATTCTGAATTTTATGAATTACTGTTAATTTAATATCACAATATTTGTCTCAAACATTTATATGACAATCATTGATGTTTTTAATAAGTTATTGAAACTTATGTATTATTAATAAGGTCTTTCAGATTTTATAATGATTGAAATCGAAACGAGTATGTAATTTGTTTGGGGTATCTTTTACAGGTTTGACGTGTCAAATACCAAAGTCATGTCTGATGTAGACGTAACAATAGCTTGTCATGCCGCAGTCAACATCAGACAGAGTGATTACAGAGTCGGCGATGACTGCATTTACCAAAGGTAATTTCTAATTAATACTGCTGAAATTAAATCATTTTTAATTACTACATTTCAAAGTATCTGATTGGAACATTCAAAATGAGAACTGAGATATGTGTTATTTTGATAAGAAGTGGATGACTGCTACTCAATTAAGAGAAAAACAACCGTTCTCCATTCAGTGTCGCAAATAAAACTATTTAAACTTAGTTCACGACGAAACGAAATCAGAAGCGAAGATGAATAGCGTTAGGAAACTAGAAAAAAATACTCGTTATTTTACTCTCAATTCATTCTCTTTTCTTTACTCAAAAAAATTACAATTATTCTGCCATGTATATTTTATTTCCCTCCAGAAATCTTTTTATATCCTATCACAGAGCTAATGGTGAAAGTAGCGCCTGTCGTCGTACGAGTATTTCTCATATTTCTGACATAAGTTTTAATTCATTTTAGGGTTGAATACGTCATTCGACAGAATCAGTGGGCATGGGGGATGATTCCCGAGAAGCTCACAAATGTGTCCAGTATTCTCTCTCAGATTTTTCTTCAGGTGGAAGATTTAACCATAAAATTATTATATCAGTTCTGTTCTTAGCGACCGAAATGCTATCTGTGACTCCGCGTGTTAAGTTGCTTGCTGGAATTTTTCTGGTATTTTCAGACCAAAGTTGGGTTTGTTACAGAGACTGACAAAGATCAATTTTTCGAGTTTTGAAATCTTGTCTCTACTAGGAAAATAACACTGTTCACAATACTACTGAAAAAACAGATACATTTTTTAGAGTATTTAGTTTTTTTTTAGAGTAATCTAGTATTTTTAGAGTAATACTGCAAAACTGTATTACTGGGATTACTTAAAGCCAGCTCGGTTTTCACCGATATTTTAACTTTACTATGAATAGTTAAAAGTGTTCATAAAAAAGTATGAATCACCCACTCTTCTAATGATTTCACAAATTTTAAATTTCTTATTAACTATTGCTTTAACATTAATATTGCATAATATAGAATTAATGAACTTAGCATTTTAGATGAAGGAATATTGCACTAAAAATGACAACTATGAATTCCATTTGGAGTAACTTATTGTTCTAGCGCAATAATTCAATTTTCGTTATAACTGACATACAACAACTACATTACAACTGATGAAGCCATTAAATTAGTTGCATATGGATTTGATAATGCGTCTTATGCATTCATATAAAATAAATTCAAAATTTAGTTTGATTCGCTACTGGTTTCATAATATGTTTACTTATAGTAAAGTTGTTTGTAGTCCACTCCAAATTTATTTTATATTAAAAGTATTTTCATGAACTTGTCTGTAATTATTTTCATTATTGAAAAGTGCAGTTATTTTTTTTTTTTTGTTTTTGCTACAGGTGTGGGGAATGCGGTGCTGTTAAAGAAGAATACAGTGATGAAGAATTAGGTCTGTGTATCGTAATACTGGGCACGTTCATACACAGGGAGCCTTCCTTGGCTGCACCCCTCTTACCTGACATGTTGGCCAACATTTCCAAGTCAGTATTTATTCTCTTCGACTTATAACTTCAAATATCAAGGGATTAGTACATTTATTTGTATTGAATTTTATTTTATTTTCAGGATTACTGTTTTATTAGTTTTAAAACCAAATATAATAGTCATTTACGGTTAAAGTTAAGTATTTACGGTAAAACTTAACGTGATTATTAATTTATAATGTCACTAGAACTTAAGCGTATTTAATAAAACTAATGAAATGACATACTTTGAAAAAAATTACTTTTGTATTTTGACACGTTGAAATCAGTTGTTTATTGTTTTTTTCCTCTTTAAATGAGTAGGTAATTTGGTTTGTTGTGTACTTGTGACTGTTTTGTTTTTTATTTAGTTGAAAATACGAATAACTGTTTTAGCATTTCAGTCATTTACAGCCCTTGATAGTGGTTAAGAATTCAGTTAATTACTACTCTTAGTTAAATTTAATGATTTCAATTCTTTCTGAGTTACACTAGTTACTTTAACTAAGTGGTGTAACTGAATGAGTAATTAATATCCATGGATTTTAATTAGGAATTCTGTTTAGTTTAGCAGAAAAGGTTTTTTATCTTGTCCCATCCGGAAAATCAAAAGTAGCATTTTCGATATATTTTCTGTTCTGTTCTGATATTGGAAAGGTAATTGAACGCTGTTACTTGCTTTAATACTGTTGAAACGAGAAATGCAGTTGTGTGATTTGGATGTTTAAAATGAACTAAGTCTTGGAAGTTATTCCTGAGTAATGAGTGTAGAATATTCATGCTAGTACCAGAAAGACGGTAGAAAGTGTTGTATCAAAACGTATAGTATGAAATAAAAAATTGATATAGTATAAAAAATTATCTTCCCGAACAAAGCAATGAAATCATTTAGAGGATCTAAAGTAGTACAAAGAGGGTAAGACGCTGGTATTAGTAAGAATATTAAGAGCTACTCTAGAGACTGTAAAGAAACATGGGAGTGTGATAGACAACATGAGAAAAACTTAGACGCCTTTATAATAATTTATACTATTTATTGTGTTTATTTTCTAAAACAATTAAACCATAACTCCAGCGCAACTATATTACTTTAAGACTCGTTCACCTGTTGACGTGGAGGTACAGTGGCATAGCAAGAGAGGGGTAGCGGCACTTGCCAAGGGGCGGCATTTCAGGGGATAAAAATAGAAAAAAGAAAAAAATTAAAATAAAAAACCAACAAAATTCTGACATTTTTTACCAAAATGAGTTTTTAATTTCGTAATTCTTTTATGTTTTATTTGTGTAATAACGTTTTTTCAACTGTAATATTTGCAAATTAAAAATAAATTTATATTAAATTTTTCGAAACAAGTTTTTTAATGGGGTTGAAAATTTATTATATTTATTTGTGTAGCCAGTTATTTTAATTTAACAATTTTTTTATGATTTGGATTATACGTTTTTTTTTTTTAAAATTTTTGGTTTTCTTTGATGACGACTGTATATGGTATGTATAGGAGTAATATAATAAAATGAAAGGCTGGGACTAATAACAGTAGTCTAACATTAGATATTTGATTGTAATTCCATTAAAATAAATTTTTTGAGGACATTCTGGAGTTTTGAATGCTAACACGAATTATCAACGGCTAGTGGTGGGGGGGGGGGGGGGGTTTCAAATCGCCACGGGCGGCCACTGTGGAGGCACATCTACATTTGCATTCCTAACCAAGATTTCGTCCTTAAGATTATTGCTCTATATGTTTATTTTTTTTCGAAATACCTACCATTTTACAATTCTAAATTGAAATCGGACCCAAACAGAATTCAATTGATTGAGCCATATTTAATAATATTATAAATAATGATATGGATATGGTAATTTTTATGTAAAAAGAAAATTAAACAACAAAATGTTAATAATTAACTAATATAAACAGAGTGTTGAAATAGCAGTATGTGGCAGGATCGCTCACAGACCGAGTCAGTGCGGGCAGAACGAAGCCCTCATGTTCATACCAGGCAACTCTGTGACAGTGGCCCAACAGTTCCTCAGGTGTATTCTTCTCAAACTCGCTCCCAACAACATATTCACTCGGATCTTCTACAACAACTTCCCCCGTCAGTATAGCCCATAGTATACAATTCTTTCAATAACAATTATTATATTATAACAATTATAACAATACTATATTATATTATTATAACAATGTTATGTTATAACAATTATTATTGAAATAACAATTATTTCACGAATTTTCACCATTCCCTGTTGCTTTATTCTAAAGAAAAAAAAATGAATTATTCTTTCCTGATACGTGTTATTTTTTGAAATAAATATTTATTTACTATTCGTTAATAATTAATTAAAACTATTCTTATGATGAACTCACCTAGTATAGTAGCTCTATTAAAACAATAATTGATGCATAGCATTTTGTTATTTACAAACATATTTGTTATGTATGTTATTTAAGAGCGTGGTATTTTTATTTATTAAAGTGTATTTGTAGTGTTGTCTGTGTGTTTAAGAAATGTATATATGCTCAGCATGCTAATTGTATTCCTTATTGAGGTGCTTTCTTTTATCTACCCGCTCATTTGTTCTAGAGTCTACCAAGACGATTTTCTTCCAAAGTATTGTTCAGGCTCTCAGCGAATTCAATGACTTGACTATTCTCGCTCCGCTCCAGTTATTTCTCGAGGTGATTATTTCATTGATTGCTGTCTCTTTCTACAGAGCTCATTATTTTGTTTGCAGATTCCACAGTTCTGTTTATTTCAGTTCATTACATCCCGTTACTTATTCTCCGATATATCATCCAAAAAATTCACTTCTGATAAAAGTTAATTTTGATTATTACTGCAGTATAAAAATTATTGATTATTCCACTCATTTGAATAACATTATTAACTTTACATGAAACAACTCTTTTATAATCATTTTGAAATTTATAATAGCCCCTTTTTGTGTACATGCTATATTTACCTTTATCAACTTCAAAAAAATGAAAAAGAATTTCACTTCAGTAAATTTTATCCATATGAATCTTTCAATAATGTTAAATAAGAATTACAGGACTTATGACTAGATTATTTTTATAATATTGGGAAGAAGTTAATTGGATAAATAAGTTTGAGCATAAAAAGGTTTGATTAAAAAAAATGATTAAGAAAGTAGTTAAAATCTGATTGATTTGAACAAACCATTGTAATTATTTGATTAAGAGGTATCATTTAATCAATTTTTCATTATTTGGCAAAAATTGTTTTTCAAAATTTAACATCCTGCAATATCTACTAAATCATTAGTTGTGCAATCCGTAATTGTGTGATATTTACTCATTCTGAGGTAAAATGGATAAACAAACAAAAGTCTCCATACAAATGAAGTTTTATTCAACAACAACAACGCGTTTCTTCGAACACTTTGTGTTCATTATCAGGAAGACACTATAATACAAATTATATCTAATCAGTTACAAAATTAGAGTGAAATAATAAAATTCAATTAAGAGAATTAAAGACATACCCAAGGATGTGGTGCTGAAGGGTTGGTTCAGTGAAAACAACTTCCAGTCCAGTGGACCAACCCTTCAGCACCACATCCTTGGGTTTGTCTTTAATTCTCATTAACAAAATGTTAATAATTAACTAATATAAAAGGGGTGTTGAAATAGCACCCCTATTTATAATTATTTAATAGTTAGCGAATTAAATGATTATAAATGAATATAAAATTCAAGATATCTTTTTTAAGATATTTTTAATATCTTAAAAATGGATATTCAGAAATTTCTCCAAACAATGTTTTTTTTTGAAAAGATAATGTGTTTCTGAAATTAATAGACTCTTTTAAAATTTTCACTTGTTTTTTTTTTTAAATTAATAGTCTCTTTTCAATATTTTAATAATTTCTTCAAATCATTTTGAATAGTTACAAATTTCATTTGAAACGCCACTGGTTAATTTATGGTTTATTCTTTGTCAGAATTTTCAAGAATTTTTGAATGTTTGAAGTGATATAGTGTGAAATTTATTTCATCCCTTAATAATTTAAATATTTAAATTTAAATAACATTTCATCCCATAATAATTTAAATTATTAAATTTTTAGGAGCTAAGGAACAATATTTGTTCCTTAGCTCCTAAATAAAAATTTTCTATATTATTAATATGGGAAACCGTCATACCTCGTACAATGATGTTGGAGTCGTTGGAGTGCTTTCGGTCGTTGTCCATCTTCAATCGTAACTACTCGTAACTAACTGAGGTAGTTGCTATTGAAGATGGACAACGTCCGAAAGCGCTCCAAAGACTCCAACATCATTGTACGAGGTATAACGGTTTTCTACATTAAAAATATAAATTATATTAACCTCAGTGGTAGTAATAATATGCATAAAAAATTTTCTGTTTTACTTAGGAGATGGATTTGAAGAAGACAGTAGCAGGTGATTTGATGCAGCTAGTGCTAACCAACATGGCCTGCTACATGGAGTGTCTTCCTCTGGAGAGCAACGCTGGCTCCTGGTCCTCCATCCTCCCGCAGTTGGACGCCCTCTTCAGACGTCTTTCTGTCCAAAACTACATCTGCCCCCTGCCCTTCATCAAAATCATCACTCTCATCTTGAAAATACCCTCCATTAATTCATGCAAGGTGTTCACAGGAATCATTAAATATTATAAGCATACAGTTTTAGTTTAGTTTTATTATTCATAACTTAGTTTTTAATATAAGAATATATAAAAATTAGTTTTACTTTAGAATATAAGACATTTTAAATTTTAATTGAAAGGTTTTTATTTCTAATCTATATTCAGTTTGTGATCATGATTGCTTCCAACGCTAGCCACTAGATGGCACAACCTGTTAGTTTTCTGTTATCATATTTTTATTATGTAAAAATAAAACAATAAGTATATTTCATAAATTCGAAATATCTTAGAATTATATGTTTTGGTCAAGTTAGATTCCTTACTAGTTTAAATTTTTAGTATAAAGTATTATTTTACCGTTTTAATAAGCATAAAACATTTCTAATAGCTTATTTAAATTATTTTCGTTTACTTTTTCAAAACTATGTTTTTGTTGAAACAAAAAATTAAATAACTATGTTGCATTTACCATAATTGAAGTCGTTAAAAGATTATTAGACGAGATTTCAGTTCAGTAATCACGCTTAATATGTATGTTTAATATTACTTGAGTAATTTTCATATCCTCTTTCTTTCAGAGAATGTTTTAAAAAGAATTTAATTTTAGTATTCATGTCAATTATAAAATTTTCTCATGTGTTTTTTCTCAAATTATTAGTCTTTTTTCAATATTTTAATAATTTCTGCAAATTATTTTGAATAGTTAATGTTAATAGTTACAAATTTCATTTGAAACGCCACTGGTTAATTTATGGTTTATTCTTTGTCACAATTTTTAAAAAATTTTGTGTTTGAAATGGTATTGTGTGAAATTTATTTTATCCCGTGAAATCTTATTTGTTTAAATTAGTTTATTAATCTCTTATATATTTCAGGCCATGTTGGAACCATTTTCAAAAATATTGAGTTTTACTATCCAGAACTTCCCAGTAAAATTTGTGAATTTGGTTGATGTTTGCTATTTATGTAACAAGGCTTTTAACAGGGTGAGTAAATTCGAGAAATGTAAGATTTTTTTAATGATTTATTGGTATTAAATAGTAAAGTTTAATTATGTATCTTTTTTTCCTCCAAAGTAGTACCCCTACTTGGAGGGAGTTTATTGCAATATTTTTACATGTACCTATTATGTACCTGTTGTTAATTTGACTGAAGACTGTTAATTAATCCGGCCACCGGATAAATGGGGTTAATGTCTTATATTTGTTTGCTCACTTGAGTAATTTTCATACCCTCAATATTTTTAATTCTCTATTTTGTAAAAATATGAGTATATTCATTAAAATGTTTTATTATATCTATAAATGATATCTTTATAGATATCAATTTTAGAGATATCTATAAGTAATTTTGATTTATTTTAGTAATTTAGTCAGAGATCATTACTAAAAACTCAGATACAACGAATTTAAATCAACTAACGGAAAGTAAGACACAATATCAATTTTAAAAAAGCTCGCAAGGAAGAAGGCAGTGCAGATAATGAAAGTTGTGCAGATAACAAGAATTCGGGATTTTTTTTTATAATTATTTTAGTCCAGAGGACATTTATAACACTAGTGAATAACACTGGTCTTTATTATCGTGCTATGCCAGATGGTTTCCTCTGTTATAAGCATATTTCACTCTGTGGGTATAAAGAAGGAAAGGACGACATTACTGTTTGTATTGCGAAAAATCATCAAAACTACTTGGTATATGAAAAAGTGTTTTAGGGGATTTAGGTGAGAAAACGATGTTTTAAGGGTTTAAGAATAGAAAGTTTACTAGTGGAATATCAGCAAACAAGAATGTATTGTTGACTTTTGAATTTTTTTGACATTGTCTTATAAGTTGAAACCAAAAATTTCAGGGACAAAAGAAAAATGTTATTGCTTTTTGGCAATTGTGCAGTTTACCCTGAGTTGGGTAATTTAAAAAAACAAAAAGCTTGAATTTCTCCCACCCAATACAACATCGTTAGCTCAACCTATGGACCTGTTCATGAGAAATAAATTAATGATGTGTGAAGAAAACTTGTGAAAATTTCATCGTAGATTCCATTGATGAAGACCTGCTAACAAGATCTTCAACAGCAACAGAAATTAGTGCAAAAGTTTCTCTTTTTGCAAGCAATATAGTTTATCTCTAACAGTTGGAGAGCTATATAAGTTATCACCATAGTAAATTGCTTAGCTGCTTCTGGTTTTAAAGTTATGG
Organism: Hermatobates lingyangjiaoensis; assembly: GCA_026182355.1. NCBI lineage: Eukaryota > Metazoa > Arthropoda > Insecta > Hemiptera > Hermatobatidae > Hermatobates > Hermatobates lingyangjiaoensis. Next base: position 241,480 of record JAPFBL010000420.1, read on the forward strand.
AAATGTTAGAGTTAACAAACAATTCCGAAATTAAAGACATAATAGAAGATTCCATCATAAATGCAGAAGAATATTTTACAATGGGTGACAATTGTCGAAGGTATTACGCTGAAATACCCAAAATTTAAGACCGTGATGGTGATGATGGTGCCGATGATGATGATGATGACTCAATTGTGTCTTCACAAATACATGTTTTAAATACTTGTGATTAAGTAATAATAATAATAATAATAATAATTTCTTATTTTTTGGTTTATTGTTCCTAAATAAGAGCAGTGTTGTCCATATTTTTGTTCACTATGATTGTGCTAGGTTATCAGTAGGGCTTTAAAGCCTTGTAGATTACATTGTATACACTTCAAACCTTGATAAGTCGTAGACATTTTTAGTAAGGCAGTGCAGATAGTGAAAGTTCTGAAGAATGGGAAATAATAAGAATTCGGGATTTTTTAAATTATTTTAGTCCAGAGGACATTTATAATACTGGTCTTTATATTTGTTTGCTTACTTCAGTAATTTTCATATCCTCAATATTCTTAATTCTCTATTTTGTAAAAATATGAGTATATTCATTAAAATGTTATTATAATTATATTCATTAAAATATAATGAAACTGGTCTTTTTCTAATATCCATAAATAATTTTCTTGTATTTTATTCTGTTTTTAATTATTTTTTTTTAAAAAATAACTATAATATTATGTTAAAAATATTATAATTTTATAAAAATAAATCAGTAGCCACACAAGCATGTTTATTACAATAAAACATTATAAATTAAAAATTCTCTTAGTTTGCACACTTAACACTCCAATCAGAGCTTGTTATTTAACATTTTATTAGGTGGGATATCTAAAACACAATGCATACGGTTGTTTTCTTGCTTTTAATTTTTTTTTCCTTCCTTTATCCACTTCTCTGAAGATAATTCTACATTTTGGATTTTGATTGCTTGCTTTATATTCTTTTTATTTATAATTTGAGGAATAGGAAGAACTCTGATACAGCTGGGAGTTGTTTTTAAGTTTTACTTTCTAAAACTCAAAGTTACGATGTGCATGTAGTTGACATTGTTAATCATATTTTCAAATTTGTTTAAGTCTGTAAACCTGGAAACATTCATTCATTAGCTGATTTACTTTTTCCTTTGATATAGTTTGTTGCCTTTCTCCATAAATATATTTGTTTAACTAAACAACAAAAGCTGGTTTTATTAATGTTCTTGTTAGAATTTCAACCAGATTATTAGTATTGCTTACCACTTCAATAAAGCAGTAATGATGGTAACTTGGTACAGAAGCACTGTCCTCAGAGATTAGTTCTTCTTTTTAAATTATTAAATAATACTCTTAGTTTATTAATAACTTTTTCAATTTTATCCCTGTTCACATTTTATAAGTTCCCGGTATTAGTTTTTAATTTACAGACGATTTGTGGCCGTAGTAAACACACTGGCAAACTCAATGTTCGTCATCTTTACAAATACATCTGTACAAATATATCGTGGACAATTAATATGAGAGCAGCCTAGTCAAATAACTTCTAAAAATTTATAAATAATATTCCTATTTAACGGTTGGTTTCCAACCAGTCGTTGTTTATTCTCCCATTATTTGTCTCCTGAAGATGATTGAACCAAAAAATTAAAGACAGTATTGTTTGTTTTTCCTTTTATTTGTGTTTCTTTAATAACTTTGAACTATTGCTGTCCTTTCCGAATCTCGTTTTTACAACATTTAAGCATTAATTTATAAATTTTGATTTTGTTTTCAGGAGAGAGAGAAGGTGGCTTTAACCAGAACTGTTGTATTCGAGCTAGTCCAAGCACTTAAGTTCAAAACGAACATTCCCGAGGCCAACTTTCTCGTTCTTATAAACCTTGTTTTACAAGTGAGGCTTTATATTTTCTATCAAATTATTCAAATATGATTTAAATTACACAGCAATGAAACTACTAATTATCCTTTTCATTAGTAGCTTTATTAAATTTTAATTCTCAATGAAAATACTTCTTTTTTTGAAATAAAGTAATTATTGTAAGAATATATATAACAGATGCTCATACATTAAAATAATTTTTTAAGCAATGAAAAAAATTGTACTATAAGAGTACAATTACAACATGTACAAACAATTGTATTATACAATTACACTATAACTTACTGCATCAATACCGTGTAGTTTCTGTTAGAATTATAATTAATGTATTATTTTGGGAGTTGAAACATACTATTTTGTCATTTAACATGAAATATAAATAGTGATAATAATTCTTAGTAAATTTAAGAACAGAAAGTTATTCCATTTTTTTGGGATAACTAATTACGCTTTTCAAACTGATTAAGACATTAAGTATTTTGAATTGTAATCCGGTAATTGTAACAATTATTTAAGTATTTAATTAAAAAAAAGAATCTTTATAAATATAAAATTAAATTGAACAGAAAATTAATAAAATAAAAACTAATAAATAAATTAAAAAGCAAATTAAATTTAAGAATAAAACATCTGTGAATACTATTTGACGGTTCAGGTTGATACCTGGATTTGAACGAGCTCCTAGGAGCCATATGTGGGCTTTTTCAGAAGCTCTTAAAGTGACAGATCTACTGTGCTGAGGGGCTGTTTTTAGTATCTGAACTCTTATAACTGTTACATAGTTCTCATTTAATTCTTGTTGTTTCTTTAATTATTTGCTTCAACTGAATAACTCCTACTGGTATAACTAACAGTTGTAGAGAATAATGAACCTACTTGCTGTTTTGTTTTCATCTTTATAAAGTGTTTTAATGGATGTATTGTGTTGAAAGGACGCTGGGGGAATGCTTCCTTCGAACATTCTTGTTGAAGATTCCTTCATAAACAACATGGATTCTGGGCCGATTCTGAACACAAGCGCTGCAGAGCTGATGCGACAACATCTTTCCGACTGTCTTGAGTTCTTGGCAGACATCCACACCATCACAAAGATTAAACAAGCCGCTGATAAGAGCAAGGTCATTGTGCTTTCACACATATTTTACGCATGATTTCTAAAATTAAAACGCTTTCAATTATTATTTCTAATTTCTTTGCGAAAAAGTTATAGTTATGTATTTTTTTTGTCTAATAAATAATATATTTCTTTCTAATATCTTTCTAGGTAAGAAAGAAGTATACATATAAATATATTTTTTATATCGTATCGTGATGTGAACTCAGTATGGCGACTGCTACTTGTTCTTTATTTTGTATTTCAATTTAGATATTTCCCTACGAAGATATACTTATCATGCATCTGATATAAATGCTTTAAAGCAATATTTCTGATTTCTTAGACCTTTGTCCTAACTGCTAAATTTTGTTTGATGTGTGTAGTATGGTGAATAACGCACGGATCAGTTGCGGTCTAGCAGCTCTAGTGTGTTCGCCTGTTGTATTGAAGATTGGAGGTTTGAATATTAGTCGTGACTCTAGATTTTTCATGTGAGAGATTAAGAACCTTGTGGGTACCGTCTTTTGGAGAGGATGTTCCTTAAGATGTAAGGCACTCGTTAAGGATCCCTACTGAAATAAACTTGTATGAGGTAAAATGTAGAAACTCAGATGTAGGAACATCTACATCATAGGAAATTAATAAATAATAAATGAACAGTCTATGAACTGTTATTGAACGGTCTATTATTATTGTAATGTGATTTTAGGTATTTAGATTAATTTTGTTATGTGTAGTTTCAATTTCTTGTTTTGCTGAAGATGGTGGATGTAATACCGAAACATGTCCAATAAGAATTCAAACAAATATGGTGACTTAATTTTTAAGTTGAACCCAGAAATGAAGAAAAGATTTCGAAATTTGAAAAACTATTCGACGAAGTTAAATCAAGTGGAATCAGACATCAAGTTTTTAAATGCATGTAGTATATATATAATATGATATTCAATGATCAAACCACAATAAGAAATGGGAAAACAAGACTAAGATCTTTCAACCGTAACAAGCGGTCTTCGTCAGAGTCAAAAACCCAACTGAACACTAGATGCAGAAAACATCTGGTGTGGAGTTGAGAAGAGTGGGAGGGAAGAGTGGTATTTTAAAAGGGTGAAAGTGCAGGAAAGGACTAATGTCCAGAAAGGGATGTTTGGGGAAACAAAGGAGTACAGTGTTTATGTGAAATCTTTTTATATAATATGATATATATATTAACGCCAAGTACGGCGTGCTTGGTCGCCCATTCTCTTTTCCCCTGAAGACGGATCATCTTACAAAATGTGAGTTTGTAAGTGTGTCTCTTTCTCTGTGTCTTGCTCTCCTTCGTTTTTGAACTACTTTGCGTCCAGTTTGGATCGTTTTTTCGAATTTTAAGTTATTTTATATATATATTATATATATATATATATGATAAACGGAAACGGTCCGGCAGGACAGATTACACTCCAAATAAACTGTGAGACATAGACAGAAACATAACAAAGACTCACTTTTCAATATTTCGACCGTAATGGCGGTCGAAATATTGAAAAGTGAGTCTTTGTTATGTTTCTGTCAATGTGTCACAGTTTATTTGGAGTATATATATATAATAAATAAATCCACTTAATATAATAAAGTAAATGTATACTTCATATATGTATATTGCATATGCATAATGGATAAATTAGCTTGTGGAAAGGGATAAAAACCATATTATTACTATTAACTTAAATCTAATCATTGTGTTACAATATTTTACATTATTGCTCAAAATTATCTGTTACAACATCACATTTCAGAGTGTCTGTTTATATTATTAAGAAATTCTTTACAACTATGAATAATATTTTATATGTTTAAAAGAGCATGTATGTTATACTCCAAGAAAACAGCGCAACAAAAGATGAATATGATGGTTGTAGAGTAAAGGAGCTGCTCTGGGGTTGAGTGAAGATACGTTTGGAGGTACTCTGAAGAGTGGCATCGCTCAGTTTGTGGCGCTGGAGATGGCTCGAGGTGGAGGGAGAGACAACAGGGCCGTTCTGCGCTGCCTGCCCTGGCTCTATAACGCCCCTTCGTCCATACAGCAGGGGTACTTTTCTTCATCTTCTTCAGTTAGAAAGAAATAAACAAATATCTTACATTTCTACTACAAATGATTATTTTCGTCCGTTATGAACGCTACCAAAGTTCATTGAAGGCTCAAAAATAAAAATCTGTGTCAAATTTAATTACTATGCTTCTCTTTTCATAGTAAAAGCAACTCCAAAAAAATTGACATTGCAAAAAAGGGTAGATAGGCTAGGTTGAAACGGAAACCCGGTTTGAAAACATTCTCGGTGTTTGCTGTTTTTTATCAACTGAAGAACTACAGTGGTACTATAAAGTATTATAATATTGTTTTCCCTCTTAGTATAATATCTTTTAGTATAATTTGCAATGCAGAAAGATGACCTGATTATTGCACAATATTGTAATAAGAAGAGAAATGGAAAACTCAGGTACAATTTATTGTATTGTCAATCATGTTTTATCTATTGTGTTAGAAGTGTTCAATGTAGGTAGCATTTGCAGCAGGGGTATCATCAATACGTCAAAAGAATTCTTTCAAAGTATTCTCATGTCCACTGAATTAGTCTCTATTGTAATCGTTTTTATGGTTATGTACACTTAAGGGTTATGTAATTCACGTCTCCGCTCCTTCGTTCCTTCTGCTTTTTCTTTTTCTCCTCTCCTAAAGACGGCAAGACAACCGAAATGATCGAGAAGCGTGAGTTTAGTCCTCTGTTTTGTTTTTTTTTTCTGTTCTCTATTCGCAATTTTAATTATATACATATGTCTCTCACTCACGCTTCGCAATATGAAAACATTAAAAACTATATTAACTTAATCCCATATATAGAATTCAAATTCCACCTTCTATAATCATACGTGACTTTAAACAACGAATAATGTCAGCAATAATTCAGTCGACCATGATATGTTGATAAACATCTAGGGTTCTCTTAGTGCATTGATGTTGCACATGTTAACAACATAGAATGCTTGTAAAACAGTAAGTAAAACGTTATTGTGTGTAAAACAAATTACTAGTCATCCGAATTTCCAAATTTTTTTAAAAATATTAATCAATATAATTGAGTCACACGCTACATTTTCGTAGGTGTGTAACTTCGAATTAAGTATTAATTACAAAGTATTTTATTAAAGATATGATTATGCTATGCTGGTGTTGTTTCGTTGTTAGAAGTTATTTGGTATTATCTGTTTTATTAGTTGCAATACAACAAATATCGTTATGGCTAGATATATATTTTTCCATTTGTAGTTTACAGTTCGCTTGATTATGAGATTGTTCGTTAAATCGAGAAGTGGTTGCAAATCATGTAGAGGCAATGTACCTTTAGGGCTATAAACAATATCCGAGTTTATTAAAAACAATATTTTATAATAAGCAAAGAAATTAGTGAATATTTTCACGTTAATAATAATTACATTCTTATTGAAGCTTTAATGTTTCCAATATAAAATATGCACTATCACTTTTATTACTTTAAAGTAGCTTGCGAGGCGTTCTAATGGTTTTTCTTTTATTAATTTTTCTAATGTAATAAAATAATTTCTAATTTTTTCCTTGTAATGAGCGTTTCAATTACTATCAAGTTCTTCAGTTTCTTAAGTTATCATTACATTATATTTCAATTTCATTTCTCTTTCTATATATAAGAGGGACTGAACTTTAAAATCTAATTTGTATTGATTTTTCAGTTTGTGGCTGAGACATGCTATATTCTATCGTGTATAAACAAATAATTTTCCTTGTTCCATTCGCACCAAAATACCTTTTGCAGATCGTATGTTTTGCTTAATTTGTTTTTTAAACCTTTTTCTTTTTTTCCTTAAAATAAAAAAAGAAGTAAATTCTTGTCTTAATACAATTTCTGTCAAATCTCTGTAGAAATCTCAGAGTTCAGAAAGGATCAATTTACATCCAACTTAGAGGGCCAGGTTTGCTCAGTGGTTAACGTACTCGCCTCTGAACTGGTAGGTTCAGGGTTCGATACCTACCTGGCCCTCGATTTATTCACACCGGAGGCGAATAAATCTGAGTACGTCGTCCCTCGGACAGAGAGACGTTAAGCCGTCGGTCCCGAGCCTGTACGATGTCAGGTACTCGTTAAAGATCCTTTCTTAAAACACTTGAGTTAGACGAAATTTAGGAATCCCTATGTAGAATCACCGATCAAACAAAATGACCGTAAGGTCTGATGTTTTTAACCTGATAGGGAATCTGTTTAAACATCCAACTTCCTAAAATGCTGTTTCTTTTTATATTTTAAATGCAAATATTATTGTGTGTTTGTAAATTGATTTACCGTATTGCGTTATAATGCGAGACATTTAAAGACCCCGGGAGTTCCTGGATTGTGTCAGCCACATTCGCCTGCTGTCGTGGCTACTGGTGGGGTCTCTCACTCACGCTGCGCAACACACCACTCTCTACCAGCCCATTCCTCAAGAGGCCGCCTGTCACATAGCCGACTATGTCCAAGTCATCATGGCCGGCTTCGCTGAACAGTCAAAGGCTTCCGTTCTCCATATGTCGTCTCTCTTTCACGCTTTTGTTCTATGCCAGGTTATTCATTTAGTTTTCACTGTTGATTTTGAAATAATTTATATTTTACATATCCGGGAGATGTATATTTCAAAAAATCGTAATAATGAGGGTTGGAGAGCATTCTATTTCAATAGCACCCTGTCCGTTACGATTGCATCGTATTCTTCAACCACTTTGCTAACCTTCGATACTCAATCATACCATTGATAGTTTAGGCTTGAATTCTTGATTTTGTATTATTTAATAATTTTAATTATAAGTGATAGTAATATGCATATTTTATTTTTTCGCATATTTGATGGTAATACTAAATGGTAAGCTAATTTATACGAAAATTATAGGAAATGAGAAATCAATTTTTGAAATTAAATTTGAAAATATATGTGGTTATTTCCTCTCTCTTTCCTAAATGTAGTCTCATAAGAACTCCTATTATTTTTAAAACCTAAATATGTGCACGGGAATTTTTATAACTAAGTATTTCTTTTTAGGTGAATAGAAAATGTAGCACTGAAACAATTTCATCAAATAAAGAAATTACTCTTATTAACATTCTATAGACTTTATGTAAATAAATTGTAAAAAATAATTAAAATTCAGCAAAAAGAGAGTAATAAACGTATGACAAACTTGCGTCTACATTGCGTCTAACAGACTTTTTGATATGTTTGAATACTGGAACCATTACGTTGAAACGTTATTGGTATATTGTTTGTTATGAGTATGTGAAGTTAGACACGTCAGTAATATAAATTTATTAGAGACATGCCATTACTATTAGGAATATCGTTATTTCAGTCAGTGGTGTGTGACAATGTACAGAATAATAGATTTAACATTGGTTTAATATAATATTAGTTGTGATGAAGATAAATTGAACTTGTTGAATGAATTATGGCCGTGGTTTGATATGTGAGGCATTCTCTAGTGACACTCATTTGCATGATAAATATTAAACAACTGTTTCAGCTGTGGACTGTTTACTTAGAACAAGTGGCAGCCTCTAATTTTCCAAACAGCGACGCCACCTCAGTTACCATGAGTGTTATATTTGACTTCTGGGGAAAAGTGACTCCCAGCATATTACAATTAGTCTCCCACTCAAAAGTGGTAAGATTTCTTTCAGTCATCTTTAAAACTATTTATAATTTTTAATACATAATTAATTTATCAATATTAATTGAAAATCCCCGAATGCTCATATGTTCTCTTCAACATTCTAACATTCGTAGTTTTAAGTTATGAGCAGACCGTCCAGGAGCAATCACGGAGTCAAGAAATTCAATTGGATAATAAACTGCTTCCTCATCACTAATCACACTGTTTACTGACTTGTAAGTTCTTTCCTCAGCTTGATATAGCGCAAGAACTTGTTTATTGATTTTTCCTGCCTACTCATTTATAGGGATAAGAATTGCTCGTTCACAATGATAGTTATTCTGAATAGATGGCACATTTTGAACTTCGGGAAACACCTTGTCAATTATCTCTTGCTGGGAGCTTAAATCCAAATGAAATTGAATTCAACTAACTATACCTACTTCCTATACCTGTATATTTTCAAAATAAACATCTTGTGTGAAGTTTGCCAAAGACAGCTTAAAAGTCCATAACTTCGCTTCTTCGTTGAATTTCCAATCCATTCAAAGCTTAGATTTCTAATTGGAGTCTACTCCATTCTCTTAAGCCTTGTTTCTCGCGTTATTTAGTCAAATATTATTTACTTCAGGTGGCGTTAATAAGAATAGTTAATAGTTCACGTATTTAAAAAAAAATAAAAGAAACAAGACAACAATAAACATAAATAACGTTAAATAAACCTTAATTCGAAATTAAGTTATTGGATATTGTTTATGTAAACTATTTTTAAATTTTGTTAAAGTAAATGGGTCTTTTGACTAGTAATGATGACCCATTACAATAAAACCACAGAATGTTATTTTATAGAGACTATGAAGAGGAAAGTAATTTCTCTGACGGTCAACTTTAATTTCTATTTAGAATTTCGGTAGTTTTTATGTCTTGATATATTTATCTGAAGAACCACGGATTCACTTTTTTAATTACATAATAAAGATCTATTACATAAATAGATGTTTTGTTGAACGACGTTTGTACTGTGGCATGAATAAATTTCATTGTCCATCTTTTAATGAAATTTATTCATGCCACAGTACAAAGGTCGTTCAACAAAACATGTATAAAAGAAGGATTGCTCCCCAAATTTGCAAATATATATATAACACTATTTTTCTTTCTTATCGAGGTTTCGTCTAGCTTCAATAATGTAACACCTTTAAGCCACAAACCTCGATAATAAAGAAAAATAGTGTTAAATATATGTGGTCGAGATTGGAAAACATTCGTATATATATATATATATATATATATATATATATATATATAATTCAAAAATGAATTATCATCCGAAAACGTTTACAAATGTCTAAAGTGAATTAAAAAGTAACAAAATAATGGTGAACTCTTTACTGTTATGATGATAGTTTGAAAATTTTAGGTTGGAAGTGTGTTTCATTTTTATGAGCTTACGGTTTATTTCGGAACTGTGTGTATAAAATTAGAAGATGATCTATTTTTTGCACAAGCAGCTATTTCAAAAAAATATTTTACAATATTTGTAACAATACAAGTATTAAATTTCTTTTCATGACATTAACTGACCCTCATCCAAACTGTTCTGGTAATTTAAATATCGATTTCAATCATTGGAGTAATTTGTTAGTAGTAATTTATTAGCTTACTTTTTATTGATATTTACGCTGAAAATTCGAGTTATTATGATTGAATGGTGACATTTTCAGTTGGCTGAAACGGTAAACCTTCACTTCGTCAACCTACTTGAGGCCCTACTCGAGTGCAAGTCTTCAGTTCTCAGTAAACTGTTGCCAGTTTGGAACCCAGTCATTTACTCCCAGCAGGTTACAAGCTTTTAAGTCGTATTTAACATATTTGACTTTGGAAATATCCGATTAGCTGTCACTAACGTTTGCGTCATTATGTGCTTCACGCAATATGGTGCCTTTCAACTCGATATAACTTAATGTGAAATGATGGATTATATTGTGTATTAGAACATGTTCCAACCATGGTAAATGCCCCAGGTGTTAGACGCACTTATTGTTATTAATAGTATAATGGACAGGTCCGACTATTTACCAGATTTTACCAGTGTAAATGGCTTTGCAGATTGTATCACCCTCTTACCATATATGTAATGATATTTACGGCATAGGGTCAGTGGTTGTGCATTTCCCAAGGGCCAGTATTGTTTTCCCCAAGACATGTATTGGCAGGACTGTCCTCAACATTATTGACTCGTATAACCTTCTCATGGTAAAAGAGAGAGTGAGAGAGAGGCATGTGGTTGTGGTTTCACTTCTCCTTGTCGAGTCAACTGTCGGTAAGGATTACTTAATATCCATATTCTTTTGCATCTCTGATATCGGTCTTGTATATTTGAGTCAACAAACAACCTGTTGAATAAGAATAAATTTCACTTACTTAGGACATGTCGACCTCTTGGCTTAGAGCAATTTGTGGCCAGTTACTATTATTTATACACCCCGTGATGCGCTAGACAACCTTTATTCTAATCGTGCACATATATGATTTTTACTTCCATCTTTACTTTCATACAAGATACAGACGTATAAAAGTATGGTGTTTGGGTTAGTATTTTGATTTCAAGTTTTTAATGGAAATACGTTTTGGGGTTTACAGATTTTAGTTAAGTAGGTTTCACAAATACTACTGTATTTGTGTATGTATGTATATGTGTCTGTTTTAATTGTGTTAGTATTTGCATGTTTACTTGTACTAGAATTATTTTTAATACTCATGTATAATGGAACATTCTATTGATTTTCGATTAGTTAGGAAATTTTGAAATTAGTTAGTTACTCTTAACTGTTATGCTAAACGTAACAATTAAATACGGCATTTCTACCACACTCCAGTTTTATATACTGTATATGCTATAGATGTTTGTATTTCCATTAAATATTAAGAAAATAAGTAATAAGGCATAAGTAATATTACAAAATAAAATTAATTATTAGGAAATTTATCTATTCAGAATGTCCTTGGCAAAAGTAATATTACAAAATAAAGATTATTAGGAAATTTATCTATTCAGAATGTCCTTGGCATAAGTAATATTACAAAATAAAATTGATTATTAGGAAATTTATCTATTCAGAATGTCCTTGGTATAAGTAATATTAAAAAATAAAATTGATTATTAGGAAATTTTTCAATTTAGAATCTTTGAGATAGGTAATATTAAAAAATAAAATATATTAAGATATTGATATAGCTTTTCGACCAGTGATTTTTAAAGTTCAAAGATTTGTTTCTTGAGGATTTTTGGCCTAAAGAAATTACACTCCTGTTTATTCACGGACGTTTCGCCAAAAATTTCTAAAGACCAAAAATCCTCAAGAAACCAATCTTTTAACTATATTAAGACATTTAATTTCAAAAGTAAAATGTTGATTTTACTCGAAATAATCTTTTTTATTTAAAGCTGTTTATGTTAAATTAACTGAAAATCGCTGGTGATTTATATAATGTTATGAAGTATTTGTTTGGAATTACTGATTTCGGATTGGGGTTAGTTACCAGGACAGCTGCAGATGAGACTTCAGAGCTGCAATAACTATGCTCCCAGCTTAGCGTCGCCCAGTCCTCAGGACTCGTCCAGTCACCCTAACCACAACACAGTCCTCATCAACTGGCTGCAGAGACTCCAGTTCAAGATGAGTCAGACTGAACTTCAGTCATCGGCAGCCACTCAGTTGTATTCATCGTAAACGCTTTCCTTAGGCATTCTCCGTCTAAACTGCTGTAACTTCCAAGGGTTTATAACTAGAACTCTTTCTTCACACCTTAATATTGTTTGAAACTTGTTTGCGTTTTGTTCTAGTCAAGAAATTCTGCAGAACACCGAGTTCTATTATGCTTTGTTGCTAATTTATGTTATCCAATACTTTTTCTTTATTTTTTTAAACCACAAGGAAAATAAATTCTCCTACGGTGAATTAACTGACAAGAGAATTCTACAGCTATCCAAATCAATCACATAATACAGTAATTCTTCAGTTACCTCCATCTTATTAAATGATTTTATATTTTCACAAATTTTATTTGTTTCTTTTCTACTTGCATTGATATATACATAAATAAAGTGATTTCAACAACATAAATAAAGTTTAACACTAACAACATATAAAAATATTTCAAGAAGGCTACTATTGTTTATTAACAACTTAAATATCGTATGTTCTGTTTTGATTTTGAAAAACATCTAATGTAACAACATATGTATCCTGAACTGAATAAGGTCTTAGGGGTACCCTTAGGCTTGTCTCCCTCAGGAAGACGTGGGCATGGTCAGTTATTCCCTGTTTTGTGTTGTCCTGATTTTGAAAATTTTATATTACTTGAAATAATTCCCGTACTCGTTAATAGGCATTTACAAAAGTAAGCGATACATGGAGACCAGATGTTAGCATGTTGATGATGTTACCGAAGATTTATAATTACATTCTATCTTTGGTGGACGATTTTTTTCTTGTAGGTGATAGGTTTTTTTGTGTGGTTTAAGACATAATGGCAGTAAATATACCAGGCACTATTAAAAAATCCTATTTTAATAACAAATGTGAATATAAGACAAAATTTAGTACCCCAGAATGAATCAACCTCTAGTTGATATTTTTGAGGATGCTTTTTGCAGTTGCAGTCGTTTGATATGGATGTATTCATATCATGAATATTGCAATAATTGTTTAGTGATGTTTGTACAAGATATATATATATATACATATATATATATATAAAAATTTAAATTACACAAAGCACGACACAGAAAAGAGAATACAAAGAAAACTTACAGAATTCAATATTTCGAACTGTTGTTCGTCATCAGGAGAGTAGACTAGTAGAGAGGACGAAGTGAGAGAGATCTCCCCACGTCGAAGAACGGAGCGCGAATATATATATATATATATATAATATTAAGTTCAAATCATTAAGCTAGTGACCACTGATGACCGTAGTTTGACATTAAGAGCGTCTGAGGAGGCCCACATATGGTTATTGGGGGCCCGATCAGATCCCGGTTTAAATCAGAAGTGTTAACTTTTATTTGTTTTTCCTTTTATTTTTAACTTATATATTCATATTCATATATATATATTTTTTTATTATTTTATTATTATATATTTTTTTTTCCTTTTTTATTATATATATTTTTTATTTTATTTATTTATTTATTTTTTTTATTATTTCCTTTTTTATAATTTTTAATTTATAATTTTTAATTTTATAATTTTATCTATTGTTTTTGCTTTCTCCGTTCTCCGACGTTTAGTGCCTAGCTCCTTTTTTACGCTAGTGCTGCTCTCTTCGGTTGACTCTTTATTTCTTCATTCGCGCTCCGTTCTTCGACGTGGGGAGATCTCTCTCACTTCGTCCTCTCTACTAGTCTACTCTCCTGATGACGAACAACAGTTCGAAATATTGAATTCTGTAAGTTTTCTTTGTATTCTCTTTTCTGTGTCGTGCTTTGTGTAATTTAAATTTTTATATATATATATATATATATATATGCAGAAAAATCAAAATAAACAAACACATGAAGCAGTTAATGAAATTAAACTAAAGGAAAAAAAAGAATACACTAGAAAAAATGCTCTGAGGCCTTTCAATTTATGCCATCAGAGAGCAAACAAAGTAAGAACATGAAGATAACATAAAAGGTATGTACAAGGAAGGTAACGAAAGTACAAATATTGGGTTTATTACCTTCCTTGTACATACCTTGTATGTTATCTTCTTAGTTTGTTTGCTCTCTGATGACATACATTGAAAGGCCTCAGAGGATTTTTTCTATTGTATTCTTTTTTTTCTTTGAGGTTTAATTTCGTATATATATATAAAATCCAATTAAAAAAGATAGCACACAGATAGACATAGGAATAACTCACTTTTATTTTTCGACCATCGTCGTCATCAGGAGGCGAAGAGTCCCGCAGGAAGGCAGAGCGGCGACTGAACACGAACGGTAGCAGCACAATAGCATGTGTACTATCTTTTTTAATTGGATTTTATTTAAAAGTCTGTTGGACCGTTTCATTTAATTATATATATAAAAAGATTTCACATAAACACGTGAAACAACAATCAATAATCAACCACAATAAGAAATGGGAAAACAAGACTAAGATCTTTCAACCGAAACAAGCGGTCTTCGTCAGAGTCAAAAACCCAACTGAGTTAGTTAGGTTGGGTTTTTGACTCTGACGAAGACCGCTTGTTGGGAAAACAAGACTAAGATCTTTCAACCGTAACAAGCGGTCTTCGTCAGAGTCAAAAACCCAACTGAGTTAGTTAGGTTGGGTTTTTGACTCTGACGAAGACCGCTTGTTACGGTTGAAAGATCTTAGTCTTGTTTTCCCATTTCTTATTGTGGTTTGTTTATTAATTATATATATATATATATATATATATATATATATATATATATATATATATAATATAATGATCAAACCACAATAAGAAATGGGAAAACAAGACTAAGATCTTTCAACCGTAACAAGCGGTCTTAGTCAGAGTCAAAAACCCAACTAGAAAGATTTTTTATATATATATATATATATATATACGAGTATAACAGATTCAATAATATATCGACCGTTAGATAGAATAGGTGTGTTCTCTAATCGGGGTTGGGTCAATTTTTTTTTAACCGAATTTTTTAAAATTGACCGAACCCCGATTAGAGAACACTCCTATATATATATATATATATATATATATATATATATTATTACGAGTTCAAAATCGAAGAAGTGTGTTTTCTCTTTATTTATAAATGTTTTTTTCACAAGATCAACTACCCTTTTTTTGAATAATGTACTCAAATTGTTATGTTTTTTTTTCAAAACTACGCTATTGTAGTTTATCTCCTTAACTATTTAACTTCTGTGGTATTTCCTTTTGTGTTCAATTCATTTTTATAATAGATTAGTAAAGTGCTCATAATAAGTTTGGAATGAAACACCAACAACGGCATAAGTTACAAATGTTATACTAATTTTATATATAATCAACTATGTAATGCATTACGTTGTAAATATAAAACTTTGTGTTGACTTATACAAGCATCGAACCCTATTACTGATTCATCACTCTGTGCAAGTCAGCAGTTCGTAATATTTTCAGCAAATCTCCAGGGTTGTTTGACTTTGATGACAGGGGTTGAAAATATCTCACTTTCACCATTGTACATCAAACTATTGTTATTCAATGCATACTATAACATTCTCCGTATCAGTACGCCTTGCTCTGCTTGTCAGAAGTTGTATTGTCCCAGTAAAAAGTATCCTGACTTTGAAGCCACGTATAACACCCCAGAACTCGCAGTTCTCAGTCTGAAGCAAATTGGTGGCCTCGATAAGCATTCTTAACCAATAAAGTGAGCTTGAGATTGTGCTACGTCTGGGGTATAAAGATGGACGACGTACTCAGATTTATTCACCAGTTCAGAGGCGAGTATGTTAACCACTGAGCTGACCTGGCCCCCATGTTGCGATGTTATTATTATTATTATTTAACCCATCCCATAGAAGGTGATAACGTTAGCCGTTTACCGGCTGTTTGTTTGATCGGTGATTCTACAGATTCTACATTGGGAGACCTAAATTTTGCCTAACTCAAGTGCATTTTGATATATTCCAGGTTTGCTTAAGACAGTTTAAAAAAAAGTCTATTATGCAAACAAGCAAAGAATGATAATGAATTAGGTTTTTACTTGTTATGTTTACTAGAAGTTTACAAGGACGGAGATCCTTCGAGGAATGGAGGAGTTATCTGAAAACATTTTGAATTAATGTAGTTGTATTTTCTAAAATGTAAAGTGAATTTGACATAATGTGTCAGTCATTAACAGCAGTCAACTTCACACCAGATCTGACGTAGGTTATGTTATGTTAGGTTAGGTTGCAGTCCCACAAGGGAATACACATACGCCGAACATTGACCCTTTGTAATACTATACAATCAAGATTGATTCTACATTGGAAGCCCTAAATGTTGCCTAACTCAAGTGTATTTAGAGTTGTGATCTTTAACGAGTACCTGATATCGTACAAGCTAGGGACCAACAACTTAACGTCCTCTCCGAGGGACGACGTACTCAGATTTATTCACCTCCCGCGTGAATAAATCAAGGACCAGGTGGGGATTGAACCCCGGACTACTAGCCCAGAGGCGAGTACGTTAACCACTGATTTTTAACTGTCACAATCAGTTAGGTGCTCTTGAAGATGGGATCAAGACGGACCCGAAACCGTTCGAGCTTTTCAGAGACTTTACGAGGTATGACGGATTGTATTATTACTAATTCTAATATTACTAACCTCAGTGGAACTAACCCATTAACTATATTTGACTGGAAGAAGTTAAGAATTGAAAAAACAGGTGGCTGGCCGATCATGATAGCAAGGCAAGAGGGTAGCTAAAAGCTTGGGAGATGTGGACTATTCCAGTGTCTTAGTCATCGTACACATTCCTTATACCTACACTACTGAACCAAAACGCTGATAATGCTTCTTTTTTTTTTTCAAGAAATCCAATATGCCAGTACTGTTGTTGAATAACAGTGCAAAATTTACTTTCTGCGTGTTCTAACTTATTTATTAACTGGACTACCCGTGACCCTTTGTGTCACTCAGAAATTATAACAATAGTTATTGAGGTAAATTCACTGAACATGATTGACAGGGATAATTTTAATTGTTGTTTATTGTTATTAAGGACCGGAAATAGATTCTTACATGACCCAAGCTTTTGATATAGTATTATTAACATGATTCAATATATATATCAATGATCAAACCACAATAAAAAATGGGAAAACAAAACTAAGATCTTTCAACCGTAACAAGCGGTCTTCGTCAGAGTCAAAAACCCAACTCAGTTCGGTTTTTGACTCTGAAGACCGCTTGTTACAGTTGAAAGATCTTAGTCTTGTTTTCCAATTTCTTATTGTGGTTTGATCATTGATTGTTATTTCACGTGTTTATGTGAAATCTTTATATATATATATATATATATATATATAAATCAATGATCAAACCACAATAAGAAATGGGAAAACAAGACTAAGATCTTTCAACCGTAACAAGCGGTCTTCGTCAGAGTCAAAAACCCAACTGACAGTTTCAGTTGGGTTTTTGACTCTGACGAAGACCGCTTGTTACGGTTGAAAGATGTTAGTCTTGTTTTCCCACTTCTTATTGTGGTTTGATCATTGATTGTTATTTCACGTGTTTATGTGAAAGCTTTTATATACAGTAAGTAAATCTAGCAAAATAAAAATCATTTATTTTATTACATAAATAAATAAGACATCAATTCAAGTTATATGCACCATCAAATATATTTAAAACAAACAAAACTGTAAGTTGAAATTTCCAATTTATTTACCTAACATAAAATAAAATTCATGAAAGGGATGTGTCTTTACAATATTACCTTAGAACTTCGTGTTTTATGTGATATTTCTGTACAGGTTTGTTTCTAAAATTAGTCATTTTTAACCTGTAATGTAATAGTTTATTACATATTTGTTGCATTTATTTATAATACATTTGCACTACTGTCATCTGCGAGCACGCAAGCCTCTGGGCTACTCTGGCTCCGTGCCTTAATTTTATTACCAAATAAATTTTATTACTCAAATTTTAAATTAGTTTTCTTTTTTTACATTCATATGTAATACATTTTTACTACTATCATCGGTAAGCATGCAAGCCAGTGGGCTACCCTGTCTCTATGCCTTTGGTTTATTACCAGTGCTTAGATTACACAAATATTAAAGTAAACAAAGAAATTGTAAAAAAAAATATATATAATACATTTGCACTACTGTCATCGGCGAGCACGCAAGACACTTGCTACCCTGGCTCCAATTTTGGGAATATAGTGATAATTTTCTTTTATTTTACATTATTCAGGTAATAAATAATGTATATTAAATTTCAGGTTTCTATTTCCACGGCAAATGGGTGAACAAACAAACAAACTTTATATACAGAGATAAGAGATCGTGATTTTTTAAGTCACTCATTGTTATTATTTTTTATAACTGAATTAAATTATTTGCCATTGAGATTATAGCCTAGTAATAAAAATGAGAAATTAACAGATATATTTGCTAATAAAAATAGCCTGCTATATAAAGAGACTTAATGAACTCACAAATGACGTAATTAAAATGATTTGCTTGGATGACGTCATATGCAAGTCATTGTGCCTCTCATTGGTTAGTTGAGAAGACGGCTTGGTTCAGTAGTGTTCTGATATATCCGGCAATAATATCAAGTATTATTCTCTGAAAAGAACAATATTATTGGATATCTCATCAAATGGTAAGTACGACCGTTTCTGCAACTATTTGTACGTACATTTTTAATGATGAATTAGTTCAATAATAATTATTTGAACAAATAATTAGATGACAATTTCTTAGTGGTTATGTTTAACCAATATGACCATTTTAGGTTAGCGTCCTTTCGTTAAAATAAAATTATCTTACAATCAACAATACAGGCTCATGTTTAAAGACAATATGACAAATTAATTGAAAATATATAGTAATGTGCTCATTATTTATCAAAATGTCAGACAAATATCCTATCAGAAATAAATTATTCAAGTAATTAGAATTTCATTTTAATTTATGGAAGTTTAAGGTAATATGTTACTTTATAATATAATATATAACTCTTGCAATTTGAATTCAATAATAGTTATCATTGTTTTTATAATTATAGTTGTTTCATATTTAATATAATTGACTATTTCAATTCAATTATTAGTATTAATTTGGTTTTACAATGTAATGATGTTTCATTTAACATTAAATATTTTACTAATTACTGACATATTGTTTTATTAATAAATAGAATACATTCCTTATAATCGTTTACTGTTAAATTATGTTAATTAAAAATGATTTGGAAAAAAGATGAAACATTATTACAGCACTAAAAATGTGACTGCAATTACCTTAGCCATAGAACAAGCTCAGCATTTTCTATCTTCCAGTATTAATTTAATATTCATTTCTTTTACCTATATTACCTGTTTTATTTCTTATTAACCTGTATTATTACCAATTGAAATCATTAAGTAGCAAAGAAAAGAGTTGCATAACTGTTAATTTACTTTTGGTTCATTATCTATTATCATAGAGTTGTTAAATTCATTATAAATTTTTCATATTTTGTATCTGAAGTTTCTATATATTGTCATATTTATAATTCTATTTTTTCAAGTATACTCTGTGTATTATGATTTAAAATTGTTTACATAAAATTTAGTCCTATATCATGTTTATTTAAGATTAAGTGGGAAATCATTTGCCAAATTTCACTTATTTCTAGATTGTTTAACACTTTATTTTGATTATTTGAACATTTTTTTTTAATATAAGTAATGATTTTTTAAAAGTAATTCAGTGAAAAGAAACTTTATTTTTGGTAATCATATTCTTTTAAAATTGTTAAAAATGGACTTGTTTTATTTTAATGATTACTGAATGAACTTCAAGATGTTTAAAACAGTTTTGTTGACTTACTTCAAATTTAGTATATTTGTTTGTGATATCTATTTTATATCAAAGAAATATATATCACAAAGAAACTATTATAATATATGCTTCTGTTTTTTGTTTTAGCATATTCTTTTGTGATATGTATATATATGTCAATGATCAAACTACAAACCAATTGATGCCACAAACCACTACTTAAATAAGTGCTTGGTAGAATTTCAGTTTCTACATACACAGTGTTCCTCCAGGGTGGCCAAAAACGTTTAGCAATACACTGACTTTCACATACAAACAAACAGACACACATAAAAAAACCTTTGAAAGTTACTCACAAGGCCTCAAACAAAACGTGTAAATCCGTTAAAATGTTTAAATCTTTTTTTTTCCTTATTACAGTACTTTACTTATGGAAAATTAAAAACAGATCTATCTTATAAATGATTACGTTCAGTTAGATTTCAGTGGCAGTACTACAAAGAACAGACAGTGGCCAAACATTGGCCCTTTGTGATACCACACAATGAACATTCAACTAAATTGGTAGTCCTACATTTTACCTACCTATGTGAATTTAGTGTAGAGTTCATTAACGATTAACTGACATGATATAGGGTTGGGACTGACGGCTTAGCATCCTCTTCAAAGGACGCCATGTTCAGATTTATTCACCTCCCTACTAAATAAATTGAGCGCCACAGTTAGTATTGAACCCTGACTTACCAGTCCAGAGTCGAGCACTTGTCACTGGGCTAACGTGGCAGTCAAAAACTTATAAAAACCTCTCAGCAAGTCAAACTTATTGAATGCATTATTTAAGTCTTAAATATATAAAGACCCACAACAAATTTGGAATCCATACTTCACTAACAGTCACGCAAATAAAGGTCATTCTTTTTGAAATAATTATTTTTATAAAAAAATATTTTTTAAAATAATTTTAGACGGCATATAGTATTTAAATGCTATTATATATTATTAGATTATGGTTTAATCTCGTTTTAAATATCTTGTCCTATTATCTATTCTTTATTATCTTTATTCTATATTATCTATGTCTAATTATCTATTCTTTAAATATCTTTCCTTTAATTATCTACCCTTTAAATATTTTATCCCTTAATTATCTATCCTTTAAATATCCTCTCCCTTAATTATCTATATTTTATATATCTTATCCATTAATTATCTATCTTTTAAATATCTTATCGTTTAAATATTTCACCTTTAAATATCTTTCCTTTAATTATCTACCCTTTAAATACTTATCCTTTAATTAACTATCCTTTAAATATTTTATGCTTTAATTATCTATCTTTTAAATATTTTATCTTTAAATATCTTATCGTTTAAATATTTTACCTTTAAATATCTTATCATTTAATTATCTACCCTTTAAATATGTTATCCTTTAATCATCTATCCTTTAAATATCTTATCATTTAATTATCTACCCTTTAAATATGTTATCCTTTAATCATCTATCCTTTAAATATCTTATCCTTAGTAATGACTTGTTTTACGAGAGTCGTGGAATGTCTGGTAGTAAATTTCATTAAGTTAGTAAGTATATTACTTGAGTTAGTAATAGTAATAATAATTTTTCAAGTTAATAATCGTCAAGATGATGGGGGAGCTAAATGCTCTTTACTAAGGAAGATTGGATTGTGTAATTGTCGAGGACTTTGTAGTTGACTTGCCTGACACAAAGAAGAGTGCAAGAGAGTGACTGTGTTGACAAAGGCGGAGCTTAAGTAAATACTTTTCCATCAATGATGGGGGGGTTCTTGTAGTTTTACACTTGAGCACACCCAGTCTTAGCAATATCTCCATTTTGACTTTTTCTACTCATTGTTAAGGCCAACTCACTTTTTCCTTATCAGTTTCAATCATTAGTAAAAGTATTTAAAAAGAAAATTTATTTAAAATTTTGAAAAACCAAGTAATATACAATGTTTACTATCCTTAGAGTTGAAAATCATCAGAAAACTATCACATTTACTTTTCTATGCCCCCAAGAAAATCATAAACCAAGACTTCAAAGTCCCATCTGTTCAGATTACTAACCCACCCCAAACCCACTTGCTCATTCCCTCCACTCACCTGTAATACCTTCAATCCTGCGTAGGCGCTTAAAAAGAAAATGCCCCCAAGACCTAATCTATTAAACCAACTGTGAGGATAACCATATTACGGAGTACCTCCAATATGTGACCACAAATTTTCGTTTTAAATCCCTGCTGATCGTGGAAACCAAATTACGATCACTTCTTAATGCAAATACTCTGTCGTTGAAGTGGAAAAAATTGTATGGATGGAATTAACAGTGCTTCTGGTAATTATCTCTCACAATGTATCTTTTTTTCTTTTCTTTTTTTTTTTGTAAGATGGTTTCATTAGTTATTCTTAACCCTCATTATTTACTTTATTAAATTAATTAAGATTTGTTTTAATATTTCTGTTATATTCGAGTACAGAGATGTAAATGTAGGTCACTGTATGTTCTAGTATGTACAACTTACTTGTAATACTGAAGATTACAGGTTTCTATTATGGAGATGACGATAGGTTTTTCTTGTAAGAGATGAAACGATGGTGAGTAGAGGATGTAAAGCTGTCGGTCCCGAGCCTGAACGGTATCAGGACTCGTTAAAAGATTCCTATTCTAGTAAACTTGACAGAGGTAAAATTCAATAGTTGCAATGTAGATTGAACCCTGTAATTATGTGACTCGACTATGACAAAAGGTGTGCCAAATGATAAATGACCCTGCTTGTGGTCTCCTAATTAGAATGACCTTCGGAGTTGAATTTCAATGACGTGTGATTTCCAACTGTTGGTATCATGTTTACCAAAAGTACGCCTGGACTATCAGTTTCTTAAAACCACTAAAACTATTATTTCTTAAAAATTCGAAAATGGTAAAACGGTAATAAATATGAATTATTAGAAAATGAGGTGTAAAAAAGACTCTACTAACCTTAACTAATTTTCATTACACTGAAACACTAGAAAAGCAATTTGATGAACCGGCTCTGAACACATCTGTTTCCAAAGATGTTGTTGGTATATAGTAAATTATAAATACCTGTCGGTCTGGCATGTTTTGAAAATTACTCATGAGATTGCGTAACAATCTTAAAATATATTCTTTCTTTATACTATTGTTTAAGTAGTCAACTGAAGAAAGAGCATATCTACGTGATGAAGCACAAAATCACCCATTAAGTAAATGTATTATTCAAACAATATTTATTTCATTATGATTGTAAAGTGAATGAATAGATTATACTTATCATGTGACCATATTTCTTACTTAGTATCATGGACATCATAAACTTTTATAA
Source organism: Hermatobates lingyangjiaoensis (assembly GCA_026182355.1). Taxonomy (NCBI): domain Eukaryota; kingdom Metazoa; phylum Arthropoda; class Insecta; order Hemiptera; family Hermatobatidae; genus Hermatobates; species Hermatobates lingyangjiaoensis. Next base: position 265,041 of record JAPFBL010000420.1, read on the forward strand.
TTATTATACTATTATTTGATTGAAATGGTATGATACAGTAAACAACAATCTTAATGTCTCTGTAATTGAAGATATTCCATCCAGGAATAAATAGTATACCCAACTTCAAACTGCTGCATAGTAATAGCCTATAATCTTAGAAAAAGTAAGTAAGCAAAAGAAGTAAGTAATCACATAATAGTATTATCATTTTAATATCAATTTTTTTTAGCTCCCAATATCAAAATAATTTGATACTCCCTCTGGCTCCCGATTTATTCACGTGGGTGGTGGAAAAAAAGAAAACCTTGTCTATCGGAGAGGACGTTAAGCCGTCGGTCTAGTGTCTGTACCCGAGTCGATGTGCAATACTGGCTAACGATGAATACTCTACATAAATCTGTGTTCAGTAAAATTTAGGGTTCCCAATGTAGAATGTTCATTGTGTAGTTCACAAGGTCAATGATTGGCCCATCTGTGTTCTCTCGTGCTATGGCTACTGTTAACCTTACGGCAACCTGACTTAACCTGCTCACTATCAGAGACACACACTCACGCATTCCATCTCTCGTGCCCATTCACTCACTCAGTCAGTCACACAGTTACATGAATGAAATTACATGAAAATCTAAGTTCACTACATTGTTTTCAAAAATTAATTGAAAATAAAATCTATACTTATGCAACATTTTCAATTATAATCATTCAACAAATATACTTACACTGGCAATTTGAAGAATAGGAAATTTTTATACTAAGGCAAGTTCAGTTCTTATAGTTTATTATTTTGGTTGATTATCTTGTAATCATTTGATTACAAGTTTGATTATGAAGATAGTATTGTTAAAAAAAGAAACGCCTTTCCAGAAACCAATAACTGGAGATGTTTACCACGCTCTCAGCTGAGTTTTGCTCAATTGATAATCAGTATTACGGCATTTCCGTTGTTTTCTAGTACCATACCAAATAGTTCAATGTCGTATTCATTTCAAATGTGTTAATTTTTCCATTTATTTTGAATGGAATTTATTTTCCATAACAAATTTTGAAGCGAATTCTAATTAATAAAGATAGATAGTGAGGATTTGTTTTTCAGATCAGTTTGTTTATGTAACATAAACAGTTACTAATGTCATAACGAAAGATATTTCTTTATAATTCTATGCAATCGGTTTTGTAGAAGTTATCTGTTACAGTTAGATTGTTCATTGAAGTTATTAAGTTAACAAAAGTAAATTAACTTTGCGTTTTGGTGAAACTAAAAGCAGCAGGTCTAAAATCATAGCATTTACTCGAGCTTGTTCCTCTGTCCTGTAAATAATAATGTTTTCCGATTAACTTTACTAATTAATTCAAGTTTCTCTTTCACGAAAGCCTCTGCGAGTAATTAAATCTTTACTTAGTTCAAATATAGAACGTTTGTTAATGAGACTTCGTATGTAGAAGGTGTTTCATTGGGTTCAATTAAAATGAATATGATCATATGGTAGTTATTATAAATTCTGCCTTCTTCAAGTATTTATTAATTTTTTTTACGTTATATATGTATTTTAATTACAAGATTTCACATAAACACGTGAAATAACAATCAATGATCAAACCACAAAATGAAATAAAAAAAAAAGACTAAGATATTTCAACCTTAACAAGCGGTCTTCTCAGTTGGGTTTTTGACTCTGACAAAGACGCTTGTTTCGGTTGAAAGATCTTAGTCTTTTTTTTCCCATTTCATATTGTGGTTTGATCATATGTATTGTAATATAATACTTTTAAGGTTCTCCAAAATTGTAGTAAATGTATTCTGGGTGATAAGTGAAATCCGAAAAGTGTAATTCTGACTTAAGAGGTCTTAACGAAGTACTTACAAGTTGAAGTATTGTAAAAAATCCTAAGGTAGTGCAAGCAGTTAATTGAGCCGTTTATTTTGAAAGTGGCTTAATTCCATTTTCCAAAAAAATTTAGCTAGCTATTTAAATAATTACATTTTTACGTTATCTTTACCTTTTGCAGCAAATTGTACAAAATTTATTTAAAATTACTAAGAATTTTTATAACAAAAATTAGTTGATAAATAAAATGATAATATTTTTAAATTTTGTAAAACGCAAACCCTTAAATATCTCGATTTTAACATAAATGGAATTAGGCCACTTTCAAAATAAGCGGCTCAATTATGTTGCAGTTACTCATTGTAGGGCAAACAAGTTAATAAATTTCTATATGTGGAGATTATTTCATTAACTTTTTACCATATTTGTAAGAAATCCTCAAAGGAACGAAATAGTATAAAGAAATTGTGGAATTTCAGTTTTCTACATTCCAAATCTACATTTCATTATATTAGTAGCACCATGTTTTCAAGGGTTATATTGTTGTTTATCCCTTTAAATTCCTCAAATCCCTGATTTACCTTACTCTATATTACCTTAAATCAAACTAATACTGATTGTTAAAAGTCATTTTTTTTTAATGAGTTCGTTAAAAAAAAAGTTGAAATATAATAATCCTCCAGTATTAGAAATTCAAACAACGCAATTATAAAGTGAAAATAGATTTCTTCTTTATCTTCAAACAAACTTTATTTGGATGTAATAACTTTTAATTGGAGGATCAATATTTTGTTTTACAAAACTTTTGACAATATTTAATAATAAATAACACAAAAATCTTGGTCAGTAATAATCAACTTGACTGTAGTTAAAGTTATTTTCAGAAATAATAAACAAGTAAATAATTATTAATTTTCTCTAAGGTGATTGCTACGTGGCAACAATTACAAGGAACATGCGTGATTTTTCTTTTTTTGTGCTGAAAGATGTTGCTGATTAACCAACGATTTAAATCCTCTGATTTAACGATTTATAATTATGAATTATAAAATTAGAGAGCAATTTTTAAATAATAGGTCAGTAATTGTAGTCAGTAATTTTTAAATTGTACATCAGATTTTGTAGCAGTAGCTGTAACATATTTTTAAAGACGCACTTAAAATGAATGAAAGTTTAACAGTATGTTCTTAGACGTTATGAACTTGAGGTAGTTAATTTAAATAGTTAATTATATTGTCACTTTGTATTGGTCATCATTTGAGTAAGTTTATAAAAGATATAATAAATTAACTTCAACTGCTACAAATAATTATTCATTTCTATTAAATATTTTTTGAGAACACGTTATTTTAAATTATTTGATTAGTTGTATTATTGTTTAATTAAATTATACAAAAATATGAAATATTTCAATTGATAATTGATTATTGGATTATTATCCTAGACATATTTGTTTAAACCTAAAAGTTGATATCGACAAAATAATTAGGCTGGACTATATCCTCGTTTTTTCACGTACGGGAGTACGTACTTTTTCATGTACGGGAGTTAAATGTTTTATACTATTACACGAAAACTAGAAGCAAAAAGTTTACTTTTCGTCCCTTCTGGAAGTAATAATATTTTACTGTTTTGTAAAAACAATGCAAAAAACCATGTTTATTATGAAGTATCGGAAAGTAGACTTTACGTGTAAAGTTCTGATAAATTTATACATTTGAATCTGTAACTCAAAACAAATTAACCAAATAAAGAGTGGATAATGCGAAAATTATTTTGACTTACATAACAAGTTATGAAATTTGGAAAAATAATTAATTCTGAAGTAAAATGGATAAACGAAGTTGTTTTCCCTAGACCAACCCTTCAGCACCACATCTTCGGTGTCTTCCTGATGATGAACACAAAGTGTTCGAAACGCGTTATTGTTGAATAAAACTTCATTTTTGTGTGGAAGTTTTTATTTGTTTATCCATTTTACTTCAGAATGAGTAAATACCACACGATTACGGATTGCACAAGTAATGATTTAAAATAATTAAAATCACGACTGCTGTTTTCAAATAATGTTCGCCTCTCCTCTATACTAATTTTTAGAACAGTATAAAATCTGAGATTTTTAGAAGTTTAACGTGAGTAAATTCGATATTAACAAAAGGTGGGTCTAAATTCTGTTCTTTTAAGTGTTTTATTAGCCATGTATTTAACTCAAAATCAGTGCTTTTTTTAATGTATACTCATATAAAAGCAGTACTAGAAATAAAATTTCAAGTTTCTATAATGTCCAGGTGAGGGGGAAATAAGTAGTACCTGTTTTGATAAAAATAAGATAATCTACGTTTCCCATAATAGAAAACCAATCAGTAGCGCTTATTTATACACCAAGGGCTACCTGTCTCTGAAATTTCCATCAGATTTAAGATTTAAAGTTTGCCAAATGGTATGGCTGGCTGATTATATTTTGTTGGCACACAACACTCCATCCCCACACCCTTACGTATCAAGATATCAAAAAAAAAAAATTAAAAATTGGTTGACTTTAAAAGTAATGAATGTATCTAATTCATAAGGATAGTTAAATAAAACAAAAAACAATTGTTTGTGAAGAAGACAATTGTTTGATAAAAATAAGATAATCTACGTTTCCCATAATAGAAAACCAATCAGTAGCGCTTATTTATACACCAAGGGCTACCTGTCTCTGAAATTTCCATCAGATTTAAGATTTAAAGTTTGCCAAATGGTATGGCTGGCTGATTATATTTTGTTGGCACACAACACTCCATCCCCACACCCTTACGTATCAAGATATCAAAAAAAAAAAATTAAAAATTGGTTGACTTTAAAAGTAATGAATGTATCTAATTCATAAGGATAGTTAAATAAAACAAAAAACAATTGTTTGTGAAGAAGTTTGATATTATGTTTACTTATAGTCAAGTTGAGTGTAGGGCACTCTAGATTTCATATATTTTTATCGCTTAAAACTTTTACGCAAAAAGTTTCTCTTACCCTTTTAAAAAAAAACATTTTTTAATTAAATTTTTAGACTTGTTCTACAGTTTTATTCCTACAAAAGAACTTCAAGTAAAATATAAAATGATCGAATGTTGTGCTAAAAATAGAAATTGTTCGAAGAAATCGTGTGTGACAGAATTAAGTGACGCGTATATTATAATACTTATACTCGTATAAATATATTTCTAAATGTAGCTTAATTCATACAGTTTCAGAATATACATGAATATGGGATCTATTTCTATGACCCTAAGAAAAAGATTGATGAAAAATCAGAATCGAGCAAAAAAAAAAAACGTTTATAATGTACCAGAAACTTTATTTTAATTAATAGATATGCACTTTACCTTAAAAGAGGTAAAATAATACCTTAAAAGACTAATACTAAAATTCCTTTAATAATAATAACACCTTAAATTCTTTAAAAGAGAATAATGCATTATTTTCATAATTTTGATCCAAAATTATAATTGAAGTATGACTTTCATGACTGAAAATTGTGAATTTAAAGATTATAAATTTTACTAGAACAAATTTAATAATCAGGTACTCAAATCCAGGCTGGTAATTTTACAGATCAGTGTTCTAGTTTGTTCTGTCTATCAACTGAATCATATCCAACTAAATTCAATATTTAACTCAAAATCGGTGCAATTTGTCATGTATATTGACATAAAGGCAATAATAAAAATAAAATTTCAACTTTCTATAATGTCCAGGTCAGGGGAAAATTAATAACTAAATTTTATTAATCGGAGTCAACTTTTCAGGCTTTTAATTGGGTTTTTAGGAATCTTTTGGGACGATAATTGATGAATTAAAGGGTTTAGGTTGGTGGGTAAAGATTCATAAGATTTGCGGTATTTTGTTCGGATTTCTTGGTGGATTATGTATTTTCCCATTTCATTTTTACTTTACTATAAGTAAAGTATAGTGATCGTGAAAAAATTCGATCTCGAGATTTTGACGGAATTACATGTTTTGAGGTCCCAGAAGTCGTTTTATGAAGTTTTTACGATGATGTCTGTGTGTGTGTGGGTGGGTGGGTGGGTGGGTGGGTGCGTGGGTGGGTGCGTGTGTTAGCATTGCTTGTTACCACGCTACGGTCCAGAATCTTTGATGGATCAAGTTGATATTTTACACAAAAATGGGCCCCATTTAGACGAAGATCCCTATTGTTTGGGAAGAATTATGCATGATGGGAAAGTCACTTTTTTTGCCAAAAACCGTTTTTTTTAAAACATTTATTTCTCCTAAACTACTAACCCTAGAGTTTTGAGATTTTGACATTATCTTTGAGGTTACAAATGGAACAAACGAAAAATATATTCAAAATTTTATATCAACAGTAAATATTTTTTTTTCAATAAAATGTACAAATTTTGACTTATAAATCAATCTCAAACCTTGTGAGAGCGATACAAGCCATACTGTTTGACGGACAAGAATGAAACTATGCCTATAAATAGAACATTATATGGACAATGAGTTGAGATATTTTTTTCTAAAATTACATTCGCTAAAGGGGCGTTAGAGTACGATTTGTGTTTTCAGAAAATGTTTTTTTGACGCTAAACGGCTCGTTAAAAAATTATGAAAATTTGACCAAAAATGGAACGACAAATTAGCAATTCATAAAAAAAAAATCCTGAAGTTTCAATTACGGAAAAGAGCAATAACGATATAAAAACTCTTTGTTTATCCTAGACTAAGAGATCACCTGCTATACTTGTCGAATTTTTTGTATTTTTTTACATTGTTTACATTGACTTAGAAATTTTTTGAGCGAATCCACTGAGATAAAATTGATGTTTCTAATGGAAAAATGAAAGTATATTATTTACTTATAAGAGATGTAAGAGGAATATTATTGTGCAGGTAAATGATAACACTCATTAAAAAAAAAATCGTATATATGTTATTTGACAAAGGGGAAGGAAAATGATCTTATTAAATACTAAGAAGCCATAAAATTCCCAGTATAATAATTCTGTTAAAAACCAAAAATGTAAAAGATAATTCAAAATATAAATCTTTCGTTTAGAGATTAAAAACTGTAATTATCGTACATCTTTAATTAACAAATCACCTTAAAACAACATTTTCTTCGCTGTTTAAGATGTTTTTCAGAGAAAAAAAGGGTATTTTACTGTTTTAAATTTGAAAATTTTACATTAATATTCAATGTAGAAGGATGTTAAGTAAACGATGTAAGAAATCTACTGGCTATTTGAACAATAGCCATGTTCTCTTGTAGGATAATATTTCGTTTCAAGAAATGTTCACATTGGTTTTTCAAAAATGATATTACTGCTGTAGTTATACTAATGAAATTATTTGCAAATAATAAATTATTTGTGATGTACAAAAATAAGCTTATAAATTGATATGTCCTTCAATCACTATCTGTACTACCTCACGAATGCAATGCTAATAATTATATCCCATTTAGATATTTATGTTATGCTTAAATGATACGTTATGTTTTATATACTCAAGAAATTTGACATTGAGTTACTTATAGTAAAGTAGAGTGTAGGCCACTCCAGATTTTTTCCTCTGTAATCCTTGATGAACTCTTTCATGAAGTAACACTCAAGTCTTTTAGAGACTAACTGGCATAAGCTTGAAAGCTTTCGTTGATGTAGGTCGTGGAAGCCTGCCTCCACGAGGTCTACCTTGGGCACTTCACGAGGACCGTTTCGTCCTGTATTGTTAGTGAGAGGACAGTTGGTTCTCGTGACGTGGTGAAAGGGCTCCACGTTAAAAAAAAACATCAACCTATTACTTTGCTATAAGTAAAGTATAGTCATCGTGAAAAAATTCGATCTCGAGATTTTGACGGAATTACATGTTTTGAGGTCCCAGAAGTCGTTTTATGAAGTTTTTACGATGATGTCTGTGTGTGTGGGTGGGTGGGTGAGTGTGTTAGCATTGCTTGTTACCACGCTACGATCCAGAATCTTTGATGGATCAGGCTGATATTTTACACAAAAATAGGCCCCATAAAGACGAAGATCCCTATTGTTTGGGAAGAATTATGCATGATGGGAAAGTCACTTTTTTTGCCCAAAACCGTTTTTTTTAAAACATTTATATCTCCTAAAATGATAACCCTAGAGTTTTGAAATTTTGACATTATGTTTGAAGTTACAAATGCAACAAACGAAAAATATATTCAGAATTTTAAAACAACAGTAAATATTTTTTTGCTTTTTCATGGTGTTGTTGAAAGGCCAAGGAACATGAATAAATCACAACAGGATAAAAGGAATTTTCAAATCGTTATGAATGGTATCATTGGAATACCTCTGTATGATATACAGATATACCATATTAATGATCAAACTACAATATGAAATGGGAAAATAATTCCCATTGTGGTTTGATCATTGACTGTTATTACACGTGTTTATGTGAAACAACAATCAATGATCAAACCACAATAAGAAATGGGAAAACAAGACTAAGATCTTTCAACCGTAACAAGCGGTCTTCGTCAGAGTCCAAAACCCAACTGATAATACCATATACCATATTATACAGAAGACGATGCTTTTGACCACTTTTTTCGTCACCTTAAAGGACTGTATTCTTTATATACAGGCTGCATTCCTGACGTATTAGTATTAGTACAATAGTAATTAGTATTAGTACAATACTAATGAGCCGAGTAGGTATCACAATTCTATTCCAATTTCTTATTGCCAGTATATATCAATTGATAGATGACTTTACTCTGTATAATCATAAACTATGGTATACAACATTGTTGGCAAACTTAGATAACAATTTTTTTTTAAAAAATGATATTTTGAAATCTAAAAAAAAATTTTTTTCCTTTTGATTTAACTCATTTTCCTCTAATAATGTAAGAGTGATTTATAAGTCCTTCAATTCTGAAAAAAAAATGTAAAATTGATTGTTATTTGCGTACATTTTGATATTAATTTCATTTTGAGCAGTTTTATGTTATTTATTCAATTTTTCGCTTTATGGTATGGTACTGTTTCATTTATTTGATCTTTATTCTATCAGAGAAATCAGAAACTGCAAGTTAATTAACAATAGTTGTTCATTTCTAATAGTTGTTTCAAGTAAATTAATAAACATCGATTAATGTACCAATTATAATTGTTTTTGCTATAGAATTTTTATTTTAAAGACCACTAGAAATTTAAAGCAGATGATCTAGAATGCAGAAACAACAAACACGTATAGCACTGTTGTAAAAAAAAAACCTGTCACAGTGAGTGGTGGTGGGGGGGGGGGGGGTGGTTATTTGTATATTAACTAATTTTTTACAGTATAATACATTTGTAAACATATGTTTTTTTTTCATTAATAATACCATTGCTGGAATTATAACAATGAATTATTAATAGCGGAGTTTACCTCAGTAAATAATAAAAACAATGTAAAAGTGGAAGTCCTTGTATCATTGACGTAATCAACAATTATAATTCACAGCTTCCTTTTGCTAATGAAACGGTGGCTGAAACAGACTAAACTGTCTTGGCACGAATATGATTTCATTTACGAGGTAGCATACGCTGTGTAGAACTAGTTGTATACGCTATATACATATATATATACTTTTTCGTTGGAAATACGATCCAAAACGGACAAATATAGTTCAATATAGACAAAGAAACATAGAGAAATCAAAAGAACACACTTACAGTCTCTAATTTTCGGTTTGAACCGTCTTCAGGAGAGATAAGAGAGGGAAACCAAACATACTGGTTCTAGTGTGCTTGGTTTCCCTCTCTTATCTCTCCTGAAGACGGTTCAAACCGAAAATTAGAGACTGTAAGTGTGTTCTTTTGATGTCTCTATGTTTCTTTGTCTATATTGAACTATATATATATATAACAGCTCAAAATTGAAGATAGGTAACACACAAAGTAAAGAAACACACAAACTGAAATTTTCGGGCAATCCGTCTTCATTAGAAAAGAGAAAGGGAGACCAAGCACGTTGTAGACGCAACCTTTACGGTTACTAGCCGTTATGTCTACAACGTGCTTGGTCTCCCTTTCTCTTTTCTCCTGAAGACGGATTACCCGAAAATTTGAGTCTGTAAGTGTGTTTCCCTACTTTGTGTGTTGCTCTTTGTTAATCTCGAACTCGTATATATATATTATATATATATATATATATTATCAAACCACAATAAGAAATGAGAAAAGAAGACTAAGATCTTTCAGCCCTAACAAGCGGTCTTCGTCAGAGTTAAAAACCTGACAAAGAGGGTTTTTGACTCTGTCGAAGACCGCTTGTTACGGTTGAAAGATGTTACTCTTGTTTTCCGACATTTCTTATTGTGGTTTGATCAGTGATTGTTATTTCACGTGTTTATGTTAAATTTTATATATATATAATATCTGGTGCATTTACATTGCAGTGGTGTAGGAACTATTTTTGCCACCCTGGTTGGTCATAAAATTTGCCCCCCCCCCCCCCCCCCAAACCAACCTCAACCCGCTGGTCGTTGATAATCCGTGGACCTTCAAAATCTAGAAAGTCATCCAAATACTTATTTTCATGGAATTACAATCAAGGATGTAATTGTAGACTGCTGTTATTAGTCCCAGACTTACATCTTATTACAGTATTCGCATACATATACGAGTTATCATCAAAGACAACCAAAGATTTCTCAAAACAAAAACATTTAATTCAAATTATCAAAAAATTACATTACATTAAATTAATTAGTTACGTAAACAAGTATAATAAACTTTCAACTACTTTAAAAAAAAATATTTTTGAACAATTTAAAATGCATTTATTTTTAATTCGCAAATATTACGGTTGAAAAATCCGTTTAAAAACATTATTACGTACATAAAAGCAATTACAACCTTAAAAATTCATTTTTGGTTTAAAATTTCATATGTTTTGTTAGCTTTTTATGACTTTAATGTTTTTCTTTTTTCTATATTTACCCCCTTAAAATGACGCCCCCTGGAACCTTCCCCTCCGCCACCCTACCCTGCCCCTGCAAAGCCACTGTTGAATTGACAAACACATCTAAATAGATCATGGTTATAAACTTCTGACCAACCAGAACAGATAATGAACTTTCAGGTAACGAACCGCAACAGTTAAAACCGTAAGAAAAAGCTGGTTTGGGAAATCTGGGAAATGATGCATGAAGAGAGTGAGGCGGACGGTCCTGCTTTCTCCCTTTAGCAATGAGCAGAGTGCGTGAGATACGACGGCCCAAGGTGACGATGCTCAAACACAGTGACTGTGCATGACTTGAAGGATGCTGTCGAGTCACCTTCACCCAAAACAGCGCATAATATGTTTACTGCTACATCAACAACAACGCCAATTTAACCCCGTACAAAGTCTCTTAATTAATATAAAAATTTATCCACTCAATTGTAGATTCTAGCAACAAATATGAATACTAATTTCTATAATGACATTTGCACACTGGCGTAGCAAGGGTGATGTAGGAGGGGGCATTCCGTCCTGGGTGGCGCGTGTCCGGAGGGCGGCATTTCGAGGGTATAAAAATAGGAAAAAAATAAAATATTAAAATGCTAACAAAAAATCTGAAATTTTATACCAAAATGAGATTTTCAAGTCGTAATTCTTTTTAAGTTTTATGTTTGCACAACTGTTTTTAAACGGATTTACAAATTAAAATATGCGTAGTTTTAAATTTTTCTAAACTATTTTTCTAAAGTGGTTGAATTTTATTATATTTGTTTGCTTTCTCGGGTAATTTAATTTAACAATATTTTTATTATGATTTGAATTAAACGTTTTTGTTTTTAAAAATCTTTGGTTTTCTTTGATGATGACTATATATGTATACGTGTATACGAGTATATTTCTGCATGTAGTGTTTCAGTTGGGTGTTTGACTCTGATGACCGCTTGTTACGGTTGAAAGATCTTAGTCTTGTTTTCCCATTTCTTATTGTGGTTCGATCATTGATTGTTGTTTCACTTGTTTATGTGAAATCTTTTAAACCTGTAGTTCTTATACTATCCACCAGGGTTTTAGTAGGCGCTGTATTATCTACTTTTCCTTTGTCCTCGCACCTTGACCAACGAAATATCTGTCAAAAAGGATAATAGTGGACACAGAGTGTCAGATTTTAATAAATATTTTTATAATTGACTTATTTTTCTTTGCACTAATTATTAGAATTAGTGACTAATTCAAAGAAAAAGGTAGACTTATTGTTAGTTAATTGTAATTTTGTAATTAGCTTACTGGTCTGGTTTAGATTGAGATCAGATTTAGCTGTTTTCGGCCCCCAGACCGAAATGAGTTTGACACCTTTGAACTATTTCAAATTAAGTTTCTTTTATTGAACTCTAATATTCACTAATCAAAAATAAAGTTACACATATTTGTTCATGAAAATTAATTTTGACCTATATGATTTCTAAGCCTTTAATATTAATAATTTCTAACTGATGTGGGAGATGTTATATTTTTATTAGAGCTAGAAATGACTTTCCTAGAAATGTAAGCCACCGCTTCCATATGCTTTGACTAGTATTTTCTGTATTATTTTCTTGTTTTCAGGTCTTATGATCACTGAAATACTGGAATACGGAGCAAGAGTGCCTCTTCAACTAAGTCCTTGGCCTAAGTAAGTTCATCTACCTAAAATGTTTATAGGAACTTAAAAGATTCAGAAGACAACAAAGAAACTAAGTACGAGAAATAAAATTCTACCACAAAGCTGATGATCAACAGTTCAGGTTTTGTGAAATCGAGAAATTTGTTTTCATCTTGAACCCGAGATTACGCTCTTACGATGTATTTCATCTGAACTACGCTTTTACTTAATATGCGTAATTTAAGGTATAAAAAAAACATATTTATTTTATTAATTTCTTTTTTTTTGAAATATTGATATTTTACATTAATCCAGTTATCTGTGCAAATTTACACCTCATCTGTGCAAATATGAATGATCGAAAACAAATATTTGTAATCTACTATCTTTCAAAAAAAAAAAAACTATAGAACAAAGGATTTTCACTACTTTTAATATCCTTTATATTTAGAATTTTTTAGAAATAAATGGGTGGAAATTCTAATATCTGAAGAAATGAGATGCTCGATGTAGTATTTTTATAAAAATCGGTAGTTTTTATTTTGTCATATCTTATCAAAATGTTTTTGTAAATCATTTCTTTCCCCCCCCCCCCCCAAATTACAGTTCTGGGTCAGTGTAAATATGACAGATACAGAAGGGTGTGTCTGAAAAGTGGTTCCTGTATTATAAAAGCCTAATTTTATAATATTGAAAATGATAAAATCCATATTCATTCAAGAAAATGTTTTATTAATAATGTAATTAAACATAAACCATAGTGAGATAATTAAATCTGTTCTAAAAGGAAAATGAGTGTTGGAAATGAATCCATGAATGCTATCTGAGGCAGGAGGTCAGAAGACTGAGTGCGTTTCTGTTCCTGCGAGGGTGGGCGAGGCTGGTGAGTTAGAAGACCTGGCGCCAGGAGCGCTGCAAGTCCGCAGGTTCCCCGCCCAGAGAACAGTACAACGACGCCTTTATGAGGGTCATGTTGAGTGTTTGAGCCGTCTCTTGTGACTGTGCGTGTTCTCTACATCTCCGAGTGACCACATGTGGCACACTGTGTAAGACGAGTGTTTGGCATGCTGCACCCTCCTGCTTTAGACCACAAAGACTCCGTCAGGACTCTTCAGGACAGCCTCAAGGCGGGATGGACGGTGCACGTCGCTCCCGACGACCGCCTCTTCTATTACAAGTACGTTATATTTTCTTAAAATGTTTCGTTCAAACTTCATATCTCCCTAAAATTTTACCCTTCTTCTTATGCAGAGAACAACACCTTTATTATCATTAATTATCCCTCTATCAGATCTAGTCACCCACCCTAAATGGGATTATAGTGACAAATTCTGTTACATATAATACAATTTGTATAGAATAGTAAATTAAACAAGTCAGAGAAAGTGAGTTCTTAAATAACGTTATACCGAAACCTCAATCTGTTCTTCGAGAAAGAGCCACATTTTATCTTAGTATTACCAAGGTTGAAGGTATAAGTCAAAATATTCAACTTATTTAGTGATTTAACACTGGTCAAACTGACATTTTGTAGGTGTTTCTTAAAAAAGTGAGTTCTTAAATAAGGATATACCTAAACTTAGATTTGTTCTTCTAGAAAGAGGTTCATTTTGCCTTGGTATTACCAAGGTTGAAGGTATACGTCAAAATATTTAACTTATTCAGTGGTTTAACACTGGTCACACTGACATTTTGTAGGTGTTTCTTAAAAAAGTGAGTTCTTAAATAAGGATATACCTAAACCTAGATCTGTTCTTCTAGAAAGAGGTTCATTTTGCCATGGTATTACCAAGGTTGAAAGTATAAGTCAAAATATTCAACTTATTTAGTGGTTTAACACTGGTCACACTGACATTTTATAGGTGTTTCTTAAAAAAGTGAGTTCTTAAATAAGGATATACCTAAACTTAGATTTGTTCTTCTAGAAAGAGGTTCATTTTGCCTTGGTATTACCAAGGTTGAAGGTATACGTCAAAATATTTAACTTATTCAGTGGTTTAACTCTGGTCACACTGACATTTTATAGGTGTTTCTTAAAAAAGTGAGTTCTTAAATAAGGATATACCTAAACTTAGATTTGTTCTTCTAGAAAGAGGTTCATTTTGCCTTGGTATTACCAAGGTTGAAGGTATACGTCAAAATATTTAACTTATTCAGTGGTTTAACACTGGTCACACTGACATTTTGTAGGTGTTACTTAAAAAAGTGAGTTCTTAAATAAGGATATACCTAAACCTAGATCTGTTCTTCTAGAAAGAGGTTCATTTTGCCTTGGTATTACCAAGGTTGAAGGTATACGTCAAAATATTTAACTTATTCAGTGGTTTAACACTGGTCACACTGACATTTTGACAATACTAACAGCTTTTAGATTCTATGAATGTTATTGTTAATATTAAATGCATTTAGGCTCGAAGTTAAGTATGTGTTAGAGTTATTCTTCACTAAACATATAGTGTGAGAGTTTAGTGAGCTATTATAGTAGTATTTGCCAGTATATAAGATACTGTTAAATTCGATCTGTACTAGATTGCAAAATTAGTCTTAGTTTTGTTAGTAATCTTTATTTTAATTTCTTATTTTAATTGTGTACCAACTTTTTGACGTATTATTGGTGAAGAAAAATAGCTAAAAATATTCAACAGAACAGCTGAAGATGAATAACTGATGCTGGAGAAAAATCCTTTGTTGATTTGGTGAATAAATCCCAATTTATTCTTGGTGAAGAATGACTAAGCCAATGACAAGCATTTCTTTCTTAATCCACCTTAATGACTTGCTTAATTAGGTCATCTTTTGAGTAGACTAAATCCTTGTTTTTTTTTTTTTTTTTTTTTTTTTTAATAAATTAATCTCTGACAAGAAGACTTCTAGAGAAAGTGAAACGAAATTCCTGGGGTTCGCTTTATTGCACATTCCATTCCTTTGCCAGTCGTAGGACTGGCTTCAAGTCGTAGGACTCCATTTCTTTCTCTGGACTGATAGTCGCTAGTACATTGACGTTGCAATGCCATTTATTTAACTGTCTTTTCACTGTTTTAGTAAGTTTATTTTTTTTTTTTTCATTTAAATTGTATTCATTATCCTATTCTTTTTTACAATTTTAACTTCAAATTATAATAAAGTATTTTGATGTCTTAAAAATTCAATATAATTCGATTCATATATACTTTGTAATAAATAAAAAAAGTAGTAAGCACAAATAAATTAGCAAAAAAGAAAATGAAGCGAAATTATAGGAAATGAAGTTGGTTACTGGGTGGAACTCGTGCAGAGTGACACACTGGAGGCCTTGGTTCAAGTTACGACACTCCCAGTTCAGGACAGTCTTGGACCTGACGGACTCCATGTCCACGCACTGCTTTCTTTTGCAGCCCTCAGTGCAAATACTACTAAAGCAGCATAATCCCTTTGAAACATCTTAATAAAATTACATAAAATATTACAATAGTGCAAATAGAAATCATTATTTTGAGCTATGTTTTCTTTCGTACGATGTTATTCTTATTCCGAAATCCGTAATTTGATCTGCTAATGAGAATACATAATGATGTTTCATAAGCAATTATACCATTATTTAATAATATATCTTATATTATAATATATATATCAGCTCAAAATCGAAGAAAAGCAACACACAGAGAAAGAGACAAACTTACAAACTCAAATTTTCTGATGATCCGTCTTCAGGAGAAAAGAGAATGGGCAACCAAGCACGCCGGAAACACAACGGCAGGAAAACCTGCTGTTGCTGGGTTTTCCTGCCGTTGTGTTTCCGGCGTGCTTGGTCGCCCATTCTCTTTTCTCCTGAAGACGGATCATCCAAAAATTTGAGTTTGTAAGTTTGTCTCTTTCTCTGTGTGTTGCTTTTCTTCGTTTTTGAGCTGATTTGCGTTCAGTTTGGATCGTTTTTTCAAATTTTGAGTGGAATATATATGTATATATATATATATATACATAATATATATTCCACTAGAATATTCCATAGAATGCAACACCATTAAGCCGACGTTTCGTCTATATTTGTAGACATCTTCAGGGCTACATCAATACAGAGTTTAGTTACTATAACATTAAACATGATTGTATTACATTATTTAATTATTCTGAGGTAAAATGGATAAACAAACAAATGTCTCCACACAAATGAAGTTTATTCAATGCGTTTCGAACACTTTGTGTACATCATTAGGAAGACGCTTAATTATTTAATTAAGACACTTAAGATTATTTAATTATGTTTAATGTTATAGTAACTGAACTCTGTATTGATGTAGCCCTGAAGATGTCTACAAATATAGACGAAACGTCGGCTTAAAGGTGTTGCATTATTGAAGTTAGACCAAACCTCGATAGGAAAGAAAAATAGTGTTATATATATATATATATATATATATATATATATATAAGGTATAATAATATATATTATACTCTTATCGTTGGTAATAAAAGACACTCCCTTGTTGGATATTCCACTTGTTGGAATATAACAAGTAAAATTTAGTAAGAATACTATTGCAAATTTTTTCATATTGTTAATTAATTTTTTTTTTATTCTTTAATCGATCCCCTACCGGGTGATAAAGTCAGCTGTTGACCGGCTTTTTGTTGATCGGTGATTCTACAGGTTCTACATTGGGAGTTCTAAATTTTTTCCCTAAGTCGAGTGAATTTCTAGTAGGGATCTTTTAACATCCTACAGGCTCGGGCCTGACAGCTTAACGTCTGTCCTCTCCGAGGGACGACGTACTCAGATTTATTCACTTCCCGCATGAATAAATGGAATGCCAGGTGGGGATTGAACGCCGGTCCTGTTAGTTCAGAGGCGAGTATGTTAACCACTGAGCTAACCTGGCCCCTTTTTTGGTCATAGTTACAACGAATGCTTGTGCCATTGGACATTTCGAAATGCCGCCTTTTCTGTCCAATTGGAATCAATACTATTAGCATACACTGAAAATAAATAATAAAGTAAATATTGTGATTTTAACTTATAATATTTGCTAATTAAAGTACTTTTAATATAATGTAGACATAAATTAGAAAAACCATATCTCTTCTCTAAGGCAATCATGACCGACCCTAGTGAGGCCATGCAGCTCTACAAAGGGTCAGGGGTCAGCTAGCCATGCACAGCAAGGTGCATGCCAAATTAGTGGACAGGCATCTAGGTCTTTTACCACTTCATTCGCTAATGTAATTTACATGGCGGGATACAAGCTAAAGTGGCGCTTTTACTTGTCCCTTGTATTGGAATATAAAATTGATAAGTAAAATTGGAACTAATTGATAAGTAGATGAAAACATCTGGTTTGTACTGCTCAAGTCCAACTCGCAACAAACGCGGACAGTCTTCTTACTCGTTGATCGACTCTCGTATCAACGAAAATTAGATATACACCCTTAGAGAGATGATAACTTGAATAAAAAAAATCAGAATATTACCCTGTCGCTTAGGGTGTATACTGATTAGATAAAAGAGTGACTCAGGGTTTTTCATATCGCCTTTTTTTCCTCTTATGAACCCATCCCCTTGTTTATTAGGTTTTTATTTTTTTTTTGTGATGTAAGGTCGTGGAAGTTCGCCACCTCGGGCGTATCTCGGAGGTTTTGTTTGCCTCTATCCTAGGCTTAGAGCTTGTAGCTCCCTAGATACGGCAAAAGAGCTTTCACGTAAAAAAGGCATCAGTCTGTTTTGTTGTTGTTTTCAGCAATATGGCTGAATAAGCTGGGAGCGCTAAATAATACCAAACAGGTTTATTGGGGTCTTTTAAAGTGTACACATAAGTATATATGGGTTGTGTATATATACACAACATAGGTGTATACATACACCTTTTAGTACGGTATATCACCAACGATCAACGAGATTTTCCGTGCAATACTGCACGTTGGAGTCAGGCAGTTCCAAGCCAGAGGCTTTCACCTGCTTGTCTATTTGTACTACTTTAATTGTTCAGGCTTGTCGGGTAAGTCGGTATGTTAGTTTCTGTCTTGTGTATTATGGTGAGTATGTTTCGTGGTCGTATGGTCTTTGAGTCTAAAGTCGTCAGTTATCGTGAATTTGGTGATCTGATTAGTCGGAGGAGGATTGGTTTCAGGGAATTTGAGGTAAAAGTGTTCTTACTAGCAGGTTAGAGTGTACGGGAAGTTTTCTGTCTTCATTGATAGTCAGATGCCTAATGTAAGTTTTTATTGATTCCATATTTAGATCACGCTGGATATCGATACAGTATATCAGTATATACCATAAAACCGGTACATGCTCCACCATTTGATCGTCAGCTGATTACTCTGGAATAATTCAACGGAACGGAATAATTCATTGAGGAGTTCGGTACACAGTGCATAAAGGACAAGCGGATAACTTAATAGGAAGATAAAATCAAAAAATACTTGGTGTAATTGTGTTATAGACATCTGCAGTATGATTCGATAGTATGCTTATTTTAACCACTGTGAAAGTGATACTAAATATACCTCATTTTATTATCGTAGCTGTATTAAATTACAGTGTGGACATTTTACTGTACAATGCTTTTATTATTCTTTTGGCGACTCGCTTTTGTTGTATTTTTACTAGAAGAGAATATTTTCTAAAGAAAGCACTTAAAAGTAACAGTGTAATGTTATTGAATTTCACTAGAATTACAAAAATAATTTCTTTTTTTTTTTTAAAGGTAAAACAAGCTTTTTTTTTCAATATTCGTTATATAAATAGTTTCTGAAGTATAGTCAACTTCAAAAAAAAAAAAAAATAAATAAAAAATAAAAGAATGTAATGCAAGGGGAAAAGTAATTAGAGTTGAAGAAAGTAGGGCCGAAAAGTTTTGTTGGATAATAATGCGAGGTGTTTGAAACGTGAAAGAAGAAAGTCGCGACCGTAGGTGGGATATTGCGGATAGCGTGACAGTGTGCATGCAGTGCACGCTCGCATATCGCGACATACATATGCGAGCTTCTAACCCCTTTACCAACTTATCTTTATTATTGTATGCAGGGCAGTCCTTTTGAATATCAAGCTATTAAACGATAACGGACTCTGCACCTTTCAATAATTAATAAGTACTATTAATGAAATGGCTTTTCCATCTAACATCGGTCGATATTTTAGCTAACATAAGGGAACGAAAAAAGCAGATGTGCTAGCGAAAATATCATCAAGAGAGAAATCTCTAAAAAAAAAAAAAGTCCTACGATCTATTTCCCAAAGTCATATGCAGAGAGTTGGCAGAAATAGGGGCGTTATGGGTGTGGGAAGACGAATGGATGGCAACTCCAAAGGTTTCTCACACCAAAGGAATATTTTCCTACAGTACTCAGCTGATTATCAAATAATACACCTTGATTTGAACAACTACCGATTAACTATGTTTCTAACCGGACAAAGTAAATTTAAAAGTTACTTCAATCGTTTTAAAATTGATGACTCAGCTTTATGCAACTGCGATAATCTCAGTGTCCAAAGCCTGGATCACCTTCTCTTCCATTGTACTCTCCTCAATGGCAAAAGACACCATCTTCGGAAAACTACGATGTTACAAGGATTCAACTAACAACCAAACAAAACTGAACTGTTAACAAATTTATGTAATAGTTTTAACAAACTCTTAAATACCATAGATGCCATATAACATAGTATAATGAATATATTATAAATATGTATTTTAATTTACTTTAATATTAATGGAATCAATAACAATATATCAATATTATACATATGTAGTATAATAAATGGAGCATGTGATAATATTGCAATAAATTCCCTCCAAGTAGGGGTACTACTTTGATAGAAAGAAAAATGTTAGATAACTAAAAGACATTGGTCAGTTCTTCAGGTTCAAATTAAACTCTCATTGTCAAAGTTTCGGTTTTTATTTAAAACCTTTTTCATAATTAGAAGTATAAATTTTGAAACAGAAAAACTAAGTATTACATTATAAATTATTTTACAAAGAAAAATAGTTTGTGTGCTACAAAAATAATTTGTAATGTAATATCTAGTTTCAAAATTTATACTTTTGCCTATGATAAAGGTTGGGGGCCAGGCTAGCTCAGTGGTTACGTGCTCACCTCTGAACTGATAGGACCGGGGTTCAATCCTCACCTGGCCCTATATTTATTCACGCGGGAGGTGAATAAATCTGAGCACGTCGTCCCTCGGAGAAGGATGTTAAACCGTCGGTCCCGAGCCTGTACGATGTCAGGTACTCGTTAAAGATCCCTACTTTAAATACATTTGAGTTAGGCAAAATTTAGGACTCCCACTGTAGAATCAATCTTCATTGTGTGGTATCACAAAGGGCCAATACTTGGCCTACGTGTGTTCCCTTGTGGGACTGCCACTGCAACCTAACCTAACCTAACCTATGATAAAGGTTTTAAATAAAATCCGAAACGTTGGCAATGAGAGTTTAATTTGAAACTGAAGAACTGACCTAGTCCCGATAAACTTTAGTTTTGTTTCTATTCCACGGTCGATACTTTTATCAATATTTAAAAGGCATTGTATTAAAAGAAAACATAATCTATAAAGGAAAACAGTATATTTTTATTGAACTTGCTTATTGTTGGACTGATTGAAGACGTTATTGTCTTAGGCGTTATTACTAGTTCATCACCGAAGGTTGCCTGTGGGAAATCCTGCTTTCAGAAATGAACAGAATTGCATTTCTAAATGACCTGTTCCATGGTTCTTTTTATGTTTGTCACTATACAAATATCATTTTTATGTATGTTCAAGGTATAGAGAAAATGAACCTTTCATTAATACTATTTATTTTTAATTTTGTTAATAAATTTATTATTTATTATAAAAAATATTTGATAATTTAAATATTGAAAAAGTTTTTGCGATAAAAATAATAATATTATACTTTTATAATTAAATAAGAAAACTCCAATGACTTTGATAAAGAGAAAAAGAACTTAAGTGATGACGTCATGTATAATAATAAATAATAAAATGTATTTTATCCTTTTAGATGTTAATTATGGCTGATGATGCAAAGTAGAAAGGTCAGCTTTAATTAACAGTTACAATTCATAACTTTAATATTGTGTAGAAACTAATTCACCTAATTTTTTTTCTTTTAATTCCCTATATAACAAGTTTTTTTTTCTTTTAATCCCTACTCTTAACGAAATGTTTTCTCCCTTATTCTATATTCTAATTTTATCTTACTCATGCACAACCCATATGAAACACGCACACACTCGCTTTTTTTTTGGTATCACTTACATCCTCCCTAAAACCTACTTTTCCATAATCATGTTTGCTATACTTGAAATTCATTTCTGTCATAGAAATGTGAATTTAGGCACTGCAACTCTTTTAAATTTACAAAATTTTAATTTTATTTCCATCTGCCCTCGAGGAGGGGTTCCCAATCTTTGTTCGCTTGTTCAATCATAATTTGAACATTATGACAAAGTGGCGAAAATATTGTGCCTTATGTTTTATAATGTTTTAATATTCTAACGGTCAGCTCGCTATGCTTTGATGTATTTTTAGTAATGATATACTGATTGACTCATACAAACTTAACATGGAGCGCTAACCGCGTGCCATGGACCTTAAAATACTAGTTTTTCCTCATAAACCCCCCAGTAATCCTCTATGGACCACTAGTACTAGTTTTTCTCATAGAGCCCCCCCAGTAATCCTCTATTGACCACTATTACTAGTTTTCCTCGTAGACTCCCCAGTAATCCTCTATGTACCACTAGTACTAGTTTTTCTCATAGACCCCCCCAGTAATCCCCTATGTACCACTTCTAGACTGACAACATTTCACGACCCAAGAAGACCAGACGACCACGAAATAATGTATAATGAATAACAAACAAAAGACTACAGACATTTACTTACTGACTCCACAAACACAGCAGTACAGAAACTCAGCAGTAGTAGGTCCGTGACCTGGAACTGCTAATTACAACGCGCACTACAGTGCGTGGAAAGAATCGTTGGTCGTTGGTCGTTGGACCACTAGTACTAGTTTTCCTCATAGACCCCCCAGTAATCCTCTATGGACCACTAGTACTAGTTTTCCTCGTAGACCCCCCAGTAATCCTCTATGAACCACTAGTACTAGTTTTTCCCATAGAGCGTAATTCACATTTTTACGGCAGAAATGAATTTATTTCAAGTATAGTAATGATTAGAGAGATTTTATATGGAACATATCTCTCTTTCTTCGTTTGCTGATTGATAGGGCCGCCATGACCATCAACGACTCCTCAGTGACTTGGCTCTTAGCCAAGCAGATTAGGACGCAAGCAAGCTACAAACCTGCAAGACCCAAATTTGTTTACTAGCTACCTCCTTCTCACCCTGTGTACACCCAAATCAATAAAACTTTTTTCTTCTCTTTTTTTTTAAGTATTTTCCTAGTATCTGACTGTTTCATGTTTAGTTTACATCACTAGATGTGCACCAGTATATAAGCTTATGTAGTGAAGTGATTTTCAAGAATTATATATAATAATTATTTTGTTTTGTATTATTCTTATTCGTGTTTTTAGTTATCCTATTCATTTTATACTAAGCGTTTTATCTTTATGGCTATTGAACTATAGTTTTAATTATTCAATTAAAATTACCATCTTCTTGGTGCTACCAATTAAATTTCATTCAACGAAGTAACAAGTTGAGCTTTTACTTAAAAAGTTCGACTTTTTGTTTATCTCGTACTTTTACCTGTCAAAAAGATTTTGAATAAAGATTCTAACGTCTTTAATTAGAGTTTAATTTGAATTTGGAGAGACTGGTTACATCCAGATACTCTCTGCATTCACTGTATGAACTAACGTTTTAGTTATGTTACCGTGATATATGCATATAAACTTAACATGGAGCACTAACCGCGTGCCATGGACCTTAAAATACTAATTTTCCTTTTTGGAGCTACAGTAATCCTCTATAGACCTGTAGACCACTTTGAAAGCCACTGCCCTAGAGCGTCAGATTTATTTTAAACATGAAATTACTTTAAGAAGAGATAGGGCCAGTGTAGTGCAAGCGATTTACTTACTCGCCACTCAAATGCTGAGTAACAGTATGATGGTGACGAAATAACAGTATTTAGGCTTGTAATAAGGTAAACTATACGTAAATCAGGCCTTTCATACGACCCAGATTCACGTATCTATTGCACATGTTTACACGGGTAGCTTTAGAAAAAAACTACGAATTGAAAATGGAATTTAAATGTAATATTAGATTGAATATTTAATTTAACATGTAAAATACGTGCTTGGACTTACTTTAAAAAGAAAGTCCTATTTATATATAACCTGTAATAAACAAATAGATCCAATTTCTTCTTGAATAAAAGAACAATATGTGACTTCAAATTTATATATGGGCATCGAGGTTCTAATAGTTGCTTGAAGTTTTGAAGGTGTGATATCTCAATACGTGCTTGCATTCTGTATAAAATATTATAGCAGTTGTATAAGTAGAATTATTTTCGACAAAAAATTATGTTTTCGTTTTCTAGATTCATTATAATTTCGTGTTTTTTTTTTATTTTCTGTGAAAAATAAGGATTAGATTAGACCAAGATTTATCTTTTGATAGTGTTATAATTGCAAGTTTGTAGAGAATGCCTCTAAATGTTTAGAATGGTTGTTGATAAATGTGATTTATTAGGGGCAGTGTAAAGAAGTGTGATAAGACTGCTTGGTGTCCTAGTTTGGGTCGGTCGGGGTCAGCTCGCCTTACCGGAGCAGGTTGTTTCTCCTGTTCTGGGAGAAGATTGCCTCTCGGGACAGCCCCCCCCCCCCCCCCCCCCAAGGTAAACCTGACGTAACAGCTGATTCTCATGCACCTCTTCTCTCTCCTGTTGCCTCAAATCATATCAACTTGTTTTTCTGCCTTCTGTTAAGCATAACTTAGTTATTCCTCCTATAAACTCGTATTAAACATAACTTTATTTTGAATCAAGCATATTACTACAGTTATAGGGAATTTACGTTTTTAAATCAATATTGGAAATACATTATTTAGTTACTTATATTAAATATTTCTATTCAAATCATCTTTTTATCTGACAAAATATACGGCATATACAGAAGGGAGTTCTTGGGGATTTTGGTCATAAACATACAAGTACTGATTATAAGCTGACGTTTCGCCAAAAGTTGTTTGACATTTTCAAGGCTAAAAAAACAATTTATTAACTACATAAGTAAAGCAAGATAAATACATCCATGGATACATCAAATAACAGAAAACAAACCAACCAAACAAACAAAAATTTGTTTTATAACGGTTTTGTTTTAACGGTCTCCCTTTCTCTTTTCTCCTGAAGACGGATTACGCGAAAATTTGAGTCTGTAAGTGTGTTTCCTTACTCTGTGTGTTACTCTTCTTGAATTTTGAACTCGTGTATATATATATATATATATAAAATTAAAATAAGCAGTGACGCATAAACTGAAACACAACAAAGACTCACTTTTCAATATTTCGACCGTAATGGCGGTCGAAATATTGAAAAGTGAGTCTTTGTTGTGTTTCAGTTATGTGTCACTGCTTATTTTAATTGTAATCTGTCCTGCCGGACCGTTTTTCGTTTATCATGGTATATATGTAAATTTGAATCTGACCTGTGATTGCACAGTTGGTTGTCTTGACATCACTTGTGAATGGACAGTGTATCCTAGTTAGTGTTTTCATTGTAAATTAAGGAAAGGACTATTAATCAATTGTATGGTTTAATAAAAACTAACAATAGTTTATTTGTCCGACTTTCTCTAAAAACTTCCACATCACATATATATATATTAGTGTATTTCGGCAGCAAGTCCTCTTTTAGCATATGGTATTTGAATTTGGAGTTTAAGAATCTGACGATGACCCACGGGGCCGAAAGCTTGTCATATTAGTTTAGTTTAGTGTAGTAGTTAATTAAATATAGATATTCCCGGTGAAGTGTTTATTATTGTTCCAGCCTTCTGAATGTCTTATGTTATCTTGCTTTGGCAATTATCAGAAGATCGTGAGAAAAATAGAAGCTATAAGTAGAAAAATCGTGAATGCAGAATCTGCTATCAAATTCAATATATATATAAAGATTTCACATAAACACTTGAAATAACAATCAATGATCAAACCACAATATGAAATGGGAAAACAAGACTAAGATCTTTCAACAACTGACGAAGACCACTTGTTACGGTTGAAAGATCTTAGTCTTGTTTTCCCATTTCATATTGTGGTTTGATCATATTATATATAAAAAGATTTCACATAAACACGTGAAATAACAATCAATGATCAAACCACAATAAGAAAATGGGAAATTAAGACTAAGATCTTTCAACCGTAACAAGCGGTCTTCGTCAGAGTCAAAAACCCAACTGACTCTGACCTAATTTATCAGTTGGGTTTTTGACTCTGACGAAGACCGCTTGTTACGGTTGAAAGATCTTAGTCTTGCTTTCCCATCATTTTATTGTGGTTTGATCATATATATATTATTTAGTATATGTTTTTTTAGGGACAGACATCCCCAAATCGAGTAGACATGTTCATAAATAACCCTAGCGAAAATATATTTGAGCGTTTATTGAAAAGAAAACGTTTAATGCCAAAATCCTATAGTTTAATATCTCTTCTTTATAATCAAATAAAACAGAAATTTATTTTCAAACAGATTTATTTTGATTATATTTAATTTTGACATTCATTATCCACAATAGTCTATATTGAATTGTTTGATTTGTCTTTTAAGTTGCTAAATATTGAAGCTATAACGCTTATATCTGATGAAGGAGTCACGAAATGATGACTGTCATTCAAGTTTACGTGATATGGACTCAGAGAACTCACTGACCGTTAGCTAGTACTTTTTCCGCGTCTTTGCCGCCCTTGACCCAGATATCAAGCTTTCCAAAGACTTTGAGCAGAATTTAAGTCAAATCTTGCGATATTGAAATCATGAGACTGCGATTTCTGAGTTTCAGCCTCATTTACAATAAATTGCGCTTGTTCTGATATCCATTCTATTAGTGAAAATTATTTACACTACTCACCATGCTATTTGATAATTACTCATTTCCAATGATCCATAGTTTAGTGAGGTCCATCCTCAATCTGATGTTGGTTCCTAATTATTTATGTCTTACTATTTCTTACTATCCTTTCGTTGTAGTTTATTTCCAGTGAACTTAAATAAAACAATTTTAGTTTAATTATGAAAAAAAAATTTTTTTTAATTATTAATGTCTTATATTGGACTAAAGAAAGAAAATCTGTTGTTATATTTTTGCAGCTAGCTTTTTGTTAAGTATCCCCAAAAAACCAAGTTCATTCTCTTCACTGAAAAAATCAGTTAATATTATTTGTGTATTGACCTTCTGTGAATTTGATTTATTGGAATATAAGCCCAAAGCGATAGAGGAGCGACAGTGTACACTTAGATATTAAGAATAATTTAATCCTTTTCATTGAGTAATAGAAAAATTAATTTTTTTAAAATGTCAATTTCAGAAGTTGGTACCATTTTAGAAAAGTAGAGTATTAATTTCTAATTGGACAGTTTGAGCTGATTTTGCGGTTTTAATCCCATAGCCTTTGTGCTCTGCCAGGGATATTGCATGGCTTCGAAAGGCCTATGGTTCAGACAGCAGTAGGAAATTGTCTTGTCCCACGTCGGCATTGAGAAACGACTGGAGCGTGTATCCGTCTAGAGAGCCCTTGAGCTGTTATTCCCATCAGATTTTGCTAACTCCAGTTTATTTCCCTTTATTTTTTTTTCTACAATTTAAAAAAACATGAATCTATTCTTCTATATCTTCTGTATTCAACTTGAAAATACAACAAACACAAAGAACTAGAAAGAAATGAAAAACTATGATCGTTTAATTTGAATAAACAACGATTGAAATTAATATAGCAATCTTTTTATGTGAATTTCGTTTTCTCCGGTATGAATAACTAACGTAAATAACATTTTTTCATCCTTCTAGAAGATATTTTGTAGGTCAGTCAAAATATTTTAGTTAGGCATATTTTTAATTAGAATTAATATAAGTATCAAAATAATTTTATATTTTTGTTTAATTAAAACTTAATTATAATGATGACACTGATTGGTTTTTAATAGAAATTGGCTTCGAAAGATGTATTTATTCATATGATCCTCAGTGAACTATTACAGGCATGGAAATCAATAGTATTAATTCTAATGTAGTGCAATCAGTTATTATGTGGTATTTACTCATTGTAGGGTAAAAAGCTAATGAAATGGTCTCCACATATAAAAATTTAATGGTATAAACAACGCGTCTCGAACACGTAGTGTTCTTCCTCAGGCATTAACTAAGGGTGAGTGTCTGTGGTACAGCCGTCACAACTGTGTCAGTTATACCACAGACACTCCCCCTTAGTTAATGCCTGAGGAAGAACACTACGTGTTCAAAATGCTTTGTTTATACCATTAAATTTTTATATGTGGAAACCATTTCATTAGCTTTTTACCCTACAATCAATAGTACACTATAGAATATGGGTAGTATTATAGTGCTGGAGTGAGAGTTGCCAACGTTTTTGGAGACGAGTGACTAGTTGCCATATCTCTGACAATCATTTTTTTCTCCTGCAAACAATTTCTGTTGCGACATGCTATTTAATATCTTTAAAGACGTATGTATTTGAATATTTTTTAAATTATAAAAAAAACCTAATTAATGCAGTAAAATCATAATTGAGAAAAAAAGAAGAAATAAATCATTTAGATTCATAACGTAACATTTGAAGACGTATGTATTTGAATATTTTTTAAGTTATAAAAAAAATAATTTTTTATAACTTAAAATAACGTAAAACGTAAAATAACGTAAAATCATAATTGGAAAAAAAGGAGGAAAAAATTGTTTGGAATTTATAACTAGATTTAATATTATCTAAATTATTAGATAATGCTATATAATAATATTATTTAAATAGTGCTGAGCATTTTAATAATTTCAAAAAGGAAACATTTTATAAAATTAGAGTCAGTAAAATTTTATAAAACTCTTACCACCCAATGGAGACACGAAACTAAAATGTAATCCTCCAAGTGGCTGTGATGGCGAACTTATAATGACAGGCAAGCTCATTTTTGACGACACGCATCTTTCAAAGTACGATGACACGAACAATTGCGAAGAAGAAATGTTGAACATTTAGAACCAATTACCTGACACTTGCACCAACTTTAAAGATTTAGAACAATGGCTTTGCTTAAAATTTATTCATCCACATATTTTTTTGTG
Source organism: Hermatobates lingyangjiaoensis (assembly GCA_026182355.1). Taxonomy (NCBI): domain Eukaryota; kingdom Metazoa; phylum Arthropoda; class Insecta; order Hemiptera; family Hermatobatidae; genus Hermatobates; species Hermatobates lingyangjiaoensis. Next base: position 293,730 of record JAPFBL010000420.1, read on the forward strand.
TGACATTGTTTGTTCTCAGCATTAAATAATATTAAAACAAATAAACTGGAAACGGTTAACAGATGAAGTCAGTGGTACTTGCTTGGCTTTGAAACATACCAAGTGTAAACCCTAAATAGAAGATTACCAGACAAGCTTTAGAACCAAAAGAATTCACTATTTTTTCAGATATATGTATTTTTAATTTTATAAATTGTATTTATTTATTTATGTTTTCTAATTATTTATATATATATATATATATATATATATATATATATATATGAAAATACTAAACAGTCCTAACCGGACAGATAAATAAATGATAAAGACAACACATATAAGAAACGAGAACACTTACTGGATCAATACTTTGAACAGTGGAAGTTCCACTGGCACTCCTGAACGCACGTACCTCTTCTTCTTCACTTCTACTCTCTTCCTGATGACGAACTTCAGTTCGAAATATTGATCCAGTAAGTGTTCTCGTGTTGTATTTTTCATTTATATATATATATATATATTATCACCGCAGAGTGATAAGAAAACTAGATAATATGAACAAGAATTGGTCAATGCAGAAGCTGCTGCTAATTTTAATAATATATATATATCTATATATAGAAAATTGTCACAATAACACGTGATATAAATATTCAGGTAACTCACCACAAATTAGAGAAGATAGTCGCTCTAAGGCCTTTCGTTTTCACGTGCTCTCTGACGACGTGAAAACGAAAGGCCTTAGAGCGACTATCTTCTCTAATTTGTGGTGAGTTACCTGAATATATATATATATATATATATATTTTGCTTGATTTTCTATGTTAAGAGTCAATGGAATATGTAAAACAAGTCTCTAAATGTAAATCATTGATTTCATAATTTTGGTTTTTGTATTTTCAATGATATTAAAGAAATAATGAACATACAACATTTATAAATATTTCTATTTTTTTTTAGTATTTACTTTTGTGATGTGTCATACGCCACTAAAATTATATTTCGATTTTAAAACTTTGACTTTTTTGCGATCTCAAAAGGTTCGACATCACAGCATTCAAAGGTCTTTGAAGTCATTAGTGGCTCAAAAAAAAAAAAAAAAAAAATCGGAAAGAAAATATTAACCTTTTATTGATTTTACCTCAAAAGATAAGTCAATTGAGTACTTTTTTGCTTTGATACAAAAGTTTTTTGGTTATTTACCTCTGATCTAGGGTATATTTTTTTCAAGAAGGTATTTTATTTTAATTTACTTTGGCAATCATATTAACTCTTTTCGTTTGCAGTAGAGGTAGCAAATATTATCACTCTTTGAATGGTCAATTATGATCTCACATAATGGATTAATTGGTTAATTAACGACTGTGGTATTCTAGATTTTGGATTTCATAGTTGTTTGTGTAGTATGATCAGTCTATATCCCACTTATCTTTCCTCCTTCACTCGACTGATATTGAACAGAGTTAATCCGAAGTCGGTAGTTTATAAGACTTGCAAGAGAATGTGAGAGCCGGTTTTTCATTCGCAACGTATAATCTCTGCCATAGCTTGCATTCTTACGTCTGACTGCCAGTAGACTTCTATTATTATTAGATTTCTTTCCTGTTAGAAACAGTTTTCATGTTTTTACTTGATAATGTTGTTTTAATGCATTCCAACGCTCTCGCACAGGTTCATTTCTTATATATATATATATCAAATAAATTCAAAACGAAGGAAACACACAGAAAGACACAGACATAACTCACATCGGTTTTCGACCATCGTCGTCATCAGGTACTGAGTAGTACCGCCTTGCCTTCCTGCGGGACTCTTCGCTCTTCGCTCTTCACACCTCCTGATGACGACGATGGTCGATATATCGATGTGAGGTTATGTCTGTGTCTTTCTGTGTGTTTCCTTCGTTTTGAATTTATTTTATTTAAAAAAGTCCGCTGGACCGTTTCTTTTAATTGTATATATATATATAAAATCGATAAAAAGATTTCACATAAACACGTGAAATAACAATCAATGATCAAACTACCAAAAGAAATGGGACAACAAGACTAAGATCTTAGTCTTTATTGTGGTTTGATCATTGATATATATATATATATATATATATATATATATATATATATATATATATATATATATATGCGTAAATGAAATTACTGAACAGTCCAAACCGGACAGATAAATAACTGAAAAAAAACAACACATAAAGAACGAGAATACTTACTGGATCAATATTTCTAACCGATGTTCGTCATCAGGAAGAGAGTAGAAGAGAAGAAGAGGTACGTGCACCTCTTCTTCTTCCCTTCTACTCTCTTCTTGATGAGATACTTCGGTTCGAAATATTAATTCAGTGTTCTTGTTCTATGTGTTGTGTTTTTCAGTTATATATATATATATATATATATATATATATATATATATATATAACACTTTTTCTTCTTCTCGTAATTTTGTCAGGGTTAATATACGGAATCACCTTTTTGCCAACGTTTCGTCTTTATTTTAAGACATCCTCAACAAAGGGCTATAAAAAAACAGAAAACAATGGACATTTGTCATTCATTGTAAAGTGAATGTTTCTTCTTGAGGCGTTATGTGAATTTTTGATCTTGTGTAGTAATGTGAATGTTTGATCTTGGTGTAAGATGCCGTAATGGGAATGTGTGTTTCTCTGAAAATGAATGTTTGTTCTTCTAGTATGAAGTGTGAATGTTTGTTCTTGGATCGTAAAATGAATGTTTCTTCATTTAGGCGTAATGTAAATTTTTGATATTGTGAAGTAATGTGAATGTTTGATCTTGGTGTAAGATGCCGTAATGGGAATGTGTGTTTCTTTAGCTGAAAATGAATGTTTGTTCTTCTAGTATGAAGTGTGAATGTTTGTTCTTGCATCGTATAGTGAACGTTTCTTCTTGAGGCGTAATGTAAATTTTTGATATTGTGAAGTAATGTGAATGTTTGTTCATGTATCGTAAAGTGACGTAATGTAAATGTTTGTGTGATAAACAAGTTTTCTTATTTTTAAGTTATGACCTTGATATAATTTAATGTTCTTTATAGTTATATAATTACTATCACTTAAAATTTTATTTTTTGCTCTTAAAATTAGATAGTTTCTTGTTTTATTGAAATAAATAACCTTCTAACATAAATAATACGTTCAACAATTTTTTTTTTAAATATAATTGTTTATATTACTTGAGAAATAACTTGTTACATTTTGTATATAAAGAAAGACGTCGAATGATTTTGGTGAACAAGGGTTATGACAGGCGATGAATTTCAGTTTCGTTGCTTTGCTTGCCTGGACGTGGACTCTGTGATAGATGGCTCTATCCTAAATCTTGTTATGCAAATTATTGTGGGCGTTTTCCCCTAACCCTTGCATACAAGGTGAAACTTCGTCAACACTGGCTATCCGAAATGGCGGCTCCCTCCCCACAAACCGCTTTAGTGAAAATCTCGAAAATGTGATAAAAGAAAAATATTATAAAATATTAGAATTGGAAAAACTACTTTATATAGATTATTTGTTGTAAATAAATATGATTGACATAATAAAATCAAATTTTAAAACACATTATCGAAATATACGCTTCATCGTGACTTGAAAAGAAATGAATTACATTTAACATTAACATAATCCTATAATAAACTTGGAGGAACAAATGATCCACAAAAAAGACGTTTATGAAGCTTCCTTTAAAGTTGAAAAGCAGAGGAATATTTTCTTCATGGCTACAATATTTACGTTTCTAATATTTTATGTAGTTTAATTTTAAATCATTGGTTGTGTAATACGTAATTGTGTGGTATTTACTCATGATAAAGGTGTTACTGTATTACGTATGGAGCCTAAAGGGTAGCAATCAGCCACCTTAAGTAAATAGCCTACACCGGTATGCGGTGCTCTGCCGGAGCGGACAAAATACCGACAGAGCTTCAGTGATTTCCCTCTGTATGATACTAAGGTGAAGGAAGTCCGGAGGCTATCCTCCGGAAGCGCAGAGGGCCCAAAGGCGCTAACTAGTGGGAGCCAACATCCCACAAGAGCAACTAAGGACCCAAAGAAGACTGTCACGAAGGAAAAAGGAAGTCACTTTCTCCTGAATGAACATTATCAATGATGGTTTGTGCAGATTCTGCAAAGAAGAGGAAGAAACACCGTTACACTTGCTGGCTGACTCTCAGGCAACTTTGCTGCACGTAGGTAGGTGCTTCGGTACACTCAATAAAACATTCTGAGGTAAAATGGATAAACAAACAAAAGTCTCCACACAAATGAAGTTTTATTCAACAACAACAACAACGCTTTTCGAACACTTTGTGTTAATTATATGATTAGATATAGATTAGTAACTGATTAGATATAATTTGTATAATAGAGTCTTCCTGATGATGAACTATACAAATTGTTCGAAACGCGTTGTTGTTGTTGAATAAAACTTCATTTGTGTGGAGACTTTTGTTTGTTTATCCATTTTACCTCAGAATAGTTTAATTTTGTGTTAGTTGATGTATTATTTAGTTTTGTGATAGTTTATACTTTTAATTTATTAGAATTATAAAGTTTTGAGGAATCTTTTAAATGAATTCGAAGCCTCGGTTTAGGTTATGACATCCCATCTTCCTCATGAGCTCGATTTAAGCTGAAGAAGGAAGAAAGGCTCCTTGATCGATACTTTCAGAAAATCTCCTTTTTGTCTGAATACTTGGTTAGGGTTTGTTTTCGATTTACTTAACGTCCTTTCTTGTTGAATAAAGTTATTGTTTTAGAGTTCTCCATATATATTATTCGGGAGGTATTGTGGGTAAGTTTTTTTAGAGCCAGGAGTCGATCTCATTTATTATTTCGGCTTAAGATTTTTTAACAGCAGCTCCTTTTTGTATTCAGTCGCTATATACGTCAATTATGTTATACTTTCTCCAAGTAATCATTCATAAGGGAACATCTTGATTGAGTTTTTTTTAAATTTTAATTTTTGTCTATAAAGTAAATTATTCATATATTTTTTCATAGCCTTATGGTTTGTTTAAGAGCCTCCTTTTCTGATTTATCTTTATTATTATTATTATTATTATTTGAGGGTAACTATAGCACTGCGTCTTAAAAAAAAACTATTGTACTTCCCCCCCTTCTGTACTAAAGTACCCCTGCAGTTAGCTTCAATGCCTCCAAGAAGCTCAGCACTTTTAGTGGTTCCAGCGGTAAAAGTTTTTCTATTGTTTTGTTGAGTGTACTTAACCACCTACTTCTGAGCAGCAAAGATGCCTGAGAGTTAGCCAGCAAGTGCAACGCTGTTTCTTCCTCTTCTTTGCAGAATCTGCACAAACCATCATTGATAATGTTCATTCAGCTTCCCTACGTTTCGGAGAAAGTGACTTCCTTTTTTCTTCGAGACAGTCTTTTTCGGGTCCTTAGGTGCACTTGTGGGAGGCTAGATCCCACTAGTTAGCGCTTTTGGAGGAGGGCCAGGCTAGCTCAGTGGTTACGTGCTCACCTCTGAACTGATAGGACCGGGGTTCGATCCTCACCTGGCCCTCGATTTATTCACGCGGGAGGTGAATAAATCTGAGCACGTCGTCCCTCGGAGAAGGACGTTAAACCGTCGGTCCCGAGCCTGTACGATGTCAGGTACTCGTTAAAGATCCCTACTCTAAAACCATTTGAGTTAGGCAAAATTTAGGACTCCCACTGTAGAATCAATATTCATTGTGTGGTATCACAAAGGGCCAATGCTTGGCCTACGTGTGTTCCCTGTGGGACTGCCACTGCAACCTAACCTAACCTAGCGCTTTTGGACCCTCTGCGCTTTCGGAGGATGGTCTCCGGACTTTCTTTTCTTTAGTATCATATAGAGGAAACTCCCTGAAGCTGTGTTGGTATTTTGTCCGCTCCAGCAGAGCACCCCATACCGGTGTAAGGCTATTTACTCATAGGAGTCGACAGGTACCCTTGAGCATCCGTTCGTAATACAGTAACCCCTGTAGTATTCATCCTTCTGCACGGATCACATAACGCCTTGGATTGGGACTACGATAAGAAGAGAGGATTAGGGAAGTTGGATGGATGTGAAACGAAGGTGGTCAGGTCCATCCCTTGGTCACTTTCTCCTCCTCTTTCTGTTGTCCCTGCATATAACAGGTTAACAGGGTAGCCTCGTGAAGGCCGAAAGTCGGAGTTGAATACTAGAGGCTATTAGAGGCGCATAATCACTCCATTACTGCCCCTGATTTATCTTTAAATCTACTTTTTCTTTTGCTTTCGTAAGTAACTTGCGGGATATCCTTTCTCTTTCATTTGCTCGAGCACTTGTCTTGCCAGCAGTCCTTGAAAGTATCTTGTCAACTGAGTTTCATATTGCATCTTTGAATTCTAAGTATATATTTTTCACTAATTTCATATGCACTCAGAACTTTGTTAATGTTTAAATATCAAATAGGTCAATGACAAAATTCAATTTGTGTCTTTCATATTAGAAGTAAGTGTATGTAATTTTTAGCCAGTATTTCCTTGAACATCAAATACAAAGTACAGGTAATATTATAGCAAGGAATTAATTCATTGATTATGCATTAGTTTTGTGAGAACAACAGGTGTTTCGACCTCAAAGAGTTCTTCTTCAGATTATATCTCCTTAACTGGTAGGTTTTAGAGAGACATTATGAACTCTATGCTAGATTCATAGAAATAGATTCTTAAGAGCAACCTTGTCTATCCCTCATCTACCCAATAAATTGATGTTCACTAAGAAATAATACTAAGTGTTCTTTCTTAAAAAAACTTTATTTATTTAACTTGTATGTGAAGAGACTATTTCTGTTATTTTCGGTTATGAACAAGGAATTCATATCTTTTTGTCAATATAGTTTCTAATTAATTGACAAACTGGATTACTTATAATGTAAGCATTTTATTTCTTCTGTTTTATTTGAATTTTCCAGGCTTGGTAAGAAAATTATTTAATACTTGCAATATATATATATATATATATATATATATACATTAATTTAAACTTATAAAAGGATTTTAAATTTGGAGAAATATATTTAACCAAATGGTTTTTCGTTGATGAGTCTCTCTCGAGAATATATTGCAATTGGTCTACTCGTATACTTAAGTAGATTAAAAAAATACTACCGTATAAATTTATTTATCGAATACAACCGATATATTCTCGATATCTGATATTAATTGGTTCCAGATTAATTATGAAAGCTTCAAAAAAGAGTTATTAAATGAAACTTTGATTTTATTTATATTTCCATCAATATTCATTAAATGAAATGACTTGTGTTTTGCTATTTTATTATTTAGTTAAAAAAAAAATTGACTTATTGACCATCCATTATACACTTTAATAGATAGACATCGTTAGTCACAAATTTTATATTTCAAAAGTTAAAACAGGCCTATAACAAATAATCAAAGCTAGTAAGATGATACTGGGAAAATGATAATGAATTAATTGAATCATTAATTAATCATTCATTAACAATACAACTGTTATTTATTTCATCGTGGTAATATTGTATATAGAGCGGTATACAACTATTAATTATTTTTAATATAAAGTAAATTTTATTTTAAAAAAAGCTTGTAAATTGAGTAATTTATTTAGCATGATGCAGCAGGTTAGCCAACAAAATAATATTTGAATGCCAACAAACCTGAGTCATTGTAATGGCGTCCTCATCTCTAATTAAGTGTTACGCGTCTCTCGTGTTGTAGTTCCTTTAAAACAAGTTTTAAATGGTTTAAAATTACGTTATTATTTCCTCGAATGATTCTTCAAACACTAAGTACAACTTCCTTTTCAACTTATTTCCATATTTAAGGTGAGTATTTAATTTGTTGAGTATTAATAGTATATGTAAATCATCCAGTAGGTTCTTAAAGGTTATATTCAATGATTTCGGTGGCTTATAGTTTGGTTTAACTTCCTGAAATTATCTTGCTGCAATTAAAGAGGATTCAAATCATACATGTAAATATTATGTACAGAAAAATTTAACAAATCCGTAATAGTTTATGAGTTTAATTTTGTACATTATTTAATAGCATATGCTTATCATAAACTATTTTGTATAAGAATAAGATTAATAATATATTAAAGTTATTTAATAACTTGTATTGCAATACACAATAAACATTATAACTGTTATAATTTAGTGTTATAACAATGATTGCTTCTTTATATCATATACATATTTACATTTCATAAATAATTGTATGCAGTAAGGATTGTATAATACATATATTTAGTATAAATTATCCTCGACACTTAAAAAACGAGGCATATATTTATTAGGATTTTGTTGTAAACGAATAAAAAAGGCTTTATCTAACTTATTTCTAGCAATAAGAAGTGTTTCGAAGACTAGTTTAATTTTTAATAACATTCGTGCATTTTTTTTGTTATGGTTTTTAAAACGATGAATTGACTTTATATTTGTTTTGAAATATCATTATGAATTATATTATAATAATAAATATAATATCATAAACATGATATTTATAATATATATAAGGCCAGGCAAAATGATGTGACACATTTGTAGGTTAAATACATATTATGTTTTAATGTATAATTATGTTTAATATTTTATGCATTATGTTTAAAAAAAAACTATGGCATTATAAAGAAATAAAACAGAATGGCATTATGTCTACTTTTCGAAAATAAAAACACTTTATTGTTTATTTAGTTTATTTGCCTTTTATTTAACCTACAAATACGAGTATGTCAGATCATTTTGCCTGCCCTGTATATTAATATACGAGTATTATAATATGATTTTATAATTATATTATAAATATAATATTTATAATAATTATTAATTATAATTTAATGGTGGGTTAAAGCTTTTAATGAATATATAGCATTTTGAATGCATTCTTTGCAAAATATGTTATTTACTCTTTGATTATTATACTTATTTACTATGTCATTATTATTTCAGTAAATACATAGTAATAGTTGTTTATTATTTAAGTTTGGTATATGTTACAATTAGCATACAATAATATTGATGTACAATAATATTAACATACGATAAAATATATCTGAGTGTTAAACACTTGAGATTTGAATGAAGCATATAAGGCCTTAGAGGTTGGTAGTTTCAATGTCTTGTTAAACCCACTGCAGCGTATATGTTAAATAGCACATCACACATGTTTGTACACAGGTAGTTCCTCTTTGAAAGTCACCTGTTAAGTCGGCAAACAAACTCCCTGCCTATATGCAAATCTTTGAGATACTTGTGGAGTCGATTTTCAATAGAATAGCAAAATACCTCAATCTAATGCTTTAGTATTTCTTGCATTCCTTTTTATGTGAATGTAACTGAAACCCACTCTCGCTGGGTTTGTTGTCGATCGGGTTTGTGTTTGAAAGGTTTGCTGTATTTATATATATTTAACGATTAATAACAAACACAGAACTAAGGAACAAACACACTTACTGTCTCTAATTTTCGGTTGAACCGTCATCAGGAGAGTTGAGAAAGGGACACCAAGCGCACTTGTGAAGCGACGGTTGGAGATCCAACGTTGGGTCTCCAACCGTCGCTTCACAAGTGCACTTGGTGTCCCTTTCTCAACTCTCCTGATGACGGTTCAACCGAAAATTAGAGACAGTAAGTGTGTTTGTTCCTTAGTTCTGTGTTTGTGATTCATCGTGAAACGTTTGTTGTCCTTTTGGATCGTTTTCCTGTTTACTATATATATATACTAAATTGAATAATCGGTCCACAAGGACTATAAAATTTTAAATTACACAAAGAACAACACAAAAAAAGGAATAAAAAGCACACTTTCTGAATTCTCAATAGTTTGAACTGTTGTTCGTCATCAGGAGTAGACTAGAAGAGAGGAGGAGGAAGTGAGAGAGATCTCTCCAAGTCGAAAGACGGAGCGCGAATCATATATATATTATTATTATACTATTATTATTATTAAAGTGGATGACAGCTTCCGCATCCACGACTTTTGTACTGGTGTTTTCTAGTTTCCTAACTAGTTTTCTTTGGTAGGGAGTAATTTCAAGAAGGAGTTGTCCCAGAGATATCAAAGAAATAATTTTATAGATTACTAAATAATGTCTACAAGAGAATCTGCTACCAATATATGGTATACCAATATATATAAGGTATTGTTTTCTTGACCACAATTTACTAATAAACACTTTTTCTTCTTCTTGGAGTTTGGTCAGGGTTAATATACGGAATCACCTTTACGCTAAAAGCGTGATTCTAAATATTAACCCTGACCAAACTTCAAGAAGAAGAAGAAGTATAAATATACTTTATTTTTCTTTTTTATCAAAGATATATACGATATATAAAAGCAAATATATATTTTTTTTGTAACGAGGTTTAATCTAGCTTCAAACAATATAACACCTTTAAGCCGACGTTTCGTGTATATTTCTAGACATCTTCAGGGCTACGTCTACTATAGACACGATGTATGTTAAATTGAAAGTAACCGTTTTATAGCATCAGCATTGTTGTTTCTAGTCATACCTATTTTGCCATAATGTAAGAGCTCCAACTCTGCGAACCACCTGCAAAGCATAAGACATGTACCAAGAATATTCAAAACCGCATAGGCGTGCTTACCCCCTGACTAAAGAGAAGGGGCATTAACTGACCATACCTTAACACTAGCAAGCAAAACCATACTCAACTATGATTACCAAGTAACTATGCTATGAATGTAGATCTGAAAACACCATTACTTGTTCGACGTCTGACAGGCTGAATACTAAAATTCATGCATTTTGTCATTACCATAGAGCTTAGTATTACTAATATTAGAAACATAATATACCGTCTTGCCTGCTACACTGCTGCTGCCGCTCTCGGACCGGATTCGGCTGTCACCCATCTTCAACAAGAAATGATCTAAGGAGTCCTACCTTTCAGTAAATCATCAAAGCGATTTATTATTTAAACCCTTAAGGAAAATGAAGCGACGACTTGACTGACTTGTTAATGATGAAAATAATAGAAAAAGAATTATACTAAATAATAGTAACTAAAATAAAAAATAAAATAGACTTAAAATAATTAAACAATAAAATCTAGGCAGCATTGAGAAAGTAAGTAGGTTATACAATCAGAAAGGTAGGACTCCTTAGATCATTTCTTGTTGAATATGGGTGACACACGAAACCGGTCCGAGAGCTACAGCGCAGTGTACGAGGTAAGACGGTATATTATATTTCTAATATTAGTAATACTAATATGTTTAAGTCGTACTGTACGAAACAACTATTATGATAGTAGGTTTTTATATAAGTTATTTTCAATAATTTTAACTATGAGTAAATACCACTGAAGGGGCCAGGCTAGCTCAGTGGTTACGTGCTCACCTCTGAACTGATAGGACCGGGGTTCAATCCTCACCTGGCCCTCGATTTATTCACGCGGGAGGTGAATAAATCTGAGCACGTCGTCCCTCGGAGAAGGACGTTAAACCGTCGGTCCCGAGCCTGTACGATGTCAGGTACTCGTTAAAGATCCCTACTCTAAATACATTTGAGTTAGGCAAAATTTAGGACTCCCACTGTAGAATCAATCTTCATTGTGTGGTATCACAAAGGGCCAATGCTTGGCCTACGTGTGTCCCTTGTGGGACTGCCACTGCAACCTAACCTAACCTAACCTAAATACCACTGAATAACTGACTGCACTACTGAAGAGAAATAAATATTACTATTCTATGAACTACCCCTAGAATGAACGTTTGATATATTGACTATGGAGCTCAAGAAGAAGTATTTTTCTTGTTACGAAACCATAAAACAAAAAAAACTATTAGGTAGGAAAGTTAGGCATGTATTGGCACCATTGTTAAAAATAGGTTTTTATATCCGTGATTTTGGAAGATAACGTTTGTCCCATTGATGATGCAGCCATTGCGAAACCGGTCGGGCGACTTCACCAGCGGTAGACGAGGTATGACGGTTAATAATAATATTATAAAATAATTGTTTATTTCAGTTTTATATGTCTGCGCTATGTTATGTAGCGTTAACATCAAACAAAAACCAGCGATTTTATGAATTATTCGATAAAATATTGTTTTAGAAAAAAAAAAGATCATTTATTGGGAAGTGGAAGGATGAGCGTGATTCTTTCAGAAGTGGTTATTTTTGCAAAACAAAGTGACTGGGGGGGACGTGCGTATGGCTTTGGTCGGTGTCGATAGAAATGAGCGAAGCCTTTATGAAGACTGGGGCTTTATATGCTGCTTTACTAAACACTTCTTTTGCCCTAACATGCATCACTAGGCCTCCCTTCTAATACTTCAATCTTTATTCAAATAAGTCGCATTTTTTCTTCCAACTGTAATACAAGAGTCATTCGACCTGACCTACTCGGTTAAACGGAAAATTTAATGAAATTATATAATTTACATTATTATTATGAGAAACCTCATACTAATTGACAGTCATACCAAACCGTCTATTTGGGATGAAAATATATACCAAATATCGAACTATAATAATATATTACTCTATAAGTAAACTATATTATATATAGCTATATTACTTATAATTATATAACTATATATATACAAAACAGTAATAAATTATCGACAGTGGGACAGATATGTAACACAAAAAGGATAAATTGTGATGCGGTCAGTTTCTAGATAGTTTCTATCTGGAAACTAGACAGTTTCTAAATATTTTTTCTAGATATATTTCTTCTGTTTATTTTATTTTTATTGCTATCATAATACTCATGTTTTTATTTGTTTTTTCATAATGTATTTCTTTTTGTTTATGTCAAAAATCTACGTATTCAATCTCTTAATTTCCTTTGTATTGTAGGCCTTTGAAAAAGATTTTGAATAAAATCGAAATGTCGGCAATGAGAGTTTGATTGGAAGAGGAAGAAACTGACCGCATCCCAATTTATCCTTTTTGTGTTACATAACTATATATATATATATATATATATATATATATATATATATATATATATATATATATATATATATTAGTATATTTAGGAAGCAGTCCTTCATTTATACAGGTTTGATTAAATAATACGCCATATTTACGGTTGACTAGTTTCCTTGTGTATTTCTCAAGGGATCTGAATAATCTTCTTGTACAAACATCTAAATTGAATAGAACATTTCCAATGGTTCCATTGTCTTTACATCTTGCATTTCCACTAATTTTACTATTGTCACAACAGTCACAACTAGTACTATTACTATTACTACTACTAATACTAGATAATAGTAGTAGTAGTAGTAGTAATAGTAATAGTACTAGTTGTGACTGTTGTGACAATAGTAAAATTAGTGGAAATGCAAGATTTAAAGACAATGGAACCATTGGAAATGTTCTATTCAATTTAGATGTTTGTACAAGAAGATTATTCAGATCCCTTGAGAAATACACAAGGAAACTAGTCAACCGTAAATATGGCGTATTATTTAATCGAACCTGTATATATATATATATATATATATATATATATATATATATATATTTTGTAAAAGTTGGAAGCAGTCCTTCATTTAAACATATATTGTTAAATAACGCCCCATATGGGGCGTTATTTAACAATATATATATATATATTTCACATCATTTGTTTTTGGAGTCACATGATTCACATAATTTGGGTTACCGGGTTGGTTACTTGCCGTTGCGTCTACAACGTGCTTGGTCTCCCTTTCTCTTTTCTCCTGAAGACAGATTACCCGAAAATTCCAAAATTACAACCCAACTGAGTTGGGTTTTTGACTGACGAAACCCAACTCTGTTGGGTTTTTGACTCTGACGAAGACCGCTTGTTACGGTTGAAAGATCTTAGTTTTGTTTTCCCATTTCTTATTGTGGTTTGATCATTGATTGTTATTTCACGTGTTTATGTGAAATCTTTATATATATATATAACTATATTATATAATATCGTACTATAATAATAAGCTATCGTACCTCCTAAGGTAATCCTGGAGTAGTTGGAGTGCTTTTGGACTTGTCCATCTTCGATCGCAACTAACCAACTGAGCCGTTATGAAGGGGTTATCCTATTATAGGAACGCGCCTGCATATTAATATTAAAAACTCTGTTGATTTAGTAAATAAAATAATAGATATAAATATAAATGAAAAAACTAAACTAGTATTATTCGACATAGAAAATCTGTATACGTCAATCCCCAGTTCGGAAGTAATAAAACTAATACGGCCAGAGTAAAGATATAGATGAAATAATAAAATTAACAACTACAACTTTAAGGCAAACTATTTTAAATTTAATAACGAGTGTTACTTAGCAAAAGATGGATTAGGACACCTAACCTCTGCTATTCTATCAGAGATATTCGTATACTAACAATATGCATAAAATTACATAACTTCAAAGAAATTATTGATTCCTTTATATTATAATTTATTGTAATAAAGTAAATAGGATCTTTCAAAGCATTACCAAACAGTGCTCAATTTGGAAGTACGTTTTATTTAATAGTTTTAAGATTTTATTGTAAATCAGACAACCAGTAACTCTTTGTGTCACTCAGAAATTATAACAATAGTTATTGAAATAAATTCACTGAACATGATTGACAGGGATAATTTTAATTGTTGTTTCTCGTTATTAAGGCACGGAAACAGATTCTTATATAGCCCAAGCTTTTGATACAGTATTCTTAACATGATTAAAGATATATACACAATAAGAATATTTAGCAAAATAAAAAATATTTAAAAGTAAAAAAAATTATTTATTTTGTAACATAAATAAATAAAACATCAATTCAAGTTATATTTGAAAATATACTTGTAAATTGAAATATTCAATATATTTACCAAACATAAAATAACATTAATCAAAGGAATGTATCTTTAGAATATTACCATAGAACATTCGTATTTTGTCTGACAGTTATGTTCCAAGTTTGTTTCTAAAATCATTCATTTTTAACCTCTAATGTAGTAGTTTATTATATATTATAGGCTACCCTGACCTCTTAATGAGAAATATAATGTATATTGTAGAAAGTTGAGGCGAGTACCAAGCCATTGGGCTACTCTGGTTCCATACCTTACTTTATTATCAGTGTTTATATTTCGCAAATTTTGAATCCATTTGCACTACGGTCATCGACAAGGACGCAAACCACTTGCTACTCTGACTAGTTTTTGGAAATTAATAATAATTTTCTATTATTTGACTTTATTCTGGTAATAAATAATATATATTATAATTTTGGGTTTCTATATCCACGGAAAATGGGTGAACAAACAAACAAACTCACGAACTTTATATATATAGATGTGAATGAGTTTTAATAAAACTCATGTTATTCTAAAGCTTGTAGTGTTTCCTAAACATGATCTAGCCTGGTGTGCAAATCATATCCCATCTTTGTTTTATTCATGACTATAAAACCCTTGGAAATTCTTCAAACAGCTGATATCAATGATCTGTTTCATTCTTTTTTTTTGCCCTAATCGATTTTCTATGTTTAAAACATTGTCACTATAACCAGCTTTAGATGGTAATCTAGTTATCCTTCTAAAGACTTGGCATGAAGTGAATCCTGCTGAAGGGAAAATATCCCAGCTCTCCTAATAGAGTTGCAAGTAATTGCTGACTAATGGCAATAGCCAGGTGGCGCCACTGTCGCTCATCAATTTGTAATTATCTAAAGCTTTTGAGAGTCAGTGCGGCTCCTTTTCCTTACTTTATTCACACTATAGAGCAAACGAAATAATTCTCCTATTTGAGTTCACAGTGAATATATATATATATATATATATATATATATATATATATAAGTTCACAAACGAAGAAAGGCAACACACAGAGAAAGAGACACACTTACAAACTCAAATTTTCGGATGATCCGTCTTCAGGAGAAAAGAGAGAATGGGCGACCAAGCACGCCGGAAACACAACGGCAGGAGGGTTTCCTGCCGTTGTGTTTCCGGCGTGCTTGCTCGCCCATTCTCTCTTTTCTCCTGAAGACGGATCATCCGAAAATTTGAGTTTGTAAGTGTGTCTCTTTCTCTGTGTTGCCTTTCTTCGTTTGTGAACTGATTTGCGTCTAGTTTGGATCGTTTTTTCGAATTTTAAGTGGATATATATATATATATATATATATATATATATATCCACTTTTTCGATGAAAATACGATCCGAAATGGACAAATACAGTTCAATGTACATAAAGAAACATAGAGAAATTAAAAACACAAACTTACAGTCTCTAATTTTTGCTTGGGTCTCCAACCGTCTCTGTACCAGTGCGCTTGGTTTCCCGCTCTTATCTCTCTTGAAGACGGTTCAAGCGAATATTAGAGACTGTATGTTTGTGTTTTTAATTTCTCTATGTTTCTTTATGCACATTGAACTATATATATATATATATATATATATATATTCCACTCAAAATTCGAAAAAAAACGATCCAAATTGGACGCAAATCAGCTCAAAAACGAAGAAAAGCAATACACAGAGAAAGAGACACACTTACAAACTCAAATTTTCTGATGATCCGTCTTCAGGAGAAAAGAGAATGGTGCGAATATATATATATATAATATATATATATATATATATATATATATATATATATAATATATATATAATGAAGCTGAAGTCCCTTTGAGCTTCAGCTACTCAAAGGGACTACTTCTACCCGATGACGACGACTGTCGAAATATCGTTGTGAGTCTTTTGTGTGGTTGAACCGTCATCAGGAGAGTTAAGATAGGGACACCAAGGGCACTTGCGAAGCGACGGTTGGAGACCAGCAGAGTTGTCATATGCGTCCTCGGTTCAAGTCAAGTAAGAAAAGGAAACTAAGAATAAGTGAAGAGCTGAGAAATATTGAATGAAACTGAAGAAAATGTGGAAATAGAAATAATAAAACATAAAAAATAATAATTAAGAAGAAAATAACTGAAACTAATGAAAATCCGGGAATATAAATATTAAATATTTAAATAATGATAATAATGAAAATGATTATAATAAATTATAACTTAAAACTAAAGTTTTATAAATAATAATTTAAAATAAATTTGATCTGATTTATTTAATTTATTTTAGCTGTCGCTTAATTAATTTATTGCTGAAAGTGAGTTTTCTTTTTTGAAGTAACACTAAAATTGTATAAACTAATTGTGTCTTTGCAGAGGAATTGAATTTCGAGATACGACCAGACCTAACTGGTTTCAAGATATAGAATTAATATACTGTCGGAGGTTAGCAAGATCTGCCCGATATTAAATTCCTTCCGTTCTTTGTCTATCCACTTGGAAATTATAATTATTTCTTCAGTCCTTCTCCTGTTTGGAGACTCCTTACTTCATGAGTGCTCCAGCTGGATTCTCTTCCTTAATTTAGTCTCAGAGCTTTGTTTAGTAGTCCGCTTTGAGAATTTATCTCTACTTTTTGACCTCTCTATTTCAAACAATTAACAGTTATTCTTCAAAAGTTTGTTATTTAAACTCAAAAATAGTAGAGAGTTAGGCATAGTAAAACTATTGTCGGATAGAAGTCATATTCAAATTGAAACAGTATAACTTACTGTAATGATAGAATAACTAAATTACCAAAACTAAAAGAGTACTCTGGTGCATTAGTAGAGACTGTTCATTTTGAATATGTGAAGCCCAGTAAATTGATACCGGGGTTTAGCTGGAAGTAACACCCGTTTCTTCTTTGGGAGCCAGGTTAGCGTAATGGTTAACGTACTCATCTCTGGGCTGGTAGTCCACGGTTCGATCCCCAACTGGCATTCCATTTATTCACGCGGGAGGTGAATAAATCTGAGTACGTCGTCCCTCGGAGAGGATGTTAAGCCATCGGTCCCGAGCCTGCACGGTGTCAGGGTCTCGTTAAAGATCCCTATTCGAAATGCATTTGAGTAACCCAAAATTTAGGACTCCCAATGTAGAGAATCTGTAGAATCACCGATCAAACAAAAAGCCGGTAAACGGCTGGACGTAATCACTCGGTAGGGGATCGGTTTAAACAATAAAAACAAACCACCTGTTTCGTCTGTGTAGATTGCCTACCTTCCAAGGCTAAATGGTATTCACCTGCTAACTGTGTCTGTATTTGAATAACAGTGTTTTGCTTATTGATAAGTATAAGAACTTTGATCACATTAGTACTGGCATTTCAGTAGGTATCGTATTCTAGGGTAGAAATCTTGTATTGGTGATTAATTACATACGATGGCGTAATAACACCCGACGTATATTATGAAATCTAAATAAATTATAGAGTAATATGATGAATGTACAGATCCATTCTATCACTTTATCAAGTGATGAAGACGTTTTTTTCTACACTAAAACCGGACACTATTCTGTTGTAAAACGATACTGGATCGATGTGTGATTGGAAACTTTGACTAGGTTAGGTTAGGTTAGGCAGTTCCACAAGGGAACACACGTAGGCCGAGCATTGGCCCTTTGTGATACCACACAATGAAGATTGATTCTACAGTGGGAGTCCTAAATTTTGCCTAACTCAAATGTATTTAGAGTAGGGATCTTTAACGTGTACCTGACATCGTATAGGCTCGGGACCGACGGTTTAACGTCCTTCTCCGAGGGACGACGTGCTCAGATTTATTCACCTCCAGCGTGAATAAATCGAAGGCCAGGTGAGGATCGAACCCCGGTCCTATCAGTTCAGAGAAACTTTGACTAACTACCTTTTCTTTGACTTGGTGCATCCGAATTTTTATCCCTTTATTAAATCATGTCTTATACGATTTACTTTTATTAATAACGAATACCTAATGAAACAGTTCATTCATTCATTAAAATTTTTTAATGAATGATTATGAAGTAGAAAATGATTGCCTTTTCTTAATGTTTAATGCTAACAAGTTTTCAGTCACTATTTTCCCTTGAAAGTTTACTTCTGTTCAAATGTGACTCTTGTTTATAATATCGGCTAATGGTTTGTAAAACCTTTGATAACTACAATTCATTGACAAGATTTCATAAAGAAGGTTTAGAGCGATGGTCATCTGATAATAATGGTTAGAGATGAGTATGTCGTCCCTTGGAGAGGACGTTAAGCCGTCGGTCCCGAGCTTGTACTGTGTCAGGGTCTCCTTAAAGATCCCTACTCGAAATGCACTTGAGTTAGGCAAGATTTTTAGGGGCCAGGCTAGCTCAGTGGTTACGTGCTCACCTCTGAACTGACAGGACCGGGGTTCGATCCTCACCTGGCCCTCGATTTATTCACGCGGGAGGTGAATAAATCTGAGCACGTCGTCCCTCGGAGAAGGACGTTAAACCGTCGGTCCCGAGCCTGTACGATGTCAGGTACTCGTTAAAGATCCCTACTCTAAATACATTTGAGTTAGGCAAAATTTAGGACTCCCACTGTAGAATCAATATTCATTGTGTGTTATCACAAAGGGCCAATGCTCGGCCTACGTGTGTTCCCTGTGGGACTGCCACTGCAACCTAACCTAACCTAGGCAAGATTTAGGACTTCCAATGTAGAATCTGTAGAATCACGGGTCAAAGAAACCATTCAGAATTTTTAAATGACCTTAAATATACGAAAAATGCCTAGAGTTATTAAGACCATCTTAGAATAAAAAAAATGGCTAACTACATGTAATAAGGCAAAGCCAAAACAAGATTTCCGGTCAGTCGTAGTTGATGCCCGCAGCACCTCGCCCCCAATTCGATTCCTAATTGGAATCAATTAAGAGGATGATTAGGTCGTTTCCGAACCCAGATTGATTTTTAGAGCCCCCCCCCCCCCCACTCTGCTTTTCCTAAACATCAAGATAATGATTTGTTGTGCTAACAAGGTGTTTACTAACTAGTTATTTTATATTTAAAAAAAAAAAAAGAAATCTTAAGTTTGAAGCATTTAATGAATCATTTAAAGTCAGAGTGTTACATATTAACTGAACAGGAAGTGTGAGTAAGCCTACAATTAAGTGTCTATTAAGTGTCTACCCCGCGTGTCTATCGTAACACGGACAAGAAGCCAGCAATAAAAAGTTTCACTAGATTTTTTGTAGATAACAAATCAAAACAAATATACGCTACTATCATCCTTTAAACTTAAAAAAAAAATGTCAGGGTAAAAAAGAATCCGGGTGAATTTACGAGGTATGACGGACAGTATTACTACTAATTCTAATATTACTAACCTCAGTGGAACTAACCCATTAACTATATTTAAAACAAGAATCACTATAAAAGCCTTTCTTTACAAGAAATCATATCAAAGAAGACAATTCATTGAATATTCAAAAAATCAGTGAAAACAAATCATACACTAAAGTCATGCTCCAGATATTATAAAACAACGGTTTGGCTTTTACTGAAAAGTACTCCAAATTCGATATTCAGAGCATTCACAACTCCTGGTATTTCTGAAGTTCCCAGTGCACCTCTGGTTACAACTTCTCAGTTTTTTTATCTAAACTTTATTCATTTGACTTTTCAATCATATGAAGAGCGGTCAATAACATTTATTTTCGGTTTTTGAATTCACTTAACGTAACCCTTTTTTTGAGTACTGATTTGAAACTAGAATTTAAAAATTAATAATTTATGATACTATAACGGAACTTCATAAGAAAAAAAATAAAATACAAAAATTTTTAACATTGCTTCTTGTTTTCTTGCAACAGTTAAAACAAACAAAAATTATAATATTGTAGGGAAAAAAGCTAACGAAATGGTCTCCACATATAAAAATTTAATTGTTATTACATTACAATTTAATATGAACACTACGTGTTGGAAACGCGTTGTTTATACCATTAAATTTTTATATGTGGAGACCATTTTATTAGCTTTTTACCCTACAATGA
Organism: Hermatobates lingyangjiaoensis; assembly: GCA_026182355.1. Classification (NCBI taxonomy): domain Eukaryota; kingdom Metazoa; phylum Arthropoda; class Insecta; order Hemiptera; family Hermatobatidae; genus Hermatobates; species Hermatobates lingyangjiaoensis. The sequence goes on from JAPFBL010000420.1 coordinate 314,569, forward strand.
GTAAATACCACATAATAAGTGATTGCACTAGGTTAGAAAATTATAATAGTATATAAACTAAGGTTCGTACGAAATATTACTTTCTCTGAAAATAACATCTTAATTTTCGGGAGTTTTCAAAATGTTAGGAGATATCAAAAAGATAATTTGTAAGGTAGAATATTAATTGGCAAAGTCACCAACAGATCTGAGGAATTTTAGAAGGAAGTTATTCGATAAAAAGATCCCAAAGGTTTTTAAAAATATTTGAAGATGTTTGTAAATAAGCAATGTATGAATTAATCTTTGAAAAAAGCAAAAACTAAAGAAATTTTAAAAGTAATTAGTTGTGCAATCTGTAATTGTGTGGTATTTAAAAAAACAAAAGTCTCCACACAAATGAAGTTTTATTCAACAAGAACAACGCGTTTCGAACACTTCGTGTTCATCACCAGGGAGACACCAATGATGTGGTGCTGAAGGGTTGGTCCAGTGAAAACAACAGTTTATCAGAATGAGTAGTAAATAACACACAATTACGGATTGCACAACTAATGACTTTGTATAACTACAGCAATAATAACATTTTTGAAAAGCCAAAGTGAACATTTCTTGATACTTAATAAATTCCTACAAGAGATTTAGTTATAAACTAAATTTTAACTTTAGAATTCATTCAACAATTTAATTTTTACATATATTAATTCATATATACTTGATTTTACCTAATAGTTGGAGGCTATTATCTGGATTAAGCTTTGCCATTAACGGTCTATTACGACTACATAAATATTAATAATGGAAAATATATCTTTGAATGTAGCGATGTATCTTAATACAATTTCATCTATAAAACTCTACGAGTATGCCTGGTCTTACTAACTTTTTAATAAGTTAACTAATAATTAGTCTCCTGAAGTTCGTAAGGCTACAAATACAGTTTACGTTGATATAGTTTAAATAGATACGCCGTCATGCCTCGTATACTATAGTGGTATCGTTGGACTGGTTCATCTTCAAACATAACTTTTATAAATCATGCGAATCGTAAGTTGATATACTCTACTATAAGCTGGTGTCTTCGTTTTATTTCATGTTACAATCGCTCACTTGTCAGTTTTTTCTTAATCATCATTATTTAACAAAATAAAATGAAAATAGGTAATATACTAATAATATGAAATATAATCTTACCAATATAGTTAGAGACACTGGAATGGAATATAGCTTTTAGGCTCCCTGACCATTGCAGTGTGTTCCAGGCAGAAGTTACTGCTATTAGGGAGGCGGTCAGGCGTTTGTTATCCCTGACCTCTTTGGGCAGCGATGGCATCAAAATTTTTTCAGATAGCCAAGCTGCTATTAAATCCCAAAAGGGGATCTATAGTACATCAAAGGCAGTCGAGGACTGCAAGAAACTCCTAAATGAATTGTCATTGAGGGCTAAAGTTGAACTTATATGGGTACCAGGTCACTGGAACATTGAAGACAACTGCAAGGCTGATGAGCTTGCCCGCTTTGGCACTACTCTTCCCACTCAGGATATCCTATACAATTTAGGGACCCTAATTTCTACATGTAAGCTTTGGATAAGACAAAGAATTGATGAACGCATCAGGCAAAGGTGGTCTGATGAGGACACGTGTCTTATTTCAAGGCAGTTATGGCCTTCTTGTAATTCCAGAAGAACGAAGGATCTTCTTTCCAAGAATAGAAGAGATGTAGCCAATGTGATCGCTGTTTCCACAGGACACTGGCTCGTAGGTAGACACGCCACCAGATTAGGATTGGAGGCGAGGGATTTTTGCAGGGCTTGCCAGGATGAGGAAGAGGAAGAGACGTGAATAATAATTAACATCATGGGTCCGACCCAATGATCGGAAATTTCTATGTGTTACACTTCTTCGTTTTTGAACTTTATATATATACTAGACTACTCGTGACCCTTTGCGTCATTATTGATTTTATGAAATCAATAAAGTTGAACTTATATGAATAGAGAAACATTATTGATGTTTCTCACTTTCTCTGTCAATGCCCTGGTCTCGCTCAAAGAAGGAAAGAGGCACTGGGAGAGTACTTCTTTGACAATCTTGAGAACTTAGCATCCACTGGTATCAGGGATCTGTCTAGATTTATTGTTCTCTCGAAATGGTTCGAGTGGACCAGTGACGGGGGAGAATAGCCTCAATTTCTCTTTGTGGTATCACAAGGGGCCGGCTTGCGGCCTATGTGTGTTCTCTTTCGGGACGGCCACTGTAACCTAACCTAACCTAACCTACCAATATAGTTGTAGGCACTTCTTAATAGGGAATTATGCAACCTAATAATTACAACGGTTGCTCTTGTAGATGAACCAGGTGAACAGCACAAACAGTAGCATACGAGGTGAGACCGTTTATTCATTTCTTAATGAAAGTTAGTTCTGTTAACTTTTATAGCACTAAAATACGAGTTTTTAAATATCATTTAACTAGAAGGCAACTGATGCGTTTGAAAAAAAAAACTGCAATGAACTCTAAACTTAAGTCTGAAAGAATATAAATGCATGCTTGTCACAGTTTATCAATTTGTTGGTTAGTTCTTCAAGATGGAGGGAAAATTTGTTTTGGGGGGGGGGGGGGGGAAGGTGAGAATTGGCGGGAAAAGGCGGTGATTTGGAAGAAGGAACTGATGTGATTAGAGTCGATCATTATGCCGCGACCATCAAGCGGAATTGACAAAATCAAGTCAGCGACGACGTCGAAGGCTTTAAGAGAAACTTTATTACGTCATCATGTCTTTATTTCTCTAATAAAGTGTAATGCCTAGTCAATAACCTGCCTTATTCTACCTGTAATCTTAGTCACTTCTCAATTTGCCAGTCAATTTTTTTTTACAACAACCTCAACGTTTCTTGTCAATTATAATGGACTTTTAAACACCATATAATTATCAAATATTCCCTCATAGGTCAACTATGAACACATTTGATTTGCAAATATATATATATATATTGTTTAACCAATCCCTTAGAGGGTGATAACGTCAGACGTTTACCGGCTTTTTGTTTGATCGGTGATTCTACAGATTCTACATTGGAAGTCCTAAATTTTGCCTAACTCAAGTGCATTTCGAGTGGGGATGTTTAACGAGTATCTGACATCGTACAGTCTCGGGACCGACGGCTTAACGTACTCAGAGTTATTAACCTTCCACGTGAATAAATTGAGTGTCAGTTGGGGATCGAACCCCGGACTACCAGCCCCAGAGGTGTGTACGTTAACCACTGAGCTAACCTGGCTCTCTAATTTATACTTAGTATTACAATATTTTATATCGTAACGTTTTTATTATTTTTCTAAATTAACCAACCAACGACCAATGAATAGTTCCATGCACAGTGCACGTCGTAATTAGCAGTTCCGGACCAGAGGCCCACTGCTGCTAAATTATCATCCTGCTTTTTTTTGTTTTGGTCAGTAGGCATTGTCAATACTGGGGACGTTAGTCTGTCAGGGAAAGAAGTCGTCTTCGTGGTCGTATGGTCTTGCAGTTTTGCATTGTCTGAGGTACTATATGACTTAGAAGCCATCAGGTCGTCATTACCCATTAGGAATATCCCCATGTTAGATTTGCTCCGGAGATGTTGCCTGAATGTCAATCTGGAGTCTAATATGAGACCCAGATATTTTACCTGAAGCCATCAGGTTGTCATTACTCATTAGGAATATCCCCATCTTAGATTTGCTCCGGAGATGTTGCCTGAATGTCAATCTGGAGTCTAATATGAGACCCAGATATTTTAGCTGTGTTTCATATGGTATGGCTCGATCTCTAATGAAGACAGGAGGTGGAAGAGGAGGTGTACCTTTACAGAAACGGATGTGGGGCACTCTTTGCCGGGTTTAGAGTTAGTTTCCAGGTTGTGAACCAGTGCAGGGCCCCATCAAGGAAATTTTGTACTTTTCTGGTTGCATAACCCAGATTAGCTTAATTAACGAACAAAGTTTTATTTGTTTACAAGCAGTTTTTTAATTATACTTTCAAATATCATGGATAATGTTTACTTATAGAAACAAATGACAAAATGGATTGAGATATTCTACCTCAGCTCCCTTTATAGTTGGCTCTCTCGTATTTTAACTTGTTTGGCTTACTGTGACAAAAATTTGAGTGACAACTGGAGATGACAAAAGAATTTGTGAAAAAATGGATCGAAAACACGACAAAGGCTCGATCAATCGGATTAAAAAGACTGCTTCATCACGGTGACCAGTGAATTGATATTTGTTGGATTACGCTTAGAAGTAGTCAAATTTTCATTTGAACAGTTTTTGTCCACATGAATTTGTCTCTTTATTATTAAATGTCTCTGGTATATAAATTTAACGGTTTGTTATGCTAGACATTAATCCTGCTTCATTTGAAAATTTCAGATTCTATTGAATATTCTATCATCAATAATTATTTCTATTCTTAATCTAGCTCATAACTAGAAAAATCCCTTAAGTTTGCTCGACCTGGCTCATTTAGATTGTTCAGTCGAGATCTTTGTAACATCGTAGGGTATTAACATGTTAGAGATATATGCGAAATACATTTTCATTCAGCTACATCAAAAATTAGATAAATTTACAGTAGATAATTCATCATTGTTCAAAATTAATAAAAAATTAAAAATGTTTGTATAATTAATAAAGTTATGTATTTTTAATATTATTTGGTAAAGTATGAATGTATTACTATGAATGGAATCGCTATTCTAATGGAATGAAAGACCGTACAGAAAAAAACAAAATGCTAGTGTTTAACCAGTTTAAACGTGATGGTGCAATTTACCAAGAAGTACGAGTATAGTATAGTATATAGTATAGTACGAGAGAAGTACAGTATAGAAGCTTCGAGTAAACACACGTTTTCCTGTATAAACAGGGAATATAGCATCCAGAGATATACTAATTACTAAAGATATTGGAATTTCTTTGAAATAAGAAATATCACTTTTGCATTTACTACCTGAGAAAAAAAAAGTCATATTTTATTTGAGTTTTCAATTTTAGAATTATTTTACCTGTATTCCAAGGCTACAGTGATGATATAGGTTAGGTTAGGTTGCAGTGGCAGTCCTACAAGGGAACACACGTAGGCCGAGCATTGGTCCTTTGTGATACCTCACAATGAAGATGATTCTACAGTGGAAGTCGTAAATTTTACCTAACACAAGTGTATTTAGAGTAGGGATCTTTAACGAGTACCACCTGACATCGTATATGCTCGGGACCGACGGTTTAACGTCCTTCTCCGAGGGACGACGTGCTCAGATTTATTCACCTCCCGCGTGAATAAATCGAGGGCCAGGTGAGGATTGAACCCCGGTCCTATCAGTTCAGAGGCGAGCACGTAACCACTGAGCTAGCCTGACCCCTTGACCGACGGTTTAACTTCCTTCTCCGATAGACGACAATGACACAAAGTGTTCGAAACGCGTAGTTTCAATTAAAAAAAAATCTTTTATGTAGAGACTTTATATTATCCATTTACCCCAATATGAGTAAACACCATAAAATTACAGATTGCACAACTAATGAGTCAATTTAAGTAACTGATTTCCTTAACGTTGGTAATATATTTTGAAAAATATAATAAGAATGCATTTGATATGCTTTTCAAAACGATGAATGGCTGTAATTCAATGAAATGAACCAGTTAATATTAGCATTATTTAAATTATCATAACATATTAAAAAAAAAAAAGAAACAATATTGATAACATGAAAAATGGAGTCAGGATTTGTCAAAATGTGTAAATTCGTCAACATCTCAACATTTATTTGTTTACACAATCACGTACTCGATAATAAAGTAAGACTGGCACAAGGCTACTCGGTGGATACGTCAGTAAGACCTTCGCCAGAGGCTCAAGTGAAGACCTTTTCTCTCTTTTGCTTCCTTACCCAGAATTATATAACCAAAATCGCCCACTTTAGATGACTCTAATAATTATAGTTTTAGTTAAAAGCCGTAAAATCAGAAGAAAAAAATCCGAAGTGGCCTACACTCAACTTTACTAAGTAAACATAATATCAAACTTCTTGGGTATATGGTGTAATATCCCATTTAGGTATAATATAAATGTATAATGGGAGAACTGTATTTGCTATTCATTCCTGGAGGTAATACAGACACTGATTTGATCCACTTATCAATTTATATGCTTATTTTATGTATATCACACCAATAATGCATATAATATCATTAGCATAACTACAGTAGTAATAACATTTTTGAAAAGCAAAAGTGTACATTTCATGTTACGAAATAATCTCTTACAGATGAACATGGCTTTTGTTCCAATATCCAGAGAATTCTTACATCGTTGAGCTGACCTTATACATTGAATATTTAAGAGAAAGTTTCCAAAATAAAACTTGAAAATATTCCTTTTTTCTGAAAAATGTCAGAAGCATAAAAAAAAAAGTTTTAAGAACATTTTTCTAATTTAAGATATATGATAATTACATTTATTATTCTTCAAAGAATGTTTCCAAATTTTGAATTATGTTTTACATTTTTGGTCTTTTATAGAATTATTATACTGGGTATTTTATGGCTTCCTAGTATTTAATAAAAATTACTTTTCTTTCCATTTGTCAAAATTCATATATAATAATTTGCTTTGAGCGAGTGTTATATTTTTCCTCCGCGCTGTATGCTGTTATAAGGTTGCTGTAAATGTATATTTAGAAAAGTTATATTAGTGACTAGCCAGTTTTACACACTCAAATCAAAGTCGATGTCGGTTATTCAGTATAATTTAAAACTTTTATAGCTGGAAGCTTGAATTTTTTAAAAATAATGGATATGAATTATTATTCTGGCCAAACTAGAATAGAGAGAAACCTGGATATTTGTCAACAAACATAACTCCTCTTTCTTCAGAAAAGAGTTCATTTTTCGAATTCGCACTTCTTGAAATCGAATTTTTTTCAGCATCACTATACTTTACTTATAGTAAAGAAAAAAAATTGTTTTTTTTTTTATTATAATTGCCAAATTCCAACTAATTGTTTATAAAAATATTTTCGTAATAATCATTACAATTACATATCAAGGGGCATTGGTAAAAGTTTAATAATAAGGCAAATTATAATCTAGTAGAGCATCAAGTGGCAGTAAGTAAAAGTGAGTCTTGCCCTTAATAACTTGCCAAGCATGAAATGAATGCCCAGGGCTGGCCAAGTTAACCGGCAAAGCTAGTACTGAGCAACTTGTCAAATTGATATCTCACCTAACATTTAAGCTGTTGCAAAATTAATTTGAGAAATAACTGACAACGAAAGATGTTTAGAAAAATATACAAGTGATAAGTAAACTAAATGTAGACAGCTAATAAATTTTAATATAGGGATTCGTTTCCACGGATAAAGAACATTCCAACGTATTTTAACATTAACTTTCTTTGGTACTTCCCAGTAGCTTTGTTAGAGCAATATTGATTTATAAATTTACCTTTTTTTATTTAATTAATACTATTTTTTTAATAAATAACTTCTAAAATTCTCATTAGATTAAAAATCATCATATTATTATGTACAAAGTGCTTATAATTCCTAAAAAAGTATTACCTACCTTTTAATATTAGAGCAAAAAGAAATTAGTTATTGCTATGTTTATAAACCCCATTCACTTTGGGTTATATTGAGGTATAAGAAGTGTACTTTTTCGTTCTTATTTCAGAGGATACTAATTTCTAGCTACTTCTTTAGTGATTCGATTAACTTGAGATTTTTTTTTATTATATTAGACTGACAAAATATAAAACATGTTGAAATCTTAAAAAAAAAAAACATTTTTCCTAATTCATGAATGTAGAAGAAGATGAGTGCATTTTCAGTAGTATTTTAAAAGAATAATTAGTGTATGTAGTATGGAAAAGGGAAAAAAGAGGTATTTTAAAGGCCTCATACAGCATGAAAGGAGGTTTATGATTGTGAAGTCAGGGTAAACACACGAGATCGGAAGGAAATAGTTACAGGTAACTCTACCTCAAAGAACAATTGACACTTCGCCAAATTTTTATATACTTTTTAATAGTTAAGTTATGCATCGTACAGAGGCCAGGCTAACTCAGTGGTTTCGTGCTCGCCTCTGAACTAATAGAACAGGGGTTCGATCCCCACCTGGCCCTCGATTTATTCACGCGAGGAGGACGTTAACCCGTTTTAACTTTTTTTCTTACTGTACTCCTTTGTTTCCCCAAACATCCCTTTCTGGACATTAGTCCTTTCCTGCGCTTTCACCCTTTTAAAATACCACTCTTCCCTCCCACTCTTCTCAACTCCTCACCAGATGTTTTCTGCATCTAGTGTTCAGTTGGATTTTTGACACTGACGAAGACCGCTTGTTACGGTTGAAAGATCTTAGTCTTGTTTTCCCATTTCTTATTGTGGTTTGATCACATATGTATATATATATATATACATATGTGATCATACTATCTCTGTGCGACTCTGTGCGAGGTGTGAGTTCAACATTTTTACATAGGAAACAAACCGCAATTTTACAATCTTTATAAAATAAGATATATATATATATATATATATATATATATGGGTTTTTTGGGCAAAAAATGAAATTCATTTGGGACAATGTCCTGTGTCAAGAGAAAATACTAATTCCCGGTAGTTTATATCAAAATGGAAACTTATTTTCCTCTTTCTTTCCGGTTACTCTACTAACTTGAAATTATGATTTAGTATTTGTTTAATATTCCATGATAAAAATGTCATTAATTTTAGTTAATTCAAGTAACAAATATATTTAGGGTTTTTTAAAAAATATTTACTTTTCTTTTTTATATATTTACATATATATATATATATATATGAAAACAAACCACAAGGAAAAAAAAGAAAACAAATAGAAAAAATGCCCTGAGGCCTTTCAATTTATGTCATCAGAGAGCAAACAAGGTAAGAACTGACCTTACCTTAACCTCAGTTCTTACCTTGTTTGCTCTCTGATGACATAAATTGAAAGGCCTCAGAGCATTTTTTCTATCTGTTTTCTTTTATTTTTCCTTGTGGTTTGTTTTCATTGATTGCATCACGTGTTTATTGTGATTTAATGGCATATATATATATATATATATATATATATATATATATATGATCAAACCACAATAAGAAATGGGAAAGCAGGACTAAGATCTTTCAACCGTAACAAGCGGTCTTCGTCAAAACCCAAAAACTCAGTTGGGTTTTTGACTCTGACGAAGACCGCTTGTTACGTTTGAAAGATCTTAGTCTTGTTTTCCCATTTCTTATTGTTGTTTGATCATTGATTGTTATTTCACGTGTTTATGTGAAATCGTTATATATATATATATATGTTACAACTAAATATATTTTAATTGTGAGTCAGAATAAGTTACTTATTACAAGTAGTTTATTTTTAAAATTAAGTCAATAAGAAATTTAAGTAATACCTATTTAAAGAAGAAAAAAAACATTCATATCTTCCATAATAAAAGGTAATGAAATTTAATTTAGTTTTATAATTATTTTTTTATAAATTATAAAACCAATTACAATTTTATTCATAATTTCATTTATTTTAAGAAAATAAATAATTGTTGTAGTAATTGCAGTTAATTGCTCTGAATCTCTTTTGGCATATTTATTTGTGGCACTAAACTTATAATTTTATTTGCTGATATAATTATAAACTATGACATAATTTTAACTCACTCCTAATTAAACTATGAAAGTCAGAACTACTTGTTTCATTTCATTCAAATCGGTTCGTTGATTCAATTCTACACCAAGAATTGTTTGCAGTTTCCTTTATTATTCCATACCTACTTATTTATTATATTTATATAAACTCCCTCAAATGATACCTCAAACATACACCTACTCCTTCCAACACGTGGCTCGTGAACCTCCCCACTCAAGTGATTTTGCTAATCCCTTTCCTACTATTTAATGATTTGATCATTAATATATTCCAATGGTCGTAACTATCGCTACTTATTAATCAAGTTTACTAGCCTCATGTAAATTTCTGATAATTCCTGTGGAAGTTAGATACATACAAATTTTAAATATATAATATATATATATATATTAGTTATATAATTACTGAGTAATATTATATCAGCTGATACAATTACCACAGTTTGCCCATGCCTGAATTAACTTAATGCAAATTTACCCCTTTTTTTTTTAATTATTGAATTATCGATCATAAGAAACATACCTTGAAACTTATAAATGTTTAAAAGACGTTTATCAATTACATTTCTGTCACAATTTTCAAAATTCCATTCGAAATTGATATAAGTTAATTAAAACAATTCTTAATCATTTCTAATTTTATTAGTCCATTCGTTCATTAATTCAAACTTTTATATCTTCAGCTTTATTAGTAAAATATTTAATTATTCGACATTTAATATTGTTATAGGGTTCAGAAGTTGCTTCAATATTTTATATTTGTTTAGTGCCGTTTACGTTATTTTTATTTTTTCGTTATTTTGTGAAACTGACTACTGTTTTTTTAATGAATATATATAAATGAAAACTTGAAACGGTCCAATAGGACTACTAGACCACACAGGAAAGAGAAAAGCAGATAAAATGCACACAAAAAAGACTCACATCGATATTTCGACATTCTCGTTATCGGGCAGAAGTAGTTCCTTTGAGTAGCTGAAGCTAACAAAAGGGTTAGCTGAAGCTAACCCTTTCAGCTAACTAACCCTTTTGTTAGCTTCAGCTGCTCAAAGGGACTACTTCTGCTCGATGACGACGAATGTCGAAATATCGTTATGAGTTTTTTTTTGTGTGTTTTTATCTGTTTTTCTCTTTCCTGTGTGAACTATATATTTATATACGTTTATATATTTTGATATATGAAAATATAATCCTTTTTTTAATGAATATGTATTGCTATTAGATTTAATATGACACACGAGCTTGTGATGTTGAAAATCGAAGCCGTTCCCTTTGTAAGGAAGTCTTGTTCCCTTTGTAGGGAAGTCTTGTACCCTTTGTAAGGAAGTCTTGTTACCTTTGTAAGAAAGTCTTGTTCCCTTTGTAAGGAAGTCTTGTTCCCTTTAGCTGGCGTTGTTACCCTTCTCCTGTAAACTGTCAAAATTAATGCAGCGTTACGGGTCACATGGCCACGGCGTGTAAACAGAGCACTTGGGAATTCCATGGCCCCCTCTGGAGCACTCTCCTAATTTCGACCAACTCCCAGGAGTCATTTGATTTAGTATCAATTAATTGCCATGATGTTTCTTTTTTTTCGATATGATGATGAAATATCATTAGTACCAGAGAAATGTTTTATTAGAGCATAAAAACTGAACTTGCTCGAGCTTTAGCCAGACCTGACGATAACAAAAAAAAAAAATAAATTTATGTGGTTTATCTTGTGCTACTATAGAGCAAGTGTGCAATGTGCTATTTATAATTAATTATTGAAAGTTATTTTTTTAAAGGAAACTCTATTTAGATGATGGTTTAGTGGCTAGATGGTTAATTATAATGAAACGCTTAAACTGACTGCAAAGAAATATATTTTTAATGATCAATACATATTTGAATATTTTATAACTTATATAATATAGTATCAATGATCAAACCACAATATGAAATGGGAAAACAAGACTAAGATCTTTCAACCGTAACAAGCAGTCTTCATCAGAGTCAAATAACCAACTGAAACACTAGATGCAGAAAACATCTGGTGAGAGGTCGAGAAGAGTGGGAGAGAAGAGTGGTATTTTAAAAGGGTGAAAGCGCAGGAAATGACAAATGTTCAGAAAGGAATGTTTGGGGAAACATAGCAGTACGGTAAGAAAGAGTAAAAAATATCCGCTAGCTGTCAACCCAGTTATATAATAATTGTTTATATATATATAAACAATTAGATGAAACAATTCTTCGAACTGAATAAACTAGAATTTTCAAAAGAACACATAGAAAAGAAATCACTGAACTCACTACTATATTTTGATATCCTCGTCGTCAGGAATAGATGTGAATCGCTCCAAAGGCTGATAACGACTGGCTTGGCGTTCGAACCGAAGCACTCAAACAGTGCTATATATATATAATATATATATAATGTATATATATATATATATATATGCTATATAGTATATGCTATATATATATATCAAACAATGATCAAACCACAATAAGAAAATGGGAAAACAAGACTAAGTCTTGTTTATGTAAAATCTTTATATATATATATATATATATATATAACTAAAGTTTTTCATGTTCAAATTAAACTCTCATTGCCAACGTTTCGGCTTTAATTAAAATCTTTTTAATAGGCCTACAAAACAGAGGAAATATAAGAAATAATTCAATCATTCAAAAATCAAACATACATAAAAGTGCAATTAGTAATAATTAAGAAATTACGATTGAAATTTTGACAATAGGTTTGTGAGAAAACTTAATAATTAAATTAAACTCTCATTGCCAACGTTTCGGTTTTTATTTAAAACCTTTTTCATAGGCAGAAGTATAAATTTTGAAACAGAAAAACTAAGTATTACATTACAAATTATTTTTAAAGAAGAATAGTCTGTGGATTTCAACAACTGTAGTTTGAATGAACACGTGACACTGAACTGAAATAACCAAGCAAGGTAACCAAATTTCACCAGACAATCAAAAAGTCACTAACACAATTTTTCATCTATCAACAATGTTTAACTTAACACACCCGAAACACTAGCAGATATATATTTATATATAGATATATATAGTTCAATATAGACAAAGAAACATAGAGAAATCAAAAGAACACACTTACAGTCTCTAGTTTTCGGTTTGAACCGTCTTCAGGAGAGATAAGAGAAGGAAACCAAGCGCACTGGTTCAGAGACGGTTGGATACTTTATATATATATATATATATTGGTATACTTTGGGAGCAGACCTTCTTTTAAACATACCTCATTAAATATCTTGCCAACATTAAGTTTAGTATGTTTCCTACATACCTATATATATATATATATATATATATATATATATATATATATATCACTTACTGTGGTCTCTAGTCTCCTAAGAGAGCTTGTGTGTGCGCAGATGCATGAAAATTTAGAAGGAATTCAACCCTACATTAAAGTAAGAAGGAATGTTTTCAGTGTTGTATGTTCTTTATGTACGAGATATTCATCGCAGCTTGCAGGTGTTTGTTCAGACTCCTTTACCCAGGCATTGAAATCATTTCACATATAGTAGTATCTAACACAACCTTGATTATTTCCTTGATTCGTTCTATTTTAGTGGCTTGAATTGCTCTTGCGCCGCGTATTCCTCTCGTGCTTTCAAACTTGTTTAATGCTAACTTGAATAAGACTTAAAGCGAGGGTGCTACTCCAGGTGGATGTCGCTTGATTGCTCTATTGTTCTTCTCTTCTATGTCCAAAGCCATTGAATGCTTTGAGTCAGAAGTCCGTTCTTTATTTATACTCTCATTAGAACTAGTGTTCTATTAAGTTATTTAGAAGCTAACTATACAATCTCCAATATTTCAATAAGTTCACTCAATATTTTAGCTGACTTCAAACATTTGTTAAATAATTCGTTGTTTTTAGAACGAGTTTTAAGATTAGTTAGTAGATATTTATTAATGACTAAAATTTATATTTTGAAATAAACGTTAAAGTTGTATTCCAAAGCATTACTTTATATTAATAATGTAAATAAAATTTATTATAATTATTTCGGTGTTTAAACTAATTCTGATGGTAGAGCGAAAGTGATAATGGAGCAAGTTTTGGAAACAGCCGTAAATATTTAATAGAGTATGCTCCTTCCCAGTTTGCATATCAGCTTGCCAGTCCTTAATACTCAATCCATAAAGTATATCTTTAGGCAATATCAAAGTTGATTTAATCCGAAAAGTTAATATTAAATCTTTAATAAGTATTACTAATTTCATAAATCTGTAACAACTGATAAATGCGTTTTATCATTTGTTACAATTTTAGTTTACAAAATAAAAAGAAGTAAAATATACAATATATAACGTCAAAACTTTATTACATTATTGTTTGTAAACATATTTTATATCGTTCAAGAAAGCTAGAAATATATTGTAGTGTTTTCTCAGAATTTTCCAACAGTAATGGTGTAAATGAGATTTCAAATTCTGTTGGGTTACTATTTTCTTTTTTGGTAAGTCAATCTTTGTATCCAACCTTGAACGCTCAAGTGTGCAGTTTTTAACGAGGAAAAGATTGATAATATCGCAATCTGTTGTTAATCCTCTGTAAGATAGAGGTACGATTCATTAGGCGAGACCACAGTCAGCAAGTGAGATCAAATATCAAGGTATTTTATAACGTTCAAAGTAGCCGCTGATATATAATCAGTAAATGTTGAATTTTCTAAATCAGTACAGACGCTCCCCTACCAACGAACATTCGATTTATGAACTTTCAGAGATACCAACAAACTTGTCAATACATATATTAAATTTTATAAATACGTAAAAACAACAAAACGCTGTAAGTTAGATTTTGTATTCAGGGTTTTCTCATATCGATAAAACCCTTGCAATTTTTGATTAACAGGACCCAAATGTTGAGTACTGTACGAAGGTTGAAAACCAAATGAATGATGTAATACAGTGCTACCGCATCATTTACGATGAAAAGAAAACGAAAACCGTCCAATTGTCGAAAAAAAAACGGTTTTTTCGTTCAATTCCCGTCAACTGATGCTGAAAAGAATTATTGTTTTTAGTGTGTTATGTTTTACCTCTCTCTCTCTCTCTCTCTCTCTCTCTCTCTCTCTCTCTCTCTCTCTCTCTCTTTCTCTTTCTCTCTCTCTCTCACAGTGTCCACATTTTTATAAAGTATTTTTTTTTACTATGTAATGTTGTTTAAATTCAGTACAAACCCATATAGGTTAATTGTATAAGCCCTAAAAATACATTTTACTATACAGAAATGTCTTGTACGACTTACGAACAAATTCATCTAACGAACGACTGTCCGGAACGTATCTCGTTCGTAAGTTGGGGAGCGTCTGTATATTTAAAAGATATTTTTTTTTCTTCTTAGCATACTTGTGGATAGAGTTTGCGTTGTTTACTACAAAATGTTAACGTAAGTGGTAGATAACAAAGTCGAAGGTATCATACTATTGTAGCACCGAGCAAGCTCATACACTTTAAACGTATCTTTAAATTTACTGAGGGCAAAACCATTTAAGGACAAAGTGTGCGTAGAGGACACAGGGCTATGAAGGAACTGAAGAAAACGTTAGGGAGGAGACGAGAGCCATCACTCTGTCAGTTTGTCACTATGCTAACTTTACGTGCGTCTTAAGAAACAGACAGGCCTAATAGTGGTCTTCCGAACACACGCTGTGTTCTAAATAGAGAAACAAACCCCAAAGACTATAAACGTTATATACGATGTATTTTCATAATCTGGGAATTCAAAAATTACGTCTCAAACACAAAAAAAAAGTTTAATATCAAACTAAACGCATTTCGAACTCTTACTGTTCTTCTTCAGATTAACATCTGCACTGTTGAGGGTCAATCTATAACTCTATGTTGAAAGAGTTAGAAATGACTCAGTCCTTTGTTGAGTGCACTCAACAGTGCATATGTTAACCCGAAGAAGAACTAAGTGTTCGAAACGCGTTGTTAGTTTCATTTTACATTTTTTTTGTGTGGAGACATAATTCCTTATGGAATTATATTATTGTATTTTAGTGGAAAATACAAAACTTCTAAGTCATCTTAATTTACGTATAGAACCTTTCATCTTAGGAAACCCATCATTCCTTAACAAACTTTTATCTATAGAACCTAAAAATTTTATACCTTTAGGAATACCTCTAGGTATAGAATTCACCTATAGAACCTTTCACCTTAGGAAACCCATCATTCCTTAACAAACCATTCCTTAAAAAACATCATTCCTTAAGGCAAATTCTGCACAAAGAATCGTCTAATCCAGAGTTTTTCAAATTTTTTTCGACGCGGAACCCTTTTTGGTTCCAGTAACTTTCCCAGGAACCACAGATTCTAATGATATCCATACAATCATAATATTTTGAACACTTAGTATTCTTCTGCACTGATGAGGGTCAATCTATGACCCTATGTTGAAAGAGTTAGAAACGACTGGGTCCTTTGTTGAGTGCACTCAACAGTGAAGATGTTAACCCGAAAAAGAACACTAAGTGTTCGAAAGCGTTGTTAATTTCATATTAAACTTTTTTTGTGTGAAGGCATAATTCCTGAAATCCCCCAATATGAGTAAATACCACACAATAACATATTGTACAAGTAACGATGTTTTTTTTTGATTCAATAAACCGGAAAACTAAACAGATTACTTTCATTCATGTTTGTATTATATTTATAAAAAGCCTATAAGAAGTTTGGGACCTACTTTTTTACGTTAAATCACTATAAAACGCCTTTCATATAATTTGTTGAGCATGGCATATGAATAATTATTACAACAGTTCAGTATTTTCCTTGCAGGTTACACGTTTGTTAGATAAAAAGAAAAAGGAAGAGGAGATTCATTTTCAGCATTACTCTTTTAGAGTGTATTACATAGGACAGAGTTTTTCAAACTTTTTTCGACGCGGAACCCTTTTTGGTTCCAGTAACTTTCCCAGGAACCCCAGATTCTAATGATTTCATAAAGTCATAATAATAAAAATTTTCATATGCCTTTTTTAAATAGTATGTATGTTTAAAAACAAATAAAAAAGTAATATTACTGCAATGTGTATTTTTCGAAGAAAAATTCAAAACTAAAAGATTTTAATTTTCATATTTTCGGCAAATGCATAACACATAAAACAGAATTACTAGGAATTTTAACATAGAGTTTGTTTTGTAATCATTTTTTGCTTTATAGTTGAAAGTTTGATTCTCAAGTCAACCCCAGCATTAAGTCTACTTCGGTATTTAGTTTCAATGGCAGTTTAAAGGGAAAATCAAGTTTCACATAAGTAGGTAGTGGGAAATGGCAGTAATTTATGAAGTGCTACTTTTGCAATAGCAGGAAATTCGGAAATCAGATAGTTGATTCCCTAAATATGAATAAAATTTTGATCACTTCTTCTTATGGGTATATGTAGATATTAACATTATTCGGTTTCATGATTCACAAGAAATATTGAATAAATCCATACCAAAAAAAAAAATTTTAGAAACATGTTTTTACTAAAGGTTTTTCACGGAACCCCATACAGTCCGTTAAGGAACCACTGACATAGGAATTATGATCGTCAACTTAGTTTACTTTCACATGTTTTTGTTTAAAAAAATATAAAATTGAATACGTAATTATATGTATAACTCCACCAGTTGTAATATTGGTAATAGTAACTCTACTTAAATGTCTGTGCTGGTAGAGGAAACCAAAGGAGAAACTATTGCCTTACTTAGAAACCACATATGCTTTCACTTACAACGTCAACCCGCATATGCGGCATTGTATTCTCCTATGTTATTCAGATAGGCAATGAATTGAGGCAGAAGAGCTCTAGGATGCCGGCAAATCATGATTGTGTGTCCTTACATTACAACTCAAGGCCTAAAATACTTCAAAATATCATGAACAGAGAGCATTGTAAATAATAAAGTAACTAAATTTATTGTATATGAGTCATACAGATTGCTATGGTATATATGGTAATTTAACTCATATTTATACTGTTCTTATTATTGCAAACGTATTTCTATTACGTATTACTATTTAAAAATCTGTAATAAGTCACAAGTGTATTTCAATATTAAGCAGAACTATGTAAAGTCATCCTGTAACCTTCAGTCTATCACTAAGTCAATAAATTTAAGTCAATAAATAATTAGTGTATGTAGTAGGGAAAAGGGAAAAAGAGGTATTTTAAAGGCCTCATGCGGCATGAAAGGGGGTTTATGGTTGTGAAGTCAGGGTAAACACCTGACTTCGGAAGGAAATAAGTAAAGCATATCTGCTAGCTGCAGGTAACTCTACCTGAAAGAACAGTTGAGAGACTTTGCAAAATTTTTTTATGCGTCTTAATAGTTAAGTTATGTATCGTGCAGGGGTCACGATATTTCAATTTCATTGAAAGTATATTTCAATATGCTTGCAGAATGAAATATTGCCATAAAACATCGATAGACTTGAAGGTAGCTTTCAATATTGAAGTCTATAAAAGTGTACAAAGTTAAATCAACAATTGAAAATATACCAAACATTGCAAACAAACAAAATCTGGAGTGGCCTACACTCAACTTTACTATAAGTAAACTTAATAGCAATCTTCTTAAGTATATAATATATAATATCTCATTTAGGCATAGAATAAACATATAAATGGAAGATGGTTATTATTCTTTCATTCGTGGAGGTAGTACAGTTAGTGATTTTTTTCTTTTTTAAATTCTTTATTGAAACATGCTCCACACAAGGTATTACATGTTGAACTATTTTTTTACAATAATATATACATTTAGACATAACATTGTTAGTATCTGCTAAATAAATTATACTAATAATTTATAAAATGAACTAAGATATGATAATACAGTTATTAGCTTAAATTTCCTGAGCAGTGCTTCGAATAATATTGAATAATAATTTAAGTTTATTTAAAAATATAAATCTTAGACATTCATATATATGCAGCTATATACTCTTATATCTTGTCCTAATATCTAATTATACAAGTATCTAATATACATATATATATATATATATGATCAAACCACAATAAGAAATGGGAAAACAAGACTAAGATCTTTCAACCGTAACAAGCGGTCTTCGTCAGTTGGGTTTTTGACTCTGACGAAGACCGCTTGTTACGGTTGAAAGATCTTAGTCTTGTTTTCCCATTTCTTATTGTGGTTTGATCATTGATTGTTGTTTTACGTGTTTATGTGAAATCTTTATATATATATATATATATATATATATATATATATGATCAAACCACAGTATGAAATGGTAAAACAAGATATAAATATATACATATATATACACATACGCTCGTGTACATAGTCCCGGTTAGTTCTTCAGGTTCAAATTAAACTCTCATTGCCAACGTTTCGGTTTTTATTTAAAAACTTTTTCATAGGCAGAAGTATAAATTTTGAAACAGAAAAACTAAGTATTACATTACAAATTATTTTACAAAGAAAATGAGTCTGTGGATTTTAACAACTGTAGTCTGAATGAACACCTGACACTGAACAGTTCAGTGATAAATCAACAGTTCAGTAACACTGAACTAATGATAAATCATTAGTTGTGCAATCCGTAATTGTGTGGTATTTATTCATTCTGAGGTAAAATGGATAAACAATGGTTTGTTTATCCATTTTACCTCAGAACATGAGATAACTTTTGTATATGTTATATATTCAATTTTGTGTGTATTGTTGTAATTTTTAAGTGTTAAGGTCATCAGAATTTTTAATTGTATTATTGATAAGCGTAAAGTGTTGATTTTTTGCAAAAATGAGTATTATACTTAAAGGCTGTTATCTTTTTTGTGTTTGTGTGATTTTTTTATGTGTGATTCTTTTGCCACGAAGTGTCCAACTTTTTCTCGAGTGATAACATTAGGAAAGTGAAAGCTATTTATGTGTAAAGAGTTTGAAGCAGTTGAAGGCCTGACAGGGTGAGATGGTTTGGGAGCGCATATAGCCGGAAGATGCTAAATGGGTTGACAGAGGATTGAAGAGGCCTTTGTGCCTCTTGGAATCGCCTATTCACTAAGCTGACGGAATTTATATATGTTTAACCCCCTTCATATGGTGTGACCTGATAACCAAAGTCTCTCATAATTTAAACTACCAGCACTGTTATTTTAATTTTTTGTTTTTTTTTTTAAAGCTGTTAACAATAAGTAAAGTAAGAATAATAAATAAATTTAAACTCCTTGAAAAGTTAAAAAGATGAATGAATGAATGAATGAAATGAAAATTTCTTTATTGAGGACATTGTCCACGGTGAACAAGACTCAGGTAGCCGTACTGACAGCACTGGGTGCTCCCCACCAGGCTTTTTCCCCTTTGTACATAACTGACAATATGGTTAAAAAGATCAAGGAGTTTGGTTCATTATTGCACAGTTTCTTGCAAATGCACCAATGAAACTGTAGTAAGACTATACAGAACCACCTCTAACCACCATCTTACAGTACATCTAAACACTTAAAAAACGCATGTTTTACCATTAACATTAAGGAGAATTAGCTCTTCTCGTAGGCTTATTTTGTTGCTATTTTAAAGGTTTAAAATCTAAATATTTTAGCGGCTCAGGTTTTTTTTACATCCACAATGATTTCTAATAAGCTTATTTTGTTGCTATTTTAAAGGTTTAAAATCTAAATATGTTAGCGGTTCAGGTTCTATTTACACCACAATGGTTTCTCTTAGGCTTATTTTGTTGCTATTTTAAAGGTTTAAAATCTAAATATTTTAGCGGCTCAGGTTTTTTTTACATCCACAATGATTTATAATAAGCTTATTTTGTTGCTATTTTAAAGGTTTAAAATCTAAATATGTTAGCGGTTCAGGTTCTATTTACACCACAATGGTTTCTCGTAGGCTTATTTTGTTGCTATTTTAAAGGTTTAAAATCTAAATATGTTAGCGGTTCAGGTTCTATTTACACCACAATGGTTTCTCGTAGGCTTATTTTGTTGCTATTTTAAAGGTTTAAAATCTAAATATTTAGCGGCTCAGGTTTTTTTACATCCACAATGATTTATAATAAGCTTATTTTGTTGCTATTTTAAAGGTTTAAAATCTAAATATGTTAGCGGTTCAGGTTCTATTTACACCACAATGGTTTCTCGTAGGCTTATTTTGTTGCTATTTTAAAGGTTTAAAATCTAAATATGTTAGCGGTTCAGGTTCTATTTACACCACAATGGTTTCTCTTAGGCTTATTTTGTTGCTATTTTAAAGGTTTAAAATCTAAATATTTTAGCGGCTCAGGTTTTTTTACATCCACAATGATTTATAATAAGCTTATTTTGTTGCTATTTTAAAGGTTTAAAAATCTAAATATGTTAGCGGTTCAGGTTCTATTTACACCACAATGGTTTCTCGTAGGCTTATTTTGTTGCTATTTTAAAGGTTTAAAATCTAAATATTTTAGCGGCTCAGGTTTTTTTACATCCACAATGATTTATAATAAGCTTATTTTGTTGCTATTTTAAAGGTTTAAAATCTAAATATGTTAGCGGTTCAGGTTCTATTTACACCACAATGGTTTCTCGTAGGCTTATTTTGTTGCTATTTTAAAGGTTTAAAATCTAAATATTTTAGCGGCTCAGGTTTTTTTTACATCTACAATGATTTATAATAAGCTTATTTTGTTGCTATTTTAAAGGTTTAAAATCTAAATATGTTAGCGGTTCAGGTTCTATTTACACCACAATGGTTTCTCTTAGGCTTATTTTGTTGCTATTTTAAAGGTTTAAAATCTAAATATTTTAGCGGCTCAGGTTTTTTTTACATCTACAATGGTTTATAATAAGCTTATTTTGTTGCTATTTTAAAGGTTTAAAATCTAAATATTTTAGCGGCTCAGGTTTTTTTACATCCACAATGATTTATAATAAGCTTATTTTGTTGCTATTTTAAAGGTTTAAAATCTAAATATGTTAGCGGTTCAGGTTCTATTTACACCACAATGGTTTCTCGTAGGCTTATTTTGTTGCTATTTTAAAGGTTTAAAATCTAAATATGTTAGCGGTTCAGGTTCTATTTACACCACAATGGTTTCTCGTAGGCTTATTTTGTTGCTATTTTAAAGGTTTAAAATCTAAATATTTTAGCGGCTCAGGTTTTTTTACATCCACAATGATTTATAATAAGCTTATTTTGTTGCTATTTTAAAGGTTTAAAATCTAAATATGTTAGCGGTTCAGGTTCTATTTACACCACAATGGTTTCTCGTAGGCTTATTTTGTTGCTATTTTAAAGGTTTACAATCTAAATATGTTAGCGGCTCAGATTCTGTTTATATCCACAATGATTTCTCGTAGGCTTATTTTGTTGCTATTTTAAAGGTTTAAAATCTAAATATGTTAGTGGTTCAGATTCTGTTTACATCCATTATGGTTTTTCGTTCTGGGTTCAATCTATTGCTTTTTTGCTGATCAGCAGACTTGATATTAACTTATTCTTATTTCTTGTATTTGGGGCTTTTTAATCATGCTGAAAATAAAGCTTATTAAGTGTCCATCTCTTTAGCTACATCACAAGAGCAGTTGTCTCTCCAGAATGAGTAAACAAACAGTATCCGTTATACTGGTACTATACTTTATGTTATAGTATATTAACGTTATATACTATACTTTACGGTATCAGGAGGTAAACTACTAACTATATACGTGAAGTTACACAAAGTTAAAAAAAAAAGAATGATAATAATAATAAGACATTTAAGATGAAGTAGAGGATGGTGGTTTATACCATAACTCCCAGGCAGTAAAAAACCAACTGGAATTTAAACCACCCTTGAGAGCCTGTCCGAGGCTCTCGGTGTGTACATGACTCTTGCCCTGGGGAGAAAATAACCTAGAATTAGCATGCTTGACAAAGCTAAGCTACATCGAGGGAGTGGGGATGTCAATCATCTTGTGATAGTCGAAATAGTTATTTTATCCCTGCAGTGGGTGGTGATAGCGCTTGTTATTTCGTTAACGGAGCTTCCAGAATATCATTTAGTCACTAGAAGTAACTACGGTTTTTCTAAAAGTCTCTAATAGGGTGTAGCATCATGAAAACTTCTAAAATCAACGATCAGTGCCAAGTTCACAAAAAAAAATTATGTAAAACATTTTAGTTGCTAAGATGAAAGTACCGCTTACTAGGGTATTTGAGTTTTTGGTGCCTAGGAAGCAAAGAAAAGTATAAACAAATGCATGTCCCTCTGCTGCTGTAGTCTCATGAGGGTTTATTCTCTGGGAAATAGTTTAGATTCTAAGTGAAATTTAAGGCTCTCTAGAGACAAGCAAAGAAGATTGATAGGAGATGAGAACACGGATAGAAAATCTACTTTAACCTCAGTCTAAGACATTTATAAAGAATTAAGGAAACGTGAGCATAAAAATGGTTGAAAATAAATTATGGATGGAATTTTTGATGGACCCAAAATATAACTGACTTGGGAAACCGCATAAGGATATTATTAGAATTGTAATTAGGTGGTTATTAACTTAAGAATTTACGTTATCAGCTTTGTATTATTGGTATAACAAATGATATCTTCTTCAAAATCAAGGTGATATTGTAGGGTTAAAAGCTAATAAAATGGTTTCCACATATGAAAATTTAATGGTATAATAAACAACGCGTTTCGAACACGTAGTGTTCTTCCTCAGGCATTAACTAAGGGTGAGTGTCTGTGGTACAACGCGTGTTAATGCCTGAGGAAGAACACTGCGTGTTCGAAAAGCGTTGTTTATATTATTAAATTTTCATACGTGGAGACCATTTTATTAGCTTTTTACCCTACAATGAGTGAATACTACGTAATAACTTATTGCACTAAGGCAGGTAGATATCATGACTATATTAGAACAAGTATGGTTATGATTCTCTTTAGATTGTGCTATTTTGTTATTTTGTGCACATATAATATTTTATAAAATTATAATATCGTTATATTTGTGCACTACATTATGTTTATGTAGTTGTTCTATTGTTAATACCTTAAATTATCTCAGCATCTGTTACTATGAGGTAAGCTAAGAAGATGATATGGGGTTTATAAAACCATATCATGTCAATTAATTCTGTCAATTAATTCATTTTACCTGCTGCCAATGATCTGCTACAGGATTTAAATGTATAACAATTAACAGAAATGTTATAACAGTGATTTTTAACTAAATAACATTTCTAACGTAGTGTTAATCAGTTATTATGTGGTATTTACTCATTATAAGGTAAAAAGCTAATGAAATGGTTCCACATATAAAAATTTAATGGTATAAACAACGCTTTTCGAACACGTAGTGTTCTTCCTCAAGTGTTCAACAAACACTCACCCTTAGGTTCGTACTCTCTTCCTTATTTTATTTTGTGCTATAGATAACTCTCTGGTGTCATTGTATTTTTTAGTTAATGCCTGAGGAAGAACACAACGTGTTCGAAACGCGTTGCTTATACCATTAAATTTTTATATGTGGAAACCATTTCATTAGCTTTTTACCCTACAAACGTCAATTTTTTATATCCTGCAAACCCATTGCTCTGCTATAAAAATACCAGAAATCATTAATGGCTTGATGATTTGTACCATCCTGACCTGATAACAGGTGGGTTTTTCACCAGTCACAATTAGTCATTTCATTTTTCTTATCCTTCCTGCTGAAATCGTTTTAATTCACTAAATTTCTATCTCTGTTTCTTCAGCCAGAAATATAATACTAGTTTGTCTTGCTGGCTAGGGGTTTGCCCCACTTAAATCTGTTTTATGAGTCCTCTCTGCTTCTTCCTTTCAATGTTCCTTTATATTTCAGTCGCACTCATATATCTATTCTATTGTTGTCCAGTTGCACCCTATATCTTTCCCTTCTTTGTTACTCTCTTTTCTGTTTTCTTTTCCTTTCCATTTCTCTCTCACCCATCCATCTCAACATTTATTTTCTAATATACCTTTCCTCTTAATATCACCTTTGACATTACCTCACTCTAGTCTCAATGGATTAGTAATATTATAGGTTTTTTAAATTAAAATGCTCCTACTGTGTTTCAAGACACCTATTTTTCACTTATTGAGTTCTAGTTGTGTTGTTCTTTGATACTAAAAAATCATTAAAAATATTTGGCTAAGAATAATTTTTAAAGAAATTGGGACTTATTTTAGAAACATGTACATAATAAGTGATCAAACCACTATATGAAATGGGAAAACAAGACTAAGATCTTTCAACCGTAACAATTAGTCTTGTTAGACAATCATTGATTGAGGTAAAATGGATAAACAAACAAAAGTCTCCACACAAATGAAGTTTTATTCAACAACAACAACAACAACGTGTTTCGAACACTTTGTGTTCATCATCAGGAAGACACTATCATACAAATTATATCTCATCAGTACCTAACTGATTAGATATAATTTATATTATAGTGTCTTTTCTTTAAATATTATAATATCTAATCAGTAACTGATTAGATATAATTTGTATTATAGTGTCTTCCTGATAATGAAGACAAAGTGTTCGAAACACGTTGTTGTTGTCGAATAATACTTCATTTGTGTGGAGACTTTTGTTTGTTTATCAATTTTACCTCAGAATGAGTAAATACCACACAATTACGGATTGCACAACTATTGATTGTTATTTCACGTGTTTATATCAAATCTTTTTATGTACATAATAAGATATGTCCATAATTTTCAAAACTCACTGTCTATGATATTAAATGGAATAACAAATGTTATTATCAACTGGTCAGTCTCCAGGTTTAAATCACCTTTGAAATACGTTTTGATCTTCTTTAAAACCTGTCATTACCAGCAGTATGACCTTTGAACTTGAAAAACAACTATTGAAATATATTCGTCATGTGTTTCATATTCACCTAGATATATATTATTTATATATCCTATTTATAATGTACATGCTTTATTATAATTACTGGTTTATAAATGATTCAAAAACAATACATATTTATTTCATATACTGTTATTCATTCGTTAATTTAATATATTACAATGATTTTGTAATCTTACAATCTCAGATCTCAGTATCTTAGCTGCTACTACTTACATAAATAAACAATAAAATATTTAATCTCCTTATATTTTGCAAAACACAAACTGTTTTAAAGTCTTTGAACTGTTCTATCTTAAAAATACTTTTAATAGATTGAGTGGGCTTAATATTGAACAACATTAAACTTTATTTGATGTCGTTCTGTTAAAACCAATTAAAATCCTATTTATTTTGTTTTCTTAATATTTTTGCTTATATGTGACTATTATTTTTAAGTTAGATTTTTGTTTGTTGTTTATAGCAAATAATATTAGGTAGGAGTTAAATATATTATCACAAATATTCAGAAATTTCTTTAATTTATTCAATGTTTTTGCTTCTCTGTGACTTACTTTGTTGTTTACTAATGGTAAATTAGTAAACTTTCAAATTGGTAAATTAAAGAAAATAATGTTCCCAAAAAGTAGTTTACGAAAAATCTGCGTTTTTCGAATATTTTCTTCAGGTTATATCTATAATTTAAATTTGCTATGAGATATTTTAGTTTATTTAGTGCATTCAGTTTATTATTTTGTTATCGTGTTATAGTTTATATTTTAGATACAAGTTGAAAAAGTGCAACAAGCGTTTAAAACACATTATTTTTTTCATGAAACTTATTTTATGTTGAGGCTAGTTTAACCTTCAGATTCTATTTTCAGTTATATTGTGATTAACGTGTTGATTATCAGACAGGAAGCTTATTAAAAGTTACATTGAAGGTTATTGTGTAAATACGGAGTAATTGATGTGCTACTCTTAATTACCAAGCACTTAGTAATCTGAAAATTATCCCACACAAAGGATGCATATATGCTGATTTTCACTTATTATGGAATAAGACCAATAGTTAGCAGCGTCTGTAAATGGAACGCATTAAGTACATCTGAGGAATATTTCACGGACTAACTGTTCCGTTATGTGTACGTATAAGAATATGGTATGATTCATTTCACCCAAATGTTTTAAAGATATATAACTGAATGAAGCATTTATGTTACTTTTTTATATTTTCTCGTCTTTCTAAACAATATGCTGTCATCAAGCCGTAATTTCTCTTCTCTGTGACACTAGGTGTGGGTCACCAAGAAATCCTTGAATCATGAGTTATTCATACACACACACCTATTTCTATTTCTATTTCTATTGTTAATACAATCATAACATATTTTTTTTGACTCTTTCATTATTTAGTGCTTTACAAATATTAATTACACGAATGAATAGAAGTATATGAAATAAATATGCATTGTCTTTGAATCATTTATACACCAGTAATTATAATAAAACATGTATGTGATAAATAGAATACATAAAGAATATAAAATCTTGGTAAATATGAAATACATTCATGCATTTCGTCATTACCACAGAGGCTAGTATTATTAATATTAGAAATATAATATACGAGTCTTACCTCGTACACTGTTGCTATACCTCTCGGACCGGTTTCGGGTCCGAAACTAAATTCGAGTATATAAACTAAAATGTAAAAATTGTAAACATATATATATATTGGACAAACGAGAAAAACCCTAAAACTAGGGTATAAAGAACACATTAAAGGTTATTTAAATAATACAAACAAATCTAATTACGTAAACCACCTAACAGAACATGGTCATGAACCGAACAGTTTAGAAAATTCAATGGCCTTAATAAAGACAGGACAGAAAGGACAAAGACTTAACGTAACTCAAGAATTAGAGATATATAAACATAAAGAATCGGGTAATCTAATAAATGAACAAGTCCATATTCATATTTTTATAAATGACTTTCCCTGAAATACAAAACCACATACATTTTTCGAACATGGGCAAGTAGTTACAAAAAAAAAGAAAAGTTCAGTTCTACTCTTCTGCCATAGAATAGAGTGTATCATGAATTCTTTTAAAAAAACTTATTCAGACTTTTTTTCTACAAACTTTTTAATCTGTAGTGCAATTTAAACTTGGTGTAGAATTCAGTTAAAATAATTATTATAGTTAGATTTAATAGTATTGCGATCAAAAATTAGTAAAGAATAGAAGATGAGTTTAGGCTCATTGAGCAAAGATATTTTTCCTTTGAAGGCGACAGGATGTAAGATTGCTAAAGATTCTATAGACATTTCCTTAACGACTTCATTTATAGGTCAGTGTGATTGGGTAGTTTGTTCAGATTAGATCGATCAGGCGGAGAAGCTAGATATCCGTAATGTTTTCACGTTCTTTGATTGTTATATTTTTTTTTTATTTGTTGACCTTAAAAACTCCTTTGAAAAGATGATAATCATCGATGGTACGTAGTTTGTGTTGTATGGCAATCATTAAGCAAACTGTCTGGCTATCTGCTACGCAACTCTAAAACGCTACTGTCCCTTTAATAATCAATCTGCATTACTCGACTACTCATACCTTACTCGACTACTCATACATTACTTGGCTACTCATACATTACTCGACTACTCATACATTACTCGACTACTCATACATTACTCGACTACTCATACATTACTCGACAACTCATACATTACTCGGCTACTCATACATTACTCGGCTACTCATACATTACTCGGCTACTCATACAATACTCGACTACTCATACATTACTTGACTACTCATACATTACTCGACAACTCATACATTACTCGACTACTCATACAATACTCGACTACTCATACATCACTCGACTACCCATACATTACTCGACTACTCATACATTACTCGACTACTCATACATCACTCGACTACTCATACATTACTTGACTACTCATACATTACTCGACAACTCATACATTACTCGACTACTCATACATTACTCGACTACTCATACATCACTCGACTACTCATACATTACTCGGCTACTCATACATTACTCGGCTACTCATACAATACTCGACTACTCATACATTACTTGACTACTCATACATTACTCGACAACTCATACATTACTCGACTACTCATACAATACTCGACTACTCATACATCACTCGACTACTCATACATTACTCGACTACTCATACATTACTCGACTACTCATACATTACTCGACTACTCATACATTACTCGACTACTCATACAATACTCGACTACTCATACATTACTCGACTACTCATACCTTACTCGACTACTCATACAATACTCGACTACTCATACATCACTCGACTACTCATACATTACTCGACTACTCATACATTACTCGACTACTCGTACATTACTTGACTATTCATACCTTACTCGACTACTCATACATTACTCGACTACTCATACATTACTCGACTACTCATACATTACTCGACTACTCATACAATACTCGACTACTCATACATCACTCGACTACTCGTACATTACTCGACTATTCATACCTTACTCGACTACTCATACATTACTCGACTACTCATACATTACTCGACTACTCATACCTTACTCGACTACTCATACATTACTCGACTACTCATACATTACTCGACTACTCATACATTACTCGACTACTCATACATTACTCGACTACTTAATTACTTGCTATTCATCCTTACTCGACTACTCATACAATACTCGACTACTCATACATACTCGACTACTCTACATTACTCGACTACTCATACCTTACTCGACTACTCATACATTACTCGACTACTCATACATTACTCGACTACTCATACATTACTCGACTACTCATACATTACTCGACTACTCATACATTACTCGACTACTCATACATTACTTGACTACTCATACATTACTCGACTACTCATACATTACTCGACTACTCATACATTACTCGACTACTCATACATTACTTGACTACTCATACATTACTCGACAACTCATACATTACTCGACTACTCATACAATACTCGACTACTCATACATCACTCGACTACTCATACATTACTCGACTACTCATACATTACTCGACTACTCATACATCACTCGACTACTCATACATTACTTGACTACTCATACATTACTCGACAACTCATACATTACTCGACTACTCATACATTACTCGACTACTCATACATCACTCGACTACTCATACATTACTCGGCTACTCATACATTACTCGGCTACTCATACAATACTCGACTACTCATACATTACTTGACTACTCATACATTACTCGACAACTCATACATTACTCGACTACTCATACAATACTCGACTACTCATACATCACTCGACTACTCATACATTACTCGACTACTCATACATTACTCGACTACTCATACATTACTCGACTACTCATACATTACTCGACTACTCATACAATACTCGACTACTCATACATTACTCGACTACTCATACCTTACTCGACTACTCATACAATACTCGACTACTCATACATCACTCGACTACTCATACATTACTCGACTACTCATACATTACTCGACTACTCGTACATTACTTGACTATTCATACCTTACTCGACTACTCATACATTACTCGACTACTCATACATTACTCGACTACTCATACATTACTCGACTACTCATACATTACTCGACTACTCATACATTACTCGACTACTCATACACTACTCGACTACTCATACAATTACTCGACTACTCATACATTACTCGACTACTCATACATTACTCGACTACTCATACATTACTCGACTACTCATACATTACTCGACTACTCATACATTACTCGACTACTCATACATTACTCGACTACTCATACATTACTCGACTACTCGTACATTACTTGACTATTCATACCTTACTCGACTACTCATACAATACTCGACTACTCATACATCACTCGACTACTCATACATTACTCGACTACTCATACATTACTCGACTACTCATACATTACTCGACTACTCATACATTACTCGACTACTCATACAATACTCGACTACTCATACATTACTCGACTACTCATACATTACTCGACAACTCATACATTACTCGACTACTCATACAATACTCGACTACTCATACATCACTCGACTACTCATACAATACTCGACTACTCATACATTACTTGACTACTCATACATTACTCGACAACTCATACATTACTCGACTACTCATACAATACTCGACTACTCATACATCACTCGACTACTCATACATTACTCGACTACTCATACATTACTCGACTACTCATACATCACTCGACTACTCATACATTACTTGACTACTCATACATTACTCGACAACTCATACATTACTCGACTACTCATACATTACTCGACTACTCATACATCACTCGACTACTCATACATTACTCGGCTACTCATACATTACTCGGCTACTCATACAATACTCGACTACTCATACATTACTTGACTACTCATACATTACTCGACAACTCATACATTACTCGACTACTCATACAATACTCGACTACTCATACATCACTCGACTACTCATACATTACTCGACTACTCATACATTACTCGACTACTCATACATTACTCGACTACTCATACATTACTCGACTACTCATACATTACTCGACTACTCATACATTACTCGACTACTCATACCTTACTCGACTACTCATACAATACTCGACTACTCATACATCACTCGACTACTCATACATTACTCGACTACTCATACATTACTCGACTACTCGTACATTACTTGACTATTCATACCTTACTCGACTACTCATACATTACTCGACTACTCATACATTACTCGACTACTCATACATTACTCGACTACTCATACATTACTCGACTACTCATACATTACTCGACTACTCATACATTACTCGACTACTCATACAATACTCGACTACTCATACCTTACTCGACTACTCATACATTACTCGACTACTCATACAATACTCGACTACTCATACATTACTCGACTACTCATACAATACTCGACTACTCATACATTACTCGACTACTCATACATTACTCGACAACTCATACATTACTCGGCTACTCATACATCACTCGACTACTCATACATTACTCGACTACTCATACATTACTCGACTACTCGTACATTACTTGACTATTCATACCTTACTCGACTACTCATACATTACTCGACTACTCATACATTACTCGACTACTCATACATTACTCGACTACTCATACATTACTCCTTCTTCCAAACAGAAAAGTAGGTCTCATATAATTAAGTGTATTTTTATCAAATAAAAAATTAAACTTTGCGAAATCAAATTAATACTAGCCTCATATTTGGCTTCACTAATTAATCTGGTCGACGCCGCTATTGACTTTTAGGTTGACTTTATAAAATTTGTTAGTATTTTTTTCTATACTTTTTTTTTAAAAGAAGAATACCGTTTAATTGGAAAATGTTATTTTAGAATAATGATAATAAATTTTCATAGGATCTAATGTGTGAATTTATTCGGATTTTGATTTATTAAGTATTTCTTTTTAAGTTTGTGAAGATAACTGTTTGAGGAACCAAAGATGTGCTTCATATAACAGTGATTGGAGTTTAGTTGTGTATTATAGTTTTCAGAGAAAGTTTTTATATCAGACATATTAATATAACTTATTAGCTATACCAGTAAGTCAATTGAAAACGACGTCTTTTAACAATGGACGAGAGTTGTCAGTTTATTCTGACAAGAGTCATTAAAGGTCTTAAGGTTTTTTAAACCGATCCCCTAGCGGGTTGAAAACAGCCTTCACGGTATTTTTGTTTGATCGGTGATTCTACATTAGGAGTCCTAAATTTTGCCTAACTGAAATGCATTTATAGTAGAGTATCTTTAACGAGTACCTGACATCGCACAGGCTCGGGACCGACGGCTCATCCTCTTCGAGGGACGAGGTACTCATATTTATTTACCTACCGTGAATATCGAACTAGGGACAGGTGAGTATCGAACTCTGGACCTTCCAGTTCAGAGAGAAGTACGTTAACCAATGAGCTAACTTGTGCCCTCCAACGAATTCAATTTTAGTAGTGCTATAGTTTTGAAAAAAAATCTTTATATTAGACAATATTATTATAATTTATTAGCTATTCCAGTAAGTCAAATGAAAACGACGTCTTTTAACAATTTGCTAGAGGCATCAGTTTTACTCTGACAAGAGTCGTTAAGGTTTAGATGTTCTTAAAATGTATCATGCAGTTTACTTGTAGCTTCGTAATAAAGTACCTGTCGAGAGAAGGTGTAGTTACAATTCTGGTTGATGTACAGAGTATCAAAACTCCTTGAAAATATCTTGTTCGTAGGGTGTACGAATCGTTCAACGGCTTTGGGAGCAACTTATTTTTCAGTTATTGTTTTCCAATTTCTAATGCCTGATTTATTACCAGTAATAATATTAATTATCAATTGAATAGAAAAATAATTGATCTCCAAAGCGATGTTGATGTTTGGGTGCCATAGATTAATTAATAATAATTAATAATTAATACCAACCGGTCAAGCGCCATCCCAGCGGGGCAAGACGAGTGTTATTGTTGAATAGTCAGTAAGTATTGTAAGTAAGTTATAAGTAAGTAATAGTAAGTATTGTATTATATCAGTAAGTCCTTCCTAATAATTTTCAGTAAGATCCGCCCCTAGTGGGGCCATGCAGCTATACCACAGGTTGCATTGGCTTTATTTTCCACGTGGTTCTTTGAACCAGGGGCTACAAGGGCCACTGACCCTACATTCAGCTGAGCAGGTTCAGTAGGACCATTGATCCGGAGTTTGATCTGAAACTCTTAAAATAAGTCGGTGCTATGGGCGGCTGGGGCCCATGGAGGTATTCTCTCTCCATCCCGCCAATCTGAGGATGGACTCGTAGTGGCTGTTGGTTTTCACCCAGGTTAGGTAGCTCCTTGTGGTCGCTGTGTGAGAAGCAGTAACTTCTCGGGCGGATGCCTGCTTAGCACACCGGGGAGCTAGAGCCTCAAACCTTGACCAGTAGGAACGGACCACGATCTCAGCTAAGTGGGCTGGGATACTGGTAGTTGTTTTAATAGACGCTTTGGCTTTTGATGGGCTACTCAGAGTGGGGAAGAATGGATACAAGCCTATCTCGTGCCCTTTATATTCGTAAAGAGAGACCTATGGATCTACTCTAACTGGAACTTAGACCTTCCAGGTGGCTTTAGCCAACGAGAGATTTTAATCTCTCCATTTTATGTTTTGCTATGTACCAAGACTCCCCACAGTGGGGCCCTGATGGGCCAAATTAACTGTCATTGCAACCCCTGATCCCGGGGTAACAGGAATTCCCTCCTCGGAGGGGACCCAACTCCTAAGAGTCGTATGGTAGTCCATAAACTGTCAGCATAGATAGTGTTGGTCATTATTATTATTAAGATAAGATCCCTTACCAAAATAGTGCTTAAGTTTATTTGAAAATATTCTTTTACTTAAAAGGGTAATGATAATTTACTGTATCCCTTTCATTTTCTGTGCTCTTAATAGTTATTTATCTGTAAGAATTCCCATTTAGATATTAAACAGAGAAGTATATGTCCTTCTGATAATGTTTGTAGTCGAGATGATCTTTAGTTACTGAATACAATTATATTACGAGGTTCTATGGAAGAAGAATATATATAAATGATTTTGATTACTGAGTAGGATTTGATTCGACGTTTGCTATAGTCTCGTTTGAACTGTTGCAAGTGCATACAAGGCTGATAGATACTGTTATCATCCGACAAATAGTTTGTAGATCATTAATATTTCTAATTTATATTAATAGGGAGTAGGAAAACGTATATTTGATAGGTATGGCTTTTATATCGCATATTGCAATTTACTGGTATAATTATATTGGTTGTTAAAAGACAATTTTTTTATTAAAGACTAACAAATCCTATCAGACAGTAGAGTACATGCCGTAATTAACAATTCAGGTCATGGACGTGTTCCTACTGTACTATCTGTCCTACTGTGACTGCGAGGTCAGTAAGTAACGTTAGTTCTGTCTTGTCCAGTTAGTTAATAGTTAAGGTAGTGTTCACGGTAATCGTCCTTACCGTTACTAGTAATTGAGTCATGATTAAAACAAATGTCATCGTGATTAGCTTTATTTTATCATTTAAAATGTTTGGACATTTTATTTATAATGTAAATAGGTTTAGTACAGATGTGGAGAACCTTTCATGGAGTGGACACGCAGTAGCACTGTTCCAAAAGTCTACAACCAATGAAATCGAAAGTTCTTTATTAAGGGATTACTCTTAATTTACATGTTTCAGTGGTAGTCGTACGACATTATTTATTTATTAGTTAAATAAATAACAAAGAAACTATCAAAATATATAATTTTTGTTGCATAATTTCATACAAGATAGTATAGTATAGTATAACTTATATATATATAAACCATGATAATATATGTAGTATATGTATAGTATGTTTCCCCATTTCATATTGGGTTTGATTATATATGTATATATATATCCTGCTGACGAGGCCATCAAAATATAGTACTGAGTTTCTGTTTCATTTCTGTGGGTTCTTTTTGTGAATATAGCTTTTATATATATATATATATATATAAAACAGATTCAATAATATATCGACCGTTTGATAGAATAGGTGTGTTCTCTAATCGGGGTTCGGTCAATTTTCCAGGATAAAAAATCAAATTCTCGGTGCCAACGTTTCGGTTTTATTTAAAACCTTTTTCATAGGCCTACAAACAAAGAATAATAAGAAATCACATATCAACATCAAACATATACACAATATGAAAATGGATTGTTGCAACTCATGAATATTACAAGGAGAAATATTTCAGAGATACATAAAACAATATTACTTACAGAAGTAAGAATTTTTTAACTAAGAATTCTTAAACTTAAGAATTTTAAAACAGAATTCTTACTTCTGTAAGTAATATTGTTTTATGTATCTCTGAAATATTTCTGCTTGTAATATTCATGAGTTGTAACAATACATTTTCATATTGTGTATATGTTTGATGTTGATATGTGATTTCTTATTATTCTTTGTTTGTAGGCCTATGAAAAAGGTTTTAAATAAAACCGAAACGTTGGCAACGAGAGTTTGATTTTTTATCCTGGAAAATTGACCGAACCCCGATTAGAGAACACACCTATTCTATCAAACGGTCGATATATTATTGAATCTGTTATATATACATTTTGGGTATATATTATATATATAAAGATTTCACATAAACACGTGAAATAACAATCAATGATCAAACCACAATAAGAAATGGGAAAACAAGACTAAGATCTTTCAACTTATAGAAATCTTTCAACCTTATAGAGATGTTTTCTGCATCTGGTGTTTCAGTTGGGTTTTTGACTCTGACGAAGACCGCTTGTTACGGTTGAAAGATCTTAGTCTTGTTTTCCCATATATATATATATTTCATTGAATAGCTGACCGTATTTCACTGATATCATTTTCTTTACCAGTTTTTCAAAGTTTCTGAATACCTTCTTCTTTCCTTTATCCAAAAGTTAATATTCTCCAACGTTTCCATGAAGGAAAGAAGAAGGTATTGAAAAACCTTGAGAAACTGGTGAAGAAAATTACATCATAAAATACGGTCAGTTATTCAATGAACTATGCTTGAATGAAGGACTGCTCCCAGATTTTACAAATATATATATGATTGATATATTTATATTGATATATAAATGTATATTGATATATTTGATATAAATTGATATATGATATACATATAAATACATTTGATTTTATATATATATATATATATATTATATACATACAGAAAATTCACAATAAATAAACAAGTGATGCAATCAATGAAGTTTAAACCACAGTGGAAAAAAGGAAAACAATAGAAATAAATGCTCTGAGGCCTTTCAATTTATGTCATCAGAGAGCAACCAAAGTAAAAACTGAGAAGCTAACCTAAAAGTAATGGGCAAGGAAGGATTGCTACCTTACAGAATGTAAATTATAGAGTATGTAAAAAAGATGTTATGTAAAACTTATTATAAATCATCAAAAGATTATCATCAAAATTATATCATTAACTTTCTCGAGGAAATTTAAATAAGTTTCAGTTATAAAATAAGTTTTAACTTCTTTCAGCAATAGAAAGAGAAAAAAACATGTTAATTGGAGCTTTTCTCATGGGATTCTCAATATAGAAACATTTTCTAAATTGACCTACCTTATAATACAATATAAGTGGTCCATACAATAACTATGTCGAATTAATTCAAACAGTTTCATTTTACTGAATGCTGTTTTAAGGGGTCTGTAAATATGCAGCCTTTAGGCCCTCAAAATGAACCCGAATCCAAATCAAAATCAAAAAAGGACCCTGATCAAAATCAAAATACTGTGGTTATTTCCACTGAAAAATGTTACATAAAATCCATATGTTTCTTTGTATCTAAAGGTCTCTAGTTTTATTTCTATAACGGACAGACAAACAAACTTTGTATTTTATGTATATTTTTATATATTTATATTTTGTATATTGAATATAATTATTTTATGTATGATATTATATTCAGATTACTATTGAGCAAGACTCGATTAAGTAAAACAAGATTTATTTTTATTTAGACAAGTTATGACTACTGAGATAAGTGTCACAAAATGCTACAGTCTCCTTTATTATAATAAAGAAGATTTAATCAATTAAAAGAGACTATAGCTTTTTGTGACACTTATCTATTAGTTATCATATCTTGTCTAAATAATAATAGAGAATTGGAAAATTTTTCTAGTTATGATTAAGAATACAACTAGTACCATATTGCTCTTCGTGAGAGCTACGCACATATCAAACTGCTTTGTTGGGATGAAAAGCGGTCAGTGTGAAATGCAAACAGAGGATTGATATAGGCTTTGAGACCAATAGTACATTGAACGTGAGAAGAAATTGATTTGGTCGAATTGACAGAAGGTAGAAGGTGGACACTAGAAAGTGTATTGTGGGATAGAATGGACGGTCCCCCACTGCATTACAAACTCCACTAATTGGATAATGCTCTTCTTCATCCCTCTCGCCAAATCTTCTTCACCAGAAACACTCTCGCCTTCAATAATGCCTTTAAAAAAAAAGAAGAAATTTTTCGTACTATGGTATTTCCTATATTTCTGTGATAATTGCTCTGTTACTGAGTTATTTTAATTAGTGTTACAATTAATTTTATGGTATTTACTCATTCTGAAGTAAAATTGATAAAACAAACAAAAGTCTTCACACAAATGAAGTTTTATTCACCAACAACAACGCGTTTCAAACACTTTGTGTTCATCATCAGGAAGACACCAAAGGATGTGGTGATGGAGGGTTGGTCCAGTAAAAACAACTAATTTTATAGATTAGTAATCTTAAACAATTAATTTTATAGATCTAATTCTAGCTACACAAAATTTCTTTAATTTAAATTTCAATTTTCAAAATATACTCTTCTTGTTTATAGTTCATTCAATTAGATTAAGATTTTCAATGACAAATTTAAATTTATCAATTGAGCTAAGGATATTGACACTGGAAATTTAATACGAAATTAACTGTAATATATATATATATTGGTCGGTTACTAGCCGTTGGTTGGTTACACGTGCTTGGTCTCCCTATCTCTTTTCTCCTGAAGACGGATTGCTCGAATTTTGAGTCTGTAAGTGTGTTTCTTTAATTTCTCTGCTACCTATCTTCAATTTTGAGCTGTTTATCAAGTGAGTATATATATATTATAACAAGATTTCACATAAATACGTGAAATAACAATCAATGATCAAACAACAATATGAAATGGGGAAAAAAGATCATAGTCTTTTTTCCTCATTTCATATTGTTGTTTGATCATTGATTCATATACTCATATATATATATATATAGTTCAATATAGACAAAGAAACATAGAGAAATCAAAAGAACACACGTACAGTCTCTAATTTTCGGTTTGAACCGTCTTCAGGAGAGATAAGAGAGGGAAACCAAGCGCACTGGTAAAGTTTATATTACATTTGGTGAGAATTTTCTGAATTGAAGGAAGTGCTATTTATAAAATATTTAGAGGATCGATAGTGATTGCGTTATTTATTATGTATTGGAATATTTTTTGACAAATTTTGACATTATAACTGTCTTGTGATCTTTATGATTATATTTCTTTTTAATATTAAAAGAATGCTATTGTGAAATATTGGAATTAGGATTCTAAAAGGAGAGAAGTACTTAAGTGCCGTCGAGTGTAATGTAAATTCCAAGGATGAAAGTTTGTTTAAAGACACGTGTTTACCTTAGAAAGGAGACCAGCGCAGACCTGTTAAAGGTTGTCTATTTATATACGAGTAAATACGATCATTGAATTAATATGCATGAGCTCATAGTGTTCAAGACATCAAGGCAGTTGTGTTCAATCTTATTGTAGGATGGCATTGTTTCAGAATATTTAAAATTCTGCCTGCAATGCTACAAAAATACTTTCTAATAACAATGCATACATATACATATCAGGCCTAGAATGAGAATAATTAAAAGGACTGCATACGTCACTGCGGAAATATAATGTATTTACAGAGCTAAAAACACTGTTTTAAATACATGTTGTGCCACAGAGGTTAGTAAATAACATATTATATTAACCATCATACCTCGTCTATCGCTGGTGAAGTCGCCCGATCGGTTTCGCAATGGCTGCATCTTCAATGGGACTCTGCATCATCAGTTCCATTGATTTCGAAACCGGTCGGGCGCCTTCACCAGCGATAGACTAGGTATGATGGTTAATAATAATAACTTATCTTTTTACACCCGGTGATGAGCAGAGTAATTATTGCGGTGCAGGTCTATGCGGAAACCAATGCTGGAAACCTTTGTCCTAAGGCAGACGTCCAGATTTTTAATATAATTGGTGTGTAAATAATATAATAATCTCCTTGATGTCTTTTATCGAATGTTTATATTTTTTCCGATTAATAGAATTTAGTTAAGGTTAATTTTCTTCCTGTACTCTTTTGTTTACCCTAGTATCTCTCCCTGGTCTATTGTCTTTTCCTGCACTTCCTCCCACTCCTCTCAACCTCTTACCAGATGTTTCTACATCTTTGGTCAGTTAAGATTTGACTCTGGCGAAGACCGCTTGTTACAGTCGAAATATCTTAGTCTTTTTTAAAATTTCTTATTGTAGTTTGAACATTGATTGTTTGAAATCTTGTTAAATAATTCATACGTATATTGTTTTCTTTTTTACGCAAAGTTTGAATGAAGCATTTTGTATGAATAAAAAAATAAATTGAAAAATAAAAATGAATGGTATTTGAAGCAAAAGAGAATACAATACTAAGACCGTATATGGCATATTTGATGTGTTTTTTTTTAAGAGGAGGCCTTAAGTTATACGTCCTCATCAAATGTCTGAAGGGCTGAAGCAGTCGTTTCAGTTTAGCATGTTATGTCTGCTGCAGAAATCCCTTACACTTCAACTGTCTTCATTTTTAATACAAACATTTCTGCTTTAAAAATTAAATTTTTATCGCAAAAAATATATAAAAATTTAAGTTTTAATTAATTTAATAAGAACTTCAATGATTTATTTATAATTGAGTCATTTCACTCATTATGTAATTCACCAACGATTTCCACTTGAATTAGCAGTACTATGAGGCCTTTTTTGCGTAAAATATCAATTTGATCCATCAAAGATTCTGGACCGTGGTTTTGAAGTGGGGTGAAAACTCAGATTGTTCGTGTTCAGGAGTAACTGTCTGTGGATTTTTAGCCCAGTAGTCTCTTTGAAAGGCCATAGTTTTTTCATTTTTTTTTTATTTTTGAAGACTTTTAAAGTAGGGTTGTTTATATTTATTGTTGGATTTCTTTATATAAAAGAAAATCACGAAAAAAAAAACTGTGATAGTTTAGTTTCATAACTAGACTTTATAAAATTAAAAATTACCCAGATTAAATCAAAACCAAAAACCAAAACTTTAACAGTCATTTTGAAAATACTTTAGCAAGATATCAGAAGAAAATATAATGCAGGCCTTTTCAGTCTGGCATATCGATGACGAGTAAAGTTTTAAATGAACCTACCGACTTTCCTTCAAAAGAGGCTGTTTGGATGAATGCTAAATTATCCGACCTAAGTTAACAAAAGAAATGAAGGAAATTAGTTGAAGTTAATAAGAAGACAAATTGGACTGATGCAAAATTCTTCACTCTCTCTCTCTCTCTCTCTCTCTCTCTCTCTCTTCTCTCTCTCTCACTCACTCTTTTTGCTTCTCTAACGGGATTAGGAGACTTGTGATAGGTAAGAAATAGAGAAGGTTGATAAAAAGATAGGAAAAAGTTCAACAAGAAAAAGGAGGGGATGGAATGAATGTCCTAAATGAGTTAAGCCTGTGAGCACTAGAGGGGAAACAGTGGTGAAAAAGGAAGAATCACTTTGATCCTGACTGACTCTAGGCCAGTCATGTATCAGGTAGAGGCGCTTTTCTATTAATAAGGGGGGGGGGGGGGTTCTGAAAAATTTTTTTTTTAGTTGTTTGGATAGAAAGTACAGTCTTTGAGATTATTGCAATTTTTTTTTATATCAATAGTCAGGGATCTAGTAGGTATAACATTTTTAAAAATATTTGAATGACAAAGGAAGACAGTATATTCTGAGGATAGTTTTTGAAAATAAGTCCTCATTGGATTGGATTGGATAAAATAGTACTGATGTAATCACTGAAAAGGCCTTCGTTAACGGATCTGATATTAAGTAAAGAAAACAAATCATCCTGATGATTTTTATCAAAATTTAAAAGTTTTGTTATTGATATCATTTGTAAATATTTTTCATTTTTTAAGAACTTTTAATCTTTTTTTTGTTTTTATATTCGTATATATTTAGTTTTCTATTGTTACGTGAGAATATATATATATATATATATATATATCAATGATCAAACCACAATAAGAAATGGGAAAACAAGACTAAGATCTTTCAACCGTAACAACCGGTCTTCGTCAGAGTCAAAAACACAACTGTTACGGTTCTAAGATCGTAGTCTTGTTTTCCCGTTTCATATATATATATATATATATATATATATATATATATATAATATAATTATATATATATATAGTTCAATATAAACAAAGAAACATAGAGAAATCAGAAGAACACACTTACAGTCTCTAATTTTCGGTTTGAACCGTCTTCAGGGAGAGATAAGAGAGGGAAACCAAGCGCACTGGATCAGAGCCGGTTGGAGACCAACAGTGTTGCCGCATGCGCGCCGGTTCACAGAAAATAAGGTAGACAGGAATCAATTTATAATTAATTTATAATTTATAAAATAAAATAATGGAATATGAAAACAATAATATATAAAAAAGAAAAAATTGAAAAAATAAGGGAAATTGATACAGAGAAATTGATACATAAACAAAAGTGCTGACTAAGCTATGAATTATGTATCAATTTCTCTGTATCAATTTCCCTTATTTTTTCAATTTTTTCTTTTTTATATATTATTGTTTTCATATTCCATTATTTTATTTTATAAATTATAAATTAATTATAAATTGATTCCTGTCTACCTTATTTTCTGTGAACCGGCGCGCATGCGGCAACACTGTTGGTCTCCAACCGGCTCTGATCCAGTGCGCTTGGTTTCCCTCTCTTATCTCTCCTGAAGACGGTTCAAACCGAAAATTAGAGACTGTAAGTGTGTTCTTCTGATTTCTCTATGTTTCTTTGTTTATATTGAACTATATTTGTCCGTTTTGGATCGTATTTCCAACGAAAAAAAGTATATATATATATATATGTATATATAGTTGTCTTTTTTGACCATTATTAAACCTAAAAGGCTTTATTTCAATTCATTATTTCAATAATGAAATTAGTTTTTTTTCAGTTGCATTTATTTTTATTTATTTTATTAAGATGAAACTAATGTAATGTTTTGTTTCTTATAATGCCTAAAATAAATGTTTTAAGTATCTTGATATACCTGTTATGTAAGACAAGGTATGGCGAGATGTTTTGTTTATTATAACTTGAGCATATATCTTTATTCCTTACTCTAAGACTTGTAAGGTGTTGAGAAGTTTGTTTAACACTTTCTAGTATAACGGCATTTATAAGGAAGTTGTAATTTCTTGGTGTAATGTAAAGGAATCATAAATCTTGTGGAGCTGCCTTGATGAATTCACTGAATATTCTTCACAACCCCTTTTTCATGTTGACTGGTATAAAGAATATTTTTAGAACTTACCTCTGATCTCTCAAGTTTTGAGAATCACTTCCTTGATATCGACCTGTCTTTTAGATTGTTTCACTGGTTAATACTCTTGTCTAAAACTTACCTTGTTCTGTAGTTTTTATTTTGAACTTTTATATTAGAATTTTTACTGCATAGTA
Organism: Hermatobates lingyangjiaoensis; assembly: GCA_026182355.1. NCBI lineage: Eukaryota > Metazoa > Arthropoda > Insecta > Hemiptera > Hermatobatidae > Hermatobates > Hermatobates lingyangjiaoensis. Next base: position 357,600 of record JAPFBL010000420.1, read on the forward strand.
GCTAATACTTTATATTATTTCAACATTTTTTCAACTAAGCTATCTTGAGTCATATGTTTTGCTAACTTGTATTTTAGAATGTGTCAATAGAACATTAATACACAGATGAATTACTTGCTATTTACAGAATGTAGTTGATATCTATGCACATATACAAATGTAAAATACAACTTTTTATCAGGACTCGTTCAGTTTGTCAGTTTAAACATATATATATATATATATATATATATATATATATATATATATATAACACTAATAACTTCTCGACCGTGTGACAGATATACAACTAAAAAATGATTGATCGGGATGCGGTCAGTTTCTTCCACTTTTTAATTCAAACTCTCATTGCCGACGTTTCGATTTTATTCAAAATCTTTTTCATAGGCCTACAAACAGAGGAAAACAAGAATTTTAATACGTACATTTTTAAAACACAAACAAAAGAAGTACACTATGAACATTAAATACAATCTTAAGTATTAGGATAACAATGACAGATAATAAAAAAGAGAAAAAGATGGAGTCTAACTATAAAAACAAAGTTTTTTTTTTTTTTTTTTTTTTTTTACAATGTACTTACATAAGTAGGAGTATCGGCAATTGCCAATACTCCTACTTATGTAAGTACATTGTAAAAAAAAAAAAAAAAAAAAAACTTTGTTTTTATAGTTAGACTCCATCTTTTTCTCTTTTTTATTATCTGTCATTGTTATCCTAATACTTAAGATTGTATTTAATGTTCATAGTGTACTTCTTTTGTTTGTGTTTTAAAAATGTACGTATTAAAATTCTTGTTTTCCTCTGTTTGTAGGCCTATGAAAAAGATTTTGAATAAAATCGAAACGTCGACAATGAGAGTTTGAATTAAAAAGTGGAAGAAACTGACCGCATCCCGATCAATCATTTTTTAGTTGTATATATATATATATATATATATGATTAAACCACAATATGAAATGGGAAAACAAAACCAAGATCCCCCAACCGCAACAAGCCGTCCTCGTCAGAGGGGACTCTGACGTGGACGGCTTGTTGCGGTTGGGGGATCTTGGTTTTCTTTTCCCATTTCATATTGTAGTTTGATTATTGATTGTTGTTTCAAGTGTTTATGTGAAATATATATATGTGTGTTTATGTGAGATTGAATTTACGGCCTATTGTTTTTTTAATTAATTTCTTGGATAACTTTTCCAAATCCCTTAAGAGTATTTTAAATTCACCAGGAACTAGGTACATCAACTCACCATACGTTTTGTTTTCAATGCTTATATTTCTCGTAAATTCATTCTCACATGTATTAACGAAGGACTGTTTCCTAAATCGTAAATTCAATCTCACATGTATTAACTAAGGACTGTTTCCTAAATATTGGAATATATATATATAGTTAACACATGAAAGAGAAAAAACAAATAAAGATACACACAAAAGACTCACAACGATATTTCGACAGTCGTCGTCATCGGGTAGAAGTAGTCCCTTTGAGTAGCTGAAGCTAACTGTTAGTTAGCTTAAGTGAGTTAGCTTCAGCTACTCAAAGGGACTACTTCTACCCGATGACGACGACTGTCGAAATATCGTTGTGAGTCTCTTGTGTGTATCTTTATTTGTTTTTTCTCTTTCATGTGTTAACTAGTAGTCCTGTTGGACCATTTCAAGTTTTATATATATATATATATATATATATATATATATATATTGATAAAAATATCGCCCGTGAAGTAGAAACAAAATACAAGTTTATCAAGACCTGGCCAGTTCTTCAGGTTCAAAGTAATGTCTCATTGTAAAATTATCAATAATCTCTAATATGATACTTAGTATTTCTGTTTCATGATTTTATACTTCTGCATAACATGAAAAAGGTGGTAATGTAAACCAGCTTTATGAAAAAGGTTTTACATAAAAACCGAATCGTTGGTAATGAGAGTTAATGAGAGTTCATATATTTAGAAACCAGACCTACTGTATACTTTTCTGAAATGTTATTTTTTAGTTATTTGGGTAGAAAGTACGATCTTTGAGATTATTGCATTTTTTTTTTATATCAATAGTCAGGATTCTAGGTATAGTGTTTAAATCTTCTCTTGTTAAATTTTATGGCTATTTTTAATTTCACAACTTTTCTACTGTCTTTCAATTTTTCTGACATACTTTCTCCATTTTTTGTGGTACAAGATAGATATGTTTCAACTGTGCATGAGATTAATTTAACTAAAGAAATGCTTATCAACAATACGAGGAACCTACAGCAAGAAAACGCCCTTAATAACTGTCAGGGTTCAAGTTAGAGCAGGTGAAGCAGTTACACAATGTACAGGACCATCAGCGGTAGTAATAGAAACGTATTATTCGAAATTTCTTTTTTTAAAAGATATTCATCAGTAAAGTATTTTACATAAATGGCAAGGGTAAGGGATTATTTAACAGTCGTACATACTGTGTTGATTTTATACAACAAAATAGGAAGAAACAGAGCCCTACCATCATAGTTTCAGACAGTTCATGTTGTATGGCTGGTTTCAACCAAGGTAATAGGTAGTTAATAAGTCATTGAGGACAGCTGTGTCCTCAAACCAAAGCACCTGATTTTCCTCTCAAGTTTTTAATTTTTTTGATGCATGTTAAAGAATGAAATTGACTCGTTTGTTATGTCTATTTTTTTGCTGCACAACTGAACTAGTTCTTTACAGATTGATATTTTATCTGCTGTTATAAATAAGGTGATTGTTAGGTTGCTTGTTTAATATAAATACTAAATGACATTGCTAAGGACGAGGGCTTGGTTGATTGTTGAAATTACGAGTGGAACTAGAACACTTCCTTCGGTTAAGCAGGAACACCGGCACTGGGGCAGTAAGAGGCCTGACGTAACAAGGCATTAATTGGTGCGGACCGTGAGACCGGCTCCCACTGGTGATGTCACTACTCTCTGCCTTAGGATTTTCGTAAGCACAGCCCTCCTTTTCGACCTTCCTCCAGTCTCAACCAAATAAAACTCCTTTGCAAAGACTTCCTCCCGTCCAACCGGTTGGACTTTCCCCCCCAGCCAAATCGAGAAAGTCGATTAAAAGAAAGCAATTTGAGTTTACCTAGTGTATTATGTAATCTACAAACCAACCAGAAATCCATCAATATAACTTATCATTAGTGTTCGAAACATGTATTTTTGTTTTCATTTTAAACTTTTTTTTGTATATATATATATATATATATATATATATATATGTGCATACATAATTTTTTGAAATCCTCCAATATAAGTTAATACCACACATTATGAAATGTGAAAAAATAGATATCTATGTTATTGTAGGGTGAAAAGCCAATGAAATAGTCTCCCCATAAAAAAATTTAATTGTATATGTGGAGACCATTTCATTAGCTTTTTACCCTACAATGAGTAAATACCACATTATAACTTATTGCAGTACGTTAGAATATCTATCTTATATTAGAGGTGTTAAGTTTTATGTCAACAAATATTTTTAGTGATAAATCTTCATAACAGATTGCACAAGTAACGAAAATAGAGCTATACCATTTTATATTTCAATGTGTCAAATGATTTAATTCCAGCTGTGAGATTTCGCAATCAAAGTTACAAAAACTCAATATTCAAATCGAAAGTTGATTAGCAGTTTAAAATCTTTTATAATACAGTTCTTTTAAAATAACTAGTTGTCTTTTCCCATATGTCTGAAAAAGGCAAGGTTTGTTTATAAATTTAATTCGCAACAACTGAAGTGGTCTACACTGAAATTTATTATACGTAAACCTGCAATAAGAAACAATGAAGAATCAATTATTGATTCATTTTAATGTCAGTTCATTATGTGTGTATTTATCATAAATGTATTTCTTATTTTATGTCACTAAAAATATTTGACGTCATAAAACTTAACACCTCTAATATAAGATAGATATTCTAACGTAGTGCAATAAGTTATAATGTGGTATTTACTCATTGTAGGGTAAAAAGCTAATGAGTATTATATGTAAAAATGTGTAATACACCTTGTTAATTGTATGTAAAAACGTAATACACAACGTGTATCAAACACTTCGTGTTCTTCTTGAGGTTTAAATCTAAAAAAGTTTACATATCTGTGAGCTTTAAGAACAATAGAGTAAATTATTTGAAATTGAATAAAATATATGCATTTAAAATGACACTATTATAATTAATAATAAATAATAATTAATAATAATTATTAAATAATAAATAATTAAATAATTATTATTATAATTATAATAAAATGACATTATTATAATTATTCGATATTTAATCGTCTATGTGAAGACCATTTTATCATGGCCTTCACATAGACGATTAAATTTTTCATGTCGAGACCATTTCATTAGCTTTTCACTCTACAATAACATAGATATCTATTTTTTCACATTTCAATCATTCAAGTCATTCATAGGTTATTACTTTTGCGAATAATGTATATATGCGTTGAAAGTGTTTATAACATTGTATAATTCTATCTTGACTCGTAAATCCTTTTCTTCGAGATATCTTTATTTTTTGTTGACATACGAGTTGTAGATGAGTTGATGAAATAAAAGTTTAGAGGTTTTTTATTGGAACGCCCTCTTTTTTCCGCTCTATCGATTTGCAATTTGACGAGGCATTCTTCCAAGTGAGGGGGGGGGGGGGGTCATTTAGAGCTTAAAGGCTGACTAGCGCTTCATAAAAATCACATTACTGTCTCACGCTTTCACTCGGTCAAAACTAACATAACTCTTTTCAATCAAAGCAGTCCTACTTCGCGTAATAGACAGCCCAATATCACATTCTTTCAAGATTCCTATACTAACTTCAACAACTCCAGGCTATTGCCATAGTTTACGTTTGACGCCATGAAAACGTTTCAATTGTCCACATATTGTACTTTGAGTTACGAATTACTTAATAAGTTTTCTACGGTTATAAGTACTTAAGTGTTGGCTCAGTCGTTAACATACTCGCCTCTGGGCTGGTAGTCCGAGTTTCGATCCCCACCTGGCCCTCGATTTATTCACGCGAGAGGTGAATAAATCTGAGTACGTCGTCTCTCGGAGAAGACGTTAAGCAGTGGGTCCCGAGCTTGTACGATGCCTCAGGTACTCGTTAAAGATATCCCTATTCTAAATATATTTGAATTAGGTAAAATTTAGGATTCCCAATGTAGAATTTGTAGAATCACCGATCAAACAAAAAGCCGGTAAACGGCTGACGTTATCACCCGCTAGGGGATCGGTTAATTTTTATGTCAACAGATATTTTTAGTGATATAAAATAAGAAATACACACATAATGAACTGACATTAAAATGAATCAATAATTGATAATTCATTGTTTCTTATTGCAGGTGTACGTATAATCAATTCGAGTGTACACCACTTCAGTTGTTGAGAATTAAGTTTATAAACGAGTTTCAAACATTAAGTGTTCTTCTTCATATAGACATCTAAAATAATATACATATCTGTGAGCTTTAAAAACATCAGAGTGAATTATTTGAATACAATATATGAATGTTAGATTGTTCTATTGGTGTTTTTAATACTAAAAACTGAGGAATTTTACTAATTCCCTTGTTAAAAGCTCAATAATGCCATTTTAAATGCATAAATTTTATTCAATTTCAAGTAATTTACTCTATTGTTCTTAAAGCTCACAGATATGTACATTTTTTTGGATGTAAACCTAAAGAAGAACACGAAGTGTTTGATACACGTTGTTAGTTTTCACATTAAACTTTTTTTTTGTGTGGAGCTGTAATGCTTTAAATCCCCCAATTTTGTTGTAGCGCCTTATATATGTATATAAGTATGAAGATATAATGTAACATAGTCCAAGTAAGACAATTTTAACTCCAAACAAAATTAGAACCTACTTGGTTTTAAAATATGGACATTTTTAAATATGGATTACAATACAAAACTGTAGAGAAATTTGTTATTCAGTTTGTTTACAAAAATTTGTAAAAGTTTACTCATATTAATTTGGGATTTAATTAAATGTATTTTTTTTTTATGCAACCGTAGTGAATTGCTCTCTAGTATGTAAGAAGTCAGACTACTCCGGGGTTAATGCATTAACTATTTTCATATATGTTTAAAGAAATATCTTTAATTAAATCTTTAAGAAATTTTTTTTAACATACTAATGAAATTATGTTTAATTAGGTGTAAAATTGTTGAAATAAGTCGTTTAGGCTTATATCTGAGATGTTGGAAAGTTGTAACTTTTGAAATAAACATGTTTGAATGAAGGTTTTAGTCAAAGATATGATAAAATATGGAAGTGGTAGCATCAGTTGTTAGGACAAGTAAAGATAAAATAAGTTATAGGTTTATGGAAGTGAATGAAGTTATAATGGGAGCAGGTGTATTGATCTGGCTTGGGAGGAGAGACGTGACTTTGTCACCAGTGCAACTATTTACTTTGGAGAAGTGGGCTTTGCATTACAGCAAGACAACTCTGTTGTTGTTGATTATGAAATGCATAAAGAATAATTCAAAAAAAGAAAAAAAAAATAAATTTGGTTGAAGCAGGCTGCAATGAGTGTGATTTACTGACACCGAAAACTGGTGTTGCCTCTTTACGACTAAGTCCCCCTATTTTATCTGACGTTTATGTAAAGGCGTTTAAGTCTCACAATTTTCTATTCTCTCTCTTATTTCCTCTCTAAAATCCCTTCTATACTCTCTCGCACATTCTTAATTAACCAACTGTCTCAAACTACCGAGTAACAGAGAAAGAAAGCAAATATCCAAAGGTATAGTAACGTTATTTTAAAAATAACGGACCTTTTTATGTTCAAGATTGTACTTTACTTGATTAACAGTACTTGTCTTGGAATTTCAAATCATAAAACATATTTCTTTATCTTCTACAAAAATTAAATTATATTATTATTTCTAAAGGGATAACTGAAGGAAACAGACACATGTTATTACAAAGAAAGTGAAACTATACCGGGATTGGTGGTTTATATTAGTAATAACGTAAACCACAATGTACTGTACATTCCTTGATATGTCGTTTACGTTTGCTGTAGATGGAAAACAGACCTCATTTGGCTACTCCTAAACATTGCTCTAAGATTATTTTTAGGCTTTCACTATTATATAGTGCATGTTCTGCGTGTTCGCTTTTGGCCACGAACCGTCATCTCACCGGTATCTTCCTCCAGTCATCAGGAAGATAAATGTAATCGCTCCAAAAGCTGATGAGAAGAAGAACGTATTAGTCTTCTGGGTGGTAGATCTGCTTCTGGGTTTAACCTCAATCATTAATTGTTCCTTTATTTATTTTGGTCCTTTTTACTTACTCAGTTTCATTTATTAGTTCTATTATTATTTTTAGTTAGGTTTTTTATAAGTTATTAATAGTTTTTAATTTCATTTTTAGTTAAATGTTTTCATTCATTTAATCTTTATTTGGCTTTTATTTCTTTATCTTGCTAGGTATCCCCTCCCTCCGAAAGCTGGCTACACTGTTTGAACACAAGCCAGTCGTTTTGAACTTTGGATTCATGTCTATCTTCCTGATGATGAGGCCATCGAAATATAGTTGAGTTTTAGTGGTTTCAATTCTGTGTGTTTTCTAAAAATTCTAGTATATATATATATATATTATATATATAGTTTTGCATGTACATATATATATATATATATATATATATATATATATATATATATATATATATATATGTACATGCAAAACTAAAGTTTATCGGGACTCGGTCAGTTCTTCAGGTTCAAAAAGTTCAAGTTCAGGTTCATGAGAGTATAATTTGAAGCTGAAGAACTGACCGAGTCCCAATAAACTTTAGTTTTGTTTCTATTCCACGGTCGATACTTTTGTCAATATTTATATATATATGATCAAACCACAAATGAAATGGAAAAACAAGTCTAAGATCTTTCAACCGTAACCAGCGGTCTTCGTCAGAGTCAAAAACTCATCTGTCAGTTGGGGTTTTGACTCTGACGAAGACCGCTTGTTACAGTTGAATGATCTTAGTCTTGTTTTCCCATTTCATTTGTGGTTTGATCATATATATATATATATATATACTAATAAAATTTATCTCGGTTCAGTCAGTGCTGACTTGATTACCTCAATTATATTTCAATGGACTGAATCCTGATCCATTTTAGTCCTATTTTATTAGAAGTTCGATACGAATTTGGATTGTATCTTATTACTCACTCTTTTATAAATTATGACCTATTTTTATGTCGAAGCTGATTTCAATTCCTGTATCCCTAGAGTTTTCAACTGTTTGAATGTTTTCAAGTTTTAGATGAGAATCGAATGCTTTGTTTCCAATAAAGATTTTGTTCACAGTATAATATATATTGTGTTTGATCATTCTTAAAAATTTTGATGACGTAACAGAATTAAAGGACAGAGAAATATTATTTTTAGAGATTTTTAGAGGAAGAATAACTTACTTGTCCTTTATACTCCTCGCCTTGAGAGTTCTTCGGAAGCATGCGTTGAATATTAAACAGTCTTTTATTTATATGAGTACTGAAATTCTGCTATGCTTTAAGATTATAGCATACTTCCTATGTGTTGTCACGTTTTAATTTAAACTAGCAGTACACCATTTGAAATTATAATATATATATATATATATATATATATATCTGGTTTTAAAACATTTACTAATATAATTACCTTAATATGAACTACCGGGATGTATAGGGTTACAGAGAAGACACTCTCGGAATGTATATCTTAACTAATCCAAAAATCAAACTTTATGTAAAGTAATAAAGAAATACATGCACATTGTTACAACTGAGGTTAGGTGAGGTTATCAATATTTATATATATATATGATCAAACCATAAATGAAATGGGAAAACAAGTCTAAGATCTTTCAACCGTAATTATTTATATCAGAAATAGGAAAAACCGTCATCCTTATAAGATGTTCTTTAAACCTTAGTTTTAGGGTTATTCCTTAAAAAAACATTTTAAAGAATATTTAAATAATACAAAGAAATCTAATTTCGCAGATCAGTGTGATAAAAAAACTTTCGCAATAAAAATACTAAGATTTTTCAACCGTACAAGTGGTCTTCGTCAGAGTCAAAAAAAAAGACCGCTTGTTACGGTTGAAAGATCTTAGTCTTTTTTCCCCATTTTCATATTGTGGTTAGATCATTGATTGTTATTTCACGTGTATATATTCTTTCTCTTAAGACATAAAGCGTCATTCGCATGATTGTCTGCAAGTCAGTCTTTTAGTACACATTTTTATATTTGAACAACTGAATCATTGATGTATATCTTTTAAAAAGTGCATTCTGGCATTGTTGTTTTTATTGACTAAATTTAAATAAATTTGTATATGTTAACGTTAATTTTGAATACTCATTGTTTATATTCAAAGTCTCGTTGAGATAAATTATTGCATAAATTTTGGTGATTTAATGGTTTAGCTTGTAGGGATTAATTGATTGAGGCTTATGTATTCGAAGTGATAAGCACATACGTGCACTCCTCATGTATTCGAAGTGATAAGCACATACGTGCAGTTCTCATGTATTCATTCCCTTTCTAAAGAGTACCTGGTTAAAATGCTGTAGGTTTTGGGTGTCTGATATTTCGTTTCCTCATCTACTTGTGAATTAATTTTAAAACGGATTTTTGATATAATAGATTACAGAGTTGGAGAGTGCACTCGAATTTAAAAATACTTCAACAATATTTCATCTATTAATTGTTAATATAATTAATATTAACAATATTAATTTATTGTTAATATAAAAATTCATGTTTCAATAATAAAGGTTTCAAGTAGATTTTTAATATATTTTAATTAAAAATGTTGTTGTCGAATTTTTAACCTTCTTTTAGTGACATTACCAAAAAAAAAAAAAAAAAAAAACACAAAAAGTCATTCTTTGAGTTACAAGAATAGTAGAAACTTCTTAATTAAGCGACCTGCTAACAGGAGGATAGTCGTGGGAGAAGACATCTCACTTTAAAACTTTCATAACAATGTCAAACATTCAACTTTTTTAATTTAAGACATAAACTTTTTAAGATACTTCAATATAGTTTTCATAAATATCAAACATTTTTAATGCAAATTTTCTAAACAATAAACCATTATAAAATATCTTATAAGCTAAATAAACAGCAAATCATTTGATTATTCTTTAGAAAGGCTTTATAATAAGATTCAATATATTAGATCAATTCTTATACTATTATTATTTTATTAAATCATAAGAAATTTAGTAGACATTTTTTTATTGTCTGCAGATATACTTATTGCTTCCATTTCTCCGAAGACCCTTTCCTTTGTCTTTTTTTTTACATTATTTAGGTTTTATTTTAATCGAAAATTTAAACGACTTAATTCTGAGGTAAAATGGATAAACAAACAAAAGTCTCCATACAACTTCATTTGTGTGGAGACTTTTGTTTGTTTATCCATTTTACCTCAGAATGAGTAAATACCACACAATTACGGATTGCACAACTAATGATTTAAACTACATAAGTTTTTGAAATGTGTTGTCAGTTAGTTTGTTATCCCACGCCCACAATTTTAAGGCTTTCACCTTTCAGTACTATTCTAAGAGCAGAAATTTTGGCTCATTTACTATTTGGCACCCATTTTAGTAATGGATGAACCACATTACCTGTTGATTCTACATTGGGAGTACCCTAATAATAATTATTACTTAAAACCCCGAATATTAAAATACACATATTAATAAATGATCAAACCACAATAAGAAATGAGAAAACAAGACTAAGATCTTTCAACCGTAACAAACGGTCTTCGTCAGAGTCAAAAATCCAGTTGGTTTTTTGACTCTGACGAAGACCGCTTGTTACGGTTGAAAGATCTTAGTCTTGTTTTCTCATTTCTTATTGTGGTTTGATCATTTATTGTTATTTCACGTGTTTATGTGAAATCTTTTTATCGATTACATATTAATAAAGATATGTATTTACTGATTTACCTAACCTTTATTATTGCATTATTCTGGGTCTTCTTCTTCAGTTACTGAATTTAAAACATAAGGCAACTCTTCATAATTACTGTCTCTCGAAATATCTTTGACTTATTGTTCCACTTTCCATAGTGACTATTAGTTCTTTTCGTGACTGACAAGTAGTAGATCATTGTTGCTCCTTGTGACTGTAACTTGAAACTTAACTGTACTGCCAGAACTCTATCTCTTACTGTTTCTTCTATCAGAGAACTTATCTTTTTTCTTTTAATACAATCCATGACTGAAAAAAATTCTTTCAATGAAGCAGATGAATGTAACAAAATAGTGAAGTTTGATACTTAGTTTCTTGATACTGTTCAAGATAGAATTTTAAAAAAAAAATTAACTTCAGAACATTTATTTTCAACTAAAAAAAATGAAACAGGAGATGCATTTTCATATTAAAATGAAATTAATTCTATAAATTTAATATTGTTTTTATAATTTATTATATTTTGTACGTTTTATTCGTTTTTCGTACGTTTTCATGGAGAATTTTGGTACGATTAGATAAAAGATATTGACATTCGTGATTTAGGATAGAAAACCCCAGATTTTGCATAATTCTAAGAAAAGAACCCAGAACCTTAGACAACATCTATAAACCCCAGATCTGGGATCAAAATCCCAGTATTGGCGGCCCTGGCTCAAAGAGCTTAAGTTCTTACAAACTGCTTTGTTACCTTGTAGCAGAGATAGCGTTTCTTTGAGTTGAGTTAAAACTTCTTTTCTAATTAACAATATCTCAGAAGTTGGGTATGAGCTACAACCAACACGAGGTAAACCAATGCTTAACGTCTGTTTCACGGGCGGAGCGTCGTCCGACGGGAATACAATACTCGTTCCCCTAGTACCGATAGTATTTGAATGTTTACTAGTATATGTACCAATTCAATACGGACCCCACTAAGTGTACTGTGGATACAAGGCTTTGTAAACTGTTTTCTAACACTCTGCCCAGAGCCGACAGTCTCTCCAGTCGTTGTCCAGCGAACAGCGTAGGGGTGAGAAAAATGGAAAAATGCATAGTTAGTATTATACAGCTATAAATTATGGTCAACAACCATTACATGCCGAAAACTTCATCTCAAACAATATATATATAATATATATATATATTGAGATTTCGCATGAGCGCGTGAAATAACAATCAATGGTCGAACCACGGTGGGAGATGGGAGGGCAGGACTGGGATCTTTCGGCCGTGGCGGGCGGTCTTCGTCGGGGTCAAAAACCCAACTGACAAAACAGTTGGGTTTTTGACTCTGACGAAGACCGCTTGTTACGGTTGAAAGATCTTAGTCTTGTTTTCCCATTTCTTATTGTGGTTTGATCATTGATATATATTACATATATATTTCACTATAACGTATATATGTAATATATTTATATATTACACATAAATATTACATATTACACTGTTATATTTTAATATTAATATTACACATAAAGTTTATCACATAAACACGTGGAATAACAAAGTAGCGCCTTATTCTTGCATATAAACAATGAAAATCATCATATTGATTGGACAGGACAGCTTGCGGATAGTTTTTTACTCTTTCTAACTGTACTCCTTTGTCTCCCCAAACGTCCCTTTCTGGACATTAGTCCTTTCCTGCGCTTTCACCCTTTTAAAATGCCACTCTTCCCTCCCACTCTTCTCAACCCCTCACCAAATGTTTTCTGCATCTAGTGTTTCAGTTGGGTTTTTGACTCTGACGTAGGCCGCTTGTTACTGTTGAAAGATCTTAGTCTTGTTTTCTAATTCCATATTGTGGTTTGATCATTGATATATATATATATATATAGATAAATATATATTTATAATATAATATATAGAATATATATATATTTATATATATTCATCCTGTTGATACATCATTAGAATTACTGAAATATCAGTGTTGTACTATATATCAAAGAAAACAACACAAGAATGATTCCTTTTCAATTACCATAGTGGACTTTCGATATCAGTGGAAACTTTCTTTTTACGCGTAGGTAAGTGGTTCCTTCAAGCTGTTTACATAATGTTCTGTATTTATATAATTTATAATGTATTTAACAGTATTAACAGTTCTTTCTACACTATGATTTATAGAATTAACATATATTTTATTAATGTTGTTAGATCCAGTTCCATGGTATATTCTAAGTAACCATATGTCAGTTATATGAGCCTCAGTAGAAGATGATATCTATGAACTTTTATTCATAGCGTGGTTTCTGATATAAGGAGACTTTTGTAATACTGATTATTTAATACAAATATATCAAATAAATAAATTATCTAACGTCTGTTATAATTTCAACAGGAAATTATTTTACTAAATTTTCGAAGTTAGTGATTAGTTATAGGCTTCAATGACAGTGAAATGAAGTCTCTCTAACCAGAGTTATTTACGACAGCCTCCAGGGAATTGAAGGCCTTTAACAGCTGCGAAGGGGAGAGAGAGAGAGAGAGAGAGAGAGAAAAAAAGAGAAAATAAGATTGAGAGAGATGAAGTAGAGGATTAAAGCTGGATCTCCCAAAGGACGTCCTCTCAGTTTTCTTCACCAAACTTGGTGTTTCGGGTCTCCTGCCGTCTTGACGTCATGAAAATAATGTCACTTACAAAGCCAACATCAACGGGCCTGTCTCAACAAACTTCCTTCCTCTAGTTACACATCATATTATCAATAAACATCAGATAGTTGGTAAATATACTCAAAAAATACACCTAGTTTTTAAGGTTTTCATTCAGAAGAATAAAAATATAACAATTGATCAATATATTTACTAATAATATTATTAATGATAATAATGTATATAAGAACGAGCCATAAAATAAAACATGGAACAAAGGAAAAAATTGTTATAATTGATATTTAAAACAGCATTCGTCATTATAACAGCATCAAATTGTTACAATCAAATTGTTATAATTGATATTTAAAACATCATTCGTCATTGGAAGAACATCAAAAAGAATTCAAAGTCAGTGAAATGACTTCTGGAACGTGAATTAAAATTGTTCATCTATATTTAAAAAGCGATTTTGATTTGCTTTGCTGAGGATAAATCGTAAAGATTTTTCTGCTACACATTACCTTGTAAAAGACCTTTAGTAAATTCCGTTCCTTTCTTTAATTTGTTTGAATATCAGCATCCATTGACCATCGAGTTATATCGACATTTAAAATGTTATGTTCAGAAGAAGGTATACTACATGTAGCACCCGTTTCAAATCAATTCAAAACGACCTTAAATTACAGAAGAACTATAGTCTAATCGTTATAAATAGAAGAAAATAATTGTCAATAGCTATTTAACTGCATTAATGAAAATGTCTTAGAGAAGTTATGGGTACAAGTTTGAAAATAAGTATGAAGAAAAATTTCTTATCATCTTTTTATTGGACTTAATATTTTATTTAGTCTCCTAGTAAATGCGTATGAAGGATATGACTTAAAAGTTTTAAATGAATGAGAGAAAATTCTGAAACGATTAGTGTTTTATGCGAAATTGCTTTAATTGGAAAGCACTTAGGGAATGTAAAAGTGGGGAATAATATAATTTAAAAAGGGATATTATCGATTTGATGGAAACGGTTGGCAGGCATGGTAATGCCTTCATCTAAATTGGTCACCCACTGTAGTTGTTTTAAGTGGCGGTGACGTAGCGAATTAAGACGTAAGTGTCCTGTTTTAAAGTAACTAATCAATGCCTTGTCATTCAATTAACATCACTGACTGTCTTAATCAGACTGGCTTCTACTTGATGCCATTTCAAGACAATCACTTCGCAACTTTTCGAGTTCTGTTAGTATTTCCAGTTCGCTTCTTCGAGTTATTTGTTATTATTTCTGATTATAATTACATCGATAATTTTAATCCTGAAAAAATACATTTCATGCTCATATTTCTTTTGAAGCAATTAATTACCTATTTACGTACTGACATGATGTTCTTTCATATGACATAATATCGATATTTCAGTACGTGTAAGAATGACACAAGTATCATGCATGAGTTTCGAACGTAATTTGAATAACTTAAATGTGTGTACCTAATTGGCAGTATTAATTCGAATAATTAGTTAACCCCACTCTACTCTTAGCAGGTGTGCAAGCTGACTTAATGACTGTTGGACTTCATAAATAAGTTAGTGACAAAATAAACATTACCAGAATACAAAATGTATATTGTCATCCACAATTTTTTTATTTTTCAATATTCCCATACAAAAGGTAAATTTTTTATTTTGATCTATTTAGAGTGTGATTAATATCGTGTAAATAAGATTTTGACCTTTTTATAGTTCAAAGTTTTTAATTGTAAAGATTAAAGGAGTTTGGGGTTTGAAAAATGGACCTAACCACCTCATATATTGGAATTATGGTCTTATGTAAGTTTTTTTTTCCAAAAAGGAATATTTACTAGATTGTGGTATAGAATAAGTGAGTGACGTCAGTCGTGGATGCCCGCCTCCGCGAGGTCCACCTTGGGCATACTGTAGACTGCCAGCAGTACCTTGCGTACTCTGTTTGGATTCCGCAGTATGGCTAAAGGACACCACGTAAAAAACATCGACATCGTAAAAAAACATCGTAAAATGGTCGAAAGGCATAGGTGCACGGCAATAGATCAAAACAGGTAAAAGTTTTTACATGTTTGTGCCAAACTAACCTTGTCATTTTTGAAACATTTCGAAACTTTGTAAACATTTTTTTTTAAAATATTGTTTCTCAACATTATTATAAGAATGTACATTATGACATTCAGTTCATCATTCTCCGACTAAAATTTAAAAAGATTGCATACGTTTAAATTTACTTGTATTTACTATATTACTATTGTATATTTACTATTACTATTTACTATATTTACTGTTTACTATAGTTTTCTTGTAATCTGTCGCTATATTTTCTTGTGATCTGTCGCTATATTTCTTGTTTCTCTCAATTCATGTTCACTGTGATACGTTTTTAGCTACTACGTCTCTTTAGTTAACAGTAGTAAATTAAAATGTTACCTATTCTCATTAGTTATGCAATCCGTAATTATGTAATATTTACTTATACTAGGGTAAATGGATAAAAACAAAGATTCCACACAAAAAAATAGAAGCCCTTTTGTTCTATGCGTTTCGAACACATCGTTTTGATCGTCAGATGAACTACAATACAAATTAAAAATTAAAAGTTACAAAAATAAACCGGAATTATATACAATAAAATTAGAAAATGAGTGACTGACCCAATAGAAGGAGGGAATGATCGAACAGTCTAAGGTTCATTGAAGGAATTTACGTCATGTGAAATAGAGTAGGGAGGGGTAGTTAAAAGATAAGATGACAAAGGAGTTGGGTATGCTGAAAAACAGTGTTGTGCTATAAAGCTAGCCAGAAACACTATGCTAGAGGAAAGAGGGGTTTTTTCTTCTTTGTTTGGTCGAACACATCTTATAGAAACAATATAAAGCTAGCCAGAAACACTATGCTAGAGGAAAGAGGGGTTTTTTCTTCTTTTTTTGGTCGATCACATCTTATAGAAACAATATAAAGCTAGCCAGAAACACTATTCTAGAGGAAAGAGGGGTTTTTTCTTCTTTGTTTGGTCGAACACATCTTATAGAAACAATATAAAGCTAGCCAGAAACACTATGCTAGAGGAAAGAGGGGTTTTTTCTTCTTTGTTTGGTCGAACACATCTTATAGAAACAATCTGAGAAAATGTAGACACCTGGAATTTGCTCATTAGACCCAATGAATATTTTGATTTCATGCTTTATTTATTTCAAAAGCTCCCAAGTTTGATATTTCTTTAATTTTTGTTGTTAACATGTAAGATGGCGAGGTACTTGTTAGGGTCAAAGCTATGGTTGTGTGTGGTGTAGAATATATGTGGTCGTTATGAGAAGACTTTGATATAGAATCTACATAAAATCTATAAAATACTATTTTTTTCGTTTTAGTAAGGAATACTCGTAGTTTAGAATTTAAACCTTAATGAGTGCATACAACATTTAAATTTACCTGATGATGAACAGGAAGTGTTTGAAACGCATAGTTTAAAAAAGTTTTCTTTTTGTATGGAGACTTTGTGTTATCTGTGTGCCCTAGTATGAGTTATTTATTCTGCATATATGTGTATTGCGTAGATATGCATATATATGCAATCTACATATGTGTTGTAGATATGCATATATATCTCGACGTGTCGCTGGTCACTGTGCTTGGCACAGAGTGTGCCTCCAGCTAAAGACACAGGACTAGCTGGCAATTGTCCATAAGCCACTGTCCCCAACACTTCTCCGTGTCAGTGAGATAGCTTGTTGGATACCCCGAATACACTAATACGACTCGGTCAAAGCGATACACCTAACCCCAATCAATTTGGTTCTTGACCAGTCGCCGCATGATGTCTATAGTTCCATGACCGATTCAGCAAAGGCTGTCAAAATATAGTAAAACCCGATCCCCTAGAGGGTGATGGCGTCAGCCGTTTATCGTCTTTTTGTTTGATCAGTGATTCTACAGATTCTACATTGAGAGTCCTAAATTTGCCTAACTCAAGTGCATTTCGTACTTTACATAAAGTACCTGACATCGTACAGGCTCGGGACCGTACGATGTTCAACATCCTCTCCGAGAGACGACGTACTCAGATTTATTCACCTCTCGCGTGAATAAATCTAAGGCCAGGAAAGGATCAAACCCCGGACTACCAGCTCAGAGGCGAATATAACCACTGAGCCAACACAGTAATTCGTAACTCAATGTACATTATGTGGACAATTGAAACGTTTTGATGGCATCAAACGTAAACTATGGCAATAGCCTGAGTTGTGGAAGTTAAGTGTGGAACTTAGTGTTTTTTAAACCAATCCCCTAGGGGGTTGAAAACAGCCCCCTTACGGTCTTTTTGTTTGATCGGTCATTCTACATTAGGAGTTCTAAATTTTGCTTAACTCAAGTACATTTCTAGTACGAATTTTTAACGAGTACCTGACATCGTACAGGCTCGGGACCGATGGCTTAATGTCCTCTCCAAGAGACGACGTACTCAGATTTATTCACCTCCGGCGTGAATAAATCGAGGACCATGTGGGGATCGAACCCCTGACTACTAGCCCCAGAGGTGATTACGTTAACCACTGAGCTAAACTGGCTCTCATATGTAACATATTAAGTATTTTTGTTTTCTCTTGATAATTGACATACATTTTTAAACATTTTTTTTTCAAATAACAGATGATAAAATCAATAGTATGATATATACTAAAAGAAGTCTGTTATTCCTGATAATACTGTAGTTCATAAAAACTCTTTTAAGCTGGGAAGGCTGGCATTTATTAGAGTGAAAGGAACCTTTAAGCATACTTAGAAGCCTTATGTAAATGATGGGGAGAAGTTTAACTCAATGATTGGTTCGACCTTCTGACTTAGTAAGTAAATCATTTAAAATTTTCCAAATGCTCAAAGATCTTCGCAAACTTCACTTTCAATTAATGTGCAAATGATAGATGATGATTAAGAACAACTTTAAGAACAATTCGGAATTTGTTTTCAACTGATATGCTTAATTAATAAATATATTTACGTGATACAGGTACATAAAATAGGTTACATCAGTGTAAGTTTGAAGTAAATTAGGATATAACTAATAAATTCAATATTTCTTATATTTTATTGTTGGTATGAAAATATTTCATTAAATTTTATTAAAAAACTTCACTCCACCATCCTGGAACTTTATCCTGTTGCTAAGTATTGTTTTCGTGTTTTTTGACTGTTCCAAAAACAATATTTATAAACTGGAATGTACTTGTGTGATTCATTCTTTCCAGGTTTGTCCTCTAACATGCACAGCCTTTGCATGAGCGGTTATAGAGTATCTGTCAATAAGCACTCTAATTTCCCGGTTACCATCCACGCTAACTTTCTTGGTCTAGCGCAGGGGTGGGCAAACTTTTTAAAAGTGTGTGCCAAAATCAGCCAAGTCTCTGACACAAACTTTTTCCACGTGCTAACCATTTTTTTTTTTTAGAATATATTTGGTATCTCTTAGGAACTTTTTAAACGAAAAAATAAATTGCAGTGCAGTAAAACATAGTATAAAAAAAAATTATTTAACCTTTTAAAAAAAGAAGGTAACTATGGCAACAAGATCAACTTCTTTTTCTTGAGACCTCTTTATCTTTGTAGAGCTTAAACCTCTTCACCACCAGGACGTACATATACTGTCATTGCATGAAAGCTTATACCCCAAGGAAAGTAGTTTTTTTTTGTTAGTGCTTAGGATAACATATGCTTGCATCTGTGCTAAAGGTAACCTGTGCTCTTGCGTGCCAGAGACAAGTCATCGGCGTGCCAGAGGTTGCCCACCTCCGGTCTATGCTGCAATACTTTGTAGTATTCACTTCAATGAATACTACAGACTACAGATTCTGTGACAGATACCCTTGGCGATGATACTGTGATCCTTAGAACCTCTTTGGAGACACCAATCTGAGCTTAGGGCTCAAGTTACACCTGGGCTTTAAACATATGCGTTTCGAACACATGTTCTTCTTCAGCCATAAAACTAAAAAAATAATATATTCTACGCGTTTCGAACACATAGGTCTTCTTCAGGCATAAAACTAAAAAAACTACAATTACATCACAGTGTTATTTATAGTTTTTTTTTCTCCAAAGTTATACCCCTACTTGGAGGGAGTTTATTGTAACATTTTCAAATGCTCCAGCTATCTATACTATGAAATAAATGTTACAAAATAAAATAAGAAAACAGAGATGTACATACCCAAGGATGGTGTCTGTGGTACAGCTGACTCACTTTTAGTCAGCTGTACCACAGACACTCCCTCATCCTTGGGTATGTACATCCCTGTTTCTTTATTGTATTTTGAAGTATTTATTTTCTCCTATAGATAACTATGTGATGTCACTGTCTTATTTTTGTTTTATGCTTGAAGAAGAACACTATTTGTTCAAAACGCATTGTTTATATTATTAAACTTGCTTTGCTTAAAAAAATATATGCTTATAATATTATTAATATAATAATATTATATAATAATATTATTATATTATTTAGTTTTATGCCTGAAGAAGAACCTATGTGTTTGAAACGCGTTGTATATATTATTTTTTTTAGTTTTATGGCTGAAGAAGAACATGTGTTCGAAATGGATATGTTTAAAGCCCAGGTGTAAGTTGAGCCCTAAGCTCAGATTGGTGTCTCCAAAGAGGCTCTAAGGATCACAGTATCATCGCCAAGGACATCTGTCGCAGAATCTGTAGTCTGTGGTATTCATTGAAGTGAATACTACAGAGTATTGAAGCATTCACTTCACCCTAGACTGGGGGCGGGCAACCTCTGGCACGAGTGCCAAACCTGGCACGCCGATGACTTGTCTCTGGCACGCAAGAGCACAGGTTACCCTTAGCACAGATGCAAGCACATATTACCCTAAGCACAAACAAAAAAAAATACTTTCCTTGGGGTATAAGGTTTCATACCATGACAGTATATGTACGTCCTGGTGGTGAAGAGGTTTAAGCTTGTATATATGGAGACTATTTCATTAACTTTTTTCCCCTGCAATAAGCAGTATATATTGTAGTATTGGTTTGTTAGCTGGCTAGTGTGGAATGTCACAAAAGCCAAAAGAAATACACGACCCCAAAGTTAGGAACCATTGCAGGAACAAATTATGAACATCTGAGTCAATAAAAATTGTTCTAATTTTTATAAAATATATAACTTTATATAAATAGTTAAGTTATTTATAAAAGAATATCTTTATATTGATATAGCTTCTCGACCATTGATTTTTCAAGTTCACAGAAGGGGTTCTTGAGAATTTTGGTCATTCAATAATTCACATAATCGGGAGTTGAATTTTTTTATGACCAAAATCCTCAAGAACCCCTTCTGTGAATATATTTATAATTATGCAATAATGAGATAAGTAATTATCCTAAAGTGACTGCAGAAACTAATAGCTATCGTGTTTATGTATACGAATACGATGTGTTAATTTCAATTAAGAAATTTCAAACATAACCATCTTGATCTTTAAAAATTGGTTCAATTTTAAATGTATTTGCCGTGTTGACAATCCTTTAGTTTTGAAATTGAAAGCGCTAACATTTAGAGAACTGTGAAAGATAACAGAAGTTGGTTTGGATTCGTTGTTTGAAGAGATAAGGCAAGTACATTAGTGGAGTATTTCGGCTCGGTTTGGGTGAATAACCTGGAGACTGCGGTCGATCGGCATTAGTGTAAGGAAAAGGAAATAGCGACCGCCAGTTGCCATTAGGGAAAATACGGCGTGCAGCTGTTAGGAGCCGTTAGCTGGCCACTAGCACTTTCGCAGTCTAGACCCTTCATCTTCTCCATCTTTGTTACTTATTTTACTAATCGCACACACACACACACACACCCACACACACACACATATATATATATATATATATATAAAATTTAAAGAAACGGTCCAGCGGACAAATAAAATCAATTCAAAACGAAGGCAACACACAGAAAGACACAGACATAACTCACATAATTTTTCGACGATCGTCGTCATCAGGAGGTGTGAAGAGCGAAGAGTCCCCCAGGAAGGCAGGGCGGTGAGTCACACCTCCTGATGACGACGATGGTCGAAATATCGATGTGAGTTATGTCTGTATCTTTCTGTGTGTTTCCTTCGTTTTGAATTTATTTTAATATATATTTATATATATATATATATATTATCAATATATATATATATATATATATATATATATATATATATTGATAAAAGTATCGAGCCTGGAATAGAAACAAAACTATAGTTTATCGGAACTCGGTCAGTTCTTCAGGTTCAAATTAAATTCTCATTGCCAACGTTTCGGTTTTTATTTAAAACCTTTTTCATAGGCCTACAAAAACCGAAGAAATATAAGAAATAATACATACATAATATAATCAAACATACATAAAAGTGCAATTAGTTACTTTGCACTTTGCAACTGTCATAAGTATGACAGTTGTGTTTATTAAAGTATTTAACATTAAAAAATAAAATTAGTGCATTCTATCAGATAAAATGAAAAGGAAATTATTTCTCTCAAATACGAGTATATAATATATATACTCGTATATAATATCGATTCAGAGGTAAAATGGATAAACAAACAAAAGTCTCCACACAAATGAAGTTTTATTCAACGCGTTTCGAACACTTTGTGTTCATCATTAGGAAGACACTATAATACACATTATATCTAATCAGTTACAAAATTAGAGTGAAATAATAAAATTCAATTAAGAGAATTAAGGACATATCCAAGGATGTGGTGCTGAAGGGTTGGTCCAGTGAAAACAACAAGTAGGAAATAGATCCGCTGGGAAAGAGTGGATGTTCCTACTTGTTGTTTTCACTGGACCAACCCGTCAGCACCACATCCTTGGGTATGTCTTTAATTCTTTTAATTGAATTTTATTATTTCACTCTAATTTTGTAACTGATTAGATATAATTTGTATTATAGTGTCTTCCTGATGATGAACACAAAGTGTTCGAAACGCGTTGAATAAAACTTCATTTGTGTGGAGACTTTTGTTTGTTTATCCATTTTACCTCAGAATGAGTAAATACCACTCAATTACGGATTGCGCAACTAAAGACATAAAGATATAAAAGACATAAAGATATAAAAGATATAAAATCGAGTATTGCTTCCAGTTTTGTTGTGGTGGAAGCAATCCATTGATTTGCCTTCCTATGGAGGTGACTTTACTATTTATCATTGGTGTATCTATAATGGTTGAACTATTATAACAAAAGAAATGTATTCCTTAAAAGAATAATTATGTTAGCTTCTTCCCAAATAAAATTATACTATCTTAGAAATGAATTATTTTTTATGAACAGTGTTTCTACATTTTTTTTTTCTAATTTAAAATTAATTCAATCAGTACTAAATGTATATTAATTACTTTAAAAATGAATATGAAAGGTTAGAATTTTTTTAATTTCAAAAATGTTGATAATTATATTTAATATTTCTTAGCCGTGAATGAAAATTAAACTTGGCATGAAATAAGATGAGATTATTGTTTGTTTTTTAGAGGAATTATACAATTATAAGACATTAAAGAACACTTTCTTGCATCTTCAGAAAACGAAAACGCAAGAATTATTCCTTTAATAAATGAATGGCTTTGAAGACATTAATAAAGAATTTAAGATTAACGATCCGAGAAAAGGATTTGAGAGCAGAGGTGTAACAAGGGATTGGGAAATATTAATAAGCATTTAAAGTTTGATAAACCCAGGGACCTATTCATCGGTGTTTTGTTTTCCTTAAGAGGTTTATTTCGAGTGGCAAGTTTAATCCAATGGAGGATTTCATAAGTCATTGTTAGGCAGATAATGCTTCAATATTTTGAAGACAAATTGCAGTAAATTTGAATCAATATTTGAATATTTCTGTTTTATAAATTTACATATATTTGTTTTTGTATTATTTTTCTATAGCAATTAAAATTGTGTAAATAATTAAAGTAACAGAGTATTTAGTTCTACCAATCACAAATGTTACACCTTACTTTGTCAATTATTACACGATAAAGCATTTTATGATGCGCACACTTCGATATGTTTCCGTAAACTTCTAATTGGAATAGCACTTTTAAAAATTATATCAAATAGGTATTCACGTTGAGTTGCCTGGTCCGTTAATATATAGGTTTGAAAAACCAATACCTCAATGACTTTAGTCGTATAGTATGTATATGTCTCATTATATTATATGTCTTAGTATATGTCTAAGTATAGAATGTGTATCAGTATAGTATATGTCTCAGTATAGTATGTGTCTCAGTATAGTACTCGTATATGTCTAAGTATAGTATAGAATGTGCCTCAGTATAGTATATGTCTCAGTATAGTATGCAACTCAATATAGTATATGTCTCAGTATATTATGTGTCTCAGTATAGTATGTGTCTCAGTATAGTATATGTCTCAGCAGAAATTAAAATAAATCTCAGATTGGTCAAGTAACATAGTCTCTGTTACTATAATATTAATTGTCATAATTCATAAGTCATGTGTCATTATCATCCCTCTATGTGTCTCTTCTAGGTTAAGTATTTTATAGAGTCATTCCATTTTCTTCTATAGATCAAATTTTAGATTTCTTTTGCTAATGAAATATATCTTTATTGCTTTTATATTATAGATTTGCGTAAATTACTTTTTTTTTGCAAAAAAATTAAAGTAATTTGCAACGAATTATGATTATTAACAAAAAATTAAAAGATATATTTTCCTTTAAGAATGATTTACATTCTTAGTTAAAACGCTTAAGTTATGTGATATTATCCTTGTTTACTTTCGTGTAAGTGAAGTATAGTCATCATGAAAAAAAGTTAATTTTGAGATTTTAACGGATATAGTCGTGTTGGGATTCACTTAGTTTGTATTTGATATTTTTTGGGATGAATTGAATGAGTGAATGAATATGTCTTTATTGAGGACCTTGTGTCTAAAGTATACAACAATGGGGTACCCGTACTGAATGCACTGGGTGCTCCCCACCAGGCTTTTCCCCCTTCGTTCATGGGATGAGTTCTGGATGTGTGTTTATTTATCCAAAATTCAATCACTCTTTTAATCGTACAGGTTGACAAATATTAACAAAAATTTTCAGGTATGTAGTTTCTTGTATGAAATACGAGTATTCTCAACCGATTTTAGCCAATTATTCCTCCATGAGAAAGTCTATATATAAAAAAACAAGTAATAGCTGTTTCTTGCTCTTGCAGACATTTTAAATGCTCTAAATATTGTATTAGGTGTTGGCACTGCTTAAATAGCCAATGATAAATTTTTCATGAACTTTAAACAATTGCGAAAGGCTGTAGAGCTGTTGAAAGGACAGGAATTAAGTCCCACTGGTGGATTGCTCCAGGATTCGCTAGCATTAACTCATTAAAACTCAGAGTTCAATTTAAGTTCAAATTCATGGAAACATTGTTGAATGCTTATCAAAAACAAATCCTTAAAGAACATTCATAAGATGTGTGTATTTAATGGTCAGGCAAGATATAAAGAATAATTGTTTCCAATATTTGCTTTTAATTTAATGCATTTTAAAATCCTCTTAATTGATCACGAAATCTAATTGACAATATATTTATTATAATTCATGACTTGTACACTAATTCATTAGTCAATGAATGTGCTCATTAGTTGTGCGATTCGTAATTGTGTGGTATTTACCACAGTATGAGTATATACTTTAAATGAATGTTACAAATGTATCTTCCTGATTATTATTTCTTGCTCGATTTTTACAATTTGCAATTTTATTTGTTAAATCCCGAAATAGAAGTTAATGTGATTATTATCTGTTCAATTTCATTATTAAAGCATACTATTCAATATTTGACAGTCATTTCAAACGCTCGCCAAGAGTTCTGATACATGCCGATTATATATTTTTTTAATTAGTAAAATATTTTACTAACATTAATCGAATTGATTGGTGATTGAGTCTGATAATGGGTATACTTACAGTGAATTTGAGTGTAGACCACTCAAGAATTTTTTACTTTTGTTTATCGTTCTCCATTTATGTATATATCAAATTAATACATATTTCTTAAAAATAAATAGTGAACTTGTTGTCGGTCATATAAATTAAAAACAATATAGTACTAGACTAATCAAAAACTTTGTTCACAGCGTTCACATGCTGAACTGTTCGTACTTTCAGAGGTTACAAATGACATTGCAACAGCGAGTCATTGCCCTAACCTGACTTAGTGTTGATCGTTAACTTTCATCCAATTTAGAAAGTTCCAATTAACTGGAATCCCTAATTACTAAGTTACTAATCAAGCTTCCAATTAAGTTCAATTCTAACTTTGTTGAACTCTGAATTGTAATACAATTCAGTTGATCATAAGTAATACAGAAAAAAAAAAACTTTGAACTCATAGTTGAATTCTTTTGTTTTGAGTTCAATAATTCAAAATAAAATAGATTTGAATGTGAGTATATCATTATATTGCGTTAAAACCACAATATGTATTTATTAGATTACATCTTGATAGATGAGGATTGGTAAATAAGGGAATGATTTAAAATCCTATAAAAGTTTTAATAGCTTTTACAATTCCTGCTTTACAGTTAGGAAACTATAGAAATCTTCTTACATATCGGTTTATAGTTTGAACGCTTTTTGTGTTTTTTATATGTGTTCCCAGTATTTTTCTTTATACTTTGTAGATATACAGTTTGTCTTATTGAAAAGAAAATCTAGAAATAAACGCTATCTACTTGGAAGAAAAACTATCATTTTTAACCGAAAATCATCTTCGAGAGAGTTACTAAAAATTAGCTAAGAGAATATTATTTTCTCAACAAATATATCAGAACAGCATCCGTTTAAAAGGTAGTATTTAGCATATTTAGTCAAATATAAAATATTAGCATATTTAGTCCAGTTCATTAGAATATCAGATTCTACAAATACGGTCACATGGTGGTAGTAAATTATTCTTCAACCAATCAATTGCAGGATCTGGATTTTGGGAAAATTTGAAGGAAAATTTTTCGGTTTGGAAATTAGAGCAATTAGCGCTTTGAAAATCGTATGGCACACTGAAATAATACTTTATGGGAATTTCTCATATTTTGCATAATGAAAAAACAGGAGAGTTCTTTGTGGAATACTTCTGACCAAGCTTTTTTGTACATCATGATCCAATATCTGTCTTTACTTGTTGATTGATCGTTTTTCTTCATGAATTTCCACATTAAAACCCAAGAAGTACGAAAGCAACTAAAAAATAAAAAAAAATAAAAAAAATGCTATGCTGCAGTCAAGATGAGTAAGAATTCATTTTAAGATATTTATCTATAGATATGATAGTTGTGTTTACTAAAGTATTTAAACATTCAAAAATTAAAACTAGTGCAAAATTAGTAGGAAGTTATATCTCTCAAATGAGCTGTTTTTTTTCAAAGTGGTGTAAGTCCACTTTACAAAAAAAAAAGCGTTAACGGTAATTTTAGTAAGATATAGACATCATCTCCTTCAAATTTTTAACTATACATTCAATGATGTACGATTTTGACATAAAGTAAAAAAAAAAAACGTTTTGCTATAAAATGTTAACGCAAAAATACTTTTTTTGAAAGTGGAATAAGTCCATTCCTAATAGTTATAATTAAAACAACTTTCTTATTGTAATTATTATTGATTATTTTGACTGCACTGTATTTACCATGAATACATCACTAAACTAGTAGTAAAAGGCAAATAATTTCCAAATTGTAAGTTTTTGTTTTTTGTTATTTCAACGAAGTTATTTATATTTCACAATTGTTTATTCATATCGCTTTTTTAATATAACTAATATTAACTCTTAATGAATTTGATTACTCGAGTATTTAAATGGCTTCATTATTACTTTTTACATTAAAAAACCATTTTAGTAAAGCTAATGTTCTATAAAAACATGGACTTAAGTGTATTCTAGTTTTTATTTTTTGTAATACGTTATTTTTGAAAATGGTATAATTGTAATGGTCTATTTTGAGCTAAAGAAATCATTTATTTTTTAAATATAATGATTAATTATTATTTCGTAATAAAATTTAAAAGGTGTATAGTATTAAAAACATCACTCAAATAGATTAACGTTTGTCAATATTTTTAAATTGACTTAGAAGCAAACCCTTAATTATCTCGATACATAAAAAAATGGACTTATACCACTTTCAATAGCAATCAAGGCGAGTATTGTTTCAAGTTTCCGATGTGGTGAAAGCAATCCATTAACTTACCTTCTTAGAGGAGGTGACTTACCTATTGACTATTGATATGTCTTCAATGGTTGGTATATTATAGCAAAGAAAATGTATTCCTTACAATAGGCATGGGCAACCTGAGGCCCAACACGTGTTTTTGTGCGGCCCTCGGATATTATCTGGAATTCTATCTTAATATTAACAATTCATTTGCTTTTTGTTTATTAACTAAAGCTCACCGAGACTTTTGGAAGGAAATTACAAATTTAGAGAGAGAGAGAGAGAAAGAGAGAGAGAGAGAGCGCGCGATAGAACGAGCTCTATAGCAATAAATGTTTTAGTTTATTTTTTCTTATATGACGCACTAATCTTTTTGAGATTGTGTTGTTCTAATTGTTCAGTATAATGCAATTATGAGATTAATAATAATTTTCATTATAAAAACAATAAGAAGTTAAATAATCATATATACATTAATATAACGCAAGTATGTATTTCTATATAAAAAGATTTCACATAAACGCGTGAAATAACAATCAATGATCAAACCACAATAAAAATTGGGAAAACAAGACTAAGATCTTTTAACCGTAACAAGCGGTCTTAGTCTTGTTTTCCCATTTCTTATTGTGGTTTATTCATTGTATTTCTATATATATAGAAATACACTATACATATAAGCTGAATGTTTCGTTAAATCTCAGAAATTACTATCCGGCCCGGGGTCTTTTGGATATTACATAATGCGGCCCACAGTTCACAAAACGTGCCTATATCTTCCTTAAAAGAATAATAATGTTAAATTCTTCTCAAATATAATATTACGTCCTTAGAAATAGACTATCTCTTATTAAAAGTTTTTATAATTTATGATTAAGTTTATCAATCCTAAAATGTATATTGATGACATTATGTCCGTGTGAACTAATTTCCTTTTGACCCTCTAACAAGAATGTGTTTGTGAATCAGCTGGTGCCGCGAGCCCGGTCGATTGAATGGATCCGCCCTTTAATATCGCTCTGATGACGTACATAGTCAGAGCTTCAGACCTACTGAAATGTCAACATTGCTTTTTGTTCACCTTTAATTTATTTTGATTGTGAATACATCAAGTTATACATATGAATATTTTTCAATTAAACTTCAAGTAATGAAGCTCTTTTTATCATTAATTGACTGAAAACATAATCTGAATAAATAGTAAATTAATGCTAACGATTTAGACTACTAAATTTACTCTAGTGTATTAACTATAATATATATATATAATAAATTCAAAAGGAAGGAAACACACAGAAAGACACAGACATAACTCACATCGATATGACGATGATGGTCGAAATATCGATGTGAGTTATGTCTGTGTCTTTCTGTGTGTTTCCTTCCTTTTGAATTTATTTTATTTAAAAAAGTCCGCTGGACCGTTTCTTTTAATTGTGTATTTATACACATGTATATATATATATATATATATATATATATATATATATATATATATATATAACAGATTCAATAATAGATCGACCGTTTGATAGAATAGGTGTGTTCTCTAATCGGGGTTCGGTCAATTTTCCAGGATAAAAAATCAAACTCTCGTTGCCAACGTTTCGGTTTTATTTAAAACCTTTTTCATAGGCAGAAGTAAGAATTTTTTAACTAAGAAAATGAAATTTACATTATTTAAAGGAACAACAATTTGTTGTTCATTTTTTAAAGGTTTCTAAATAATTTCAGGGAAAGAGAAGAAGATATTATTTTAGAAACATTGAAAGACTTATGAAAAAAATGACTTCAGCTGAATATGGTCAATTATTCAACGATATATATATATATATATATATATATATATATATATATATATATTCGTAAATTTTGGTAGCAGTCCTTCTTTGACACACACGTTATTGAAAATAACACCAAATTTAGCTGATACCTGTTTCTTATCAAGTTTCTCAATTTTTCTAAATAACACTCTCGTTATTTCGCCTACACAATAAAGTATATCTCGTATGGTCGACATGTTTCGAATGATCAACATTCATCATCAGGACGTGAATAAGATCTAAGGTGAAATAATCTAAGAATGATCTAAGATATTTCACCTTAGATCTTATTCGCGTCCTGATGATGAATGTTGATCATTCAAAACATGTCGACCATAGGAGATGTACTTTATTGTGTAGACGAAATAACGAGAGTGTTATTTAGAAAAATTGAGAAACTTGTTAAGAAACAGGTATCAGCTAAATGTGGTGTCATTTTCAATAATATATATATATATATATAATTAAAGTTACAGCTAGAGAACACAAGAAAAAGGACGAACACTCACGAATCTCGATAATTTCGGCGTCTTGCCGTCTTCAGGAAGATAGAAAGAAAGAAAATAAAAGGAGAAAGAATGAAAGAACGGAGACGTAAATGCGTCCACTGGCCGATGCAAACTGGCGCGATACAATGACACGCAGTGCAGCCACCTTACCAACGTGAACCAGTGTAGGCTGTGAGTTAATAAAAGTGATATTTAAGTAAAAGGGAGGAGAAAAGTAAAAAAGAGAAAGGAAAGGAAAAAAACATAAAACTAACTAAAATTAAACGAGGGGAAAAAAATAAATAAATAAATAAATAATTAAAAATAAAATAAAAAATAAAAAAATCATCTGGTTAAATTTAGACCAGGGGAATTTCTTGCACCCAATAACCAATAATATATATATATATAATATATATATATATATATATATATATATATATATGTGTGTGTGTGTGTGTGTGTGTGTGTGTGGTTTGAAAACAAGTATTCAAGATTCCTTTTTCATTTTAATTAATTTCGCTAATTAATATAATCTAGCGTTTTTAAATATTTAGAGCAGTAGTCTCCACTTGTTTCCAAGATGCCTAATTGGGGTGCACACTTTTTAAGTTAAATTAGCTCTCATAGGGTCTTTAGATTATAACATAACTCTAGAGGATGTCCAATGACGTAACATAATTTTCTGAGGGCCCACACCTAAACCTTTAATTTGGAGAACTGAAATGGTTTTAGTCAAATAAGTATATTTTAACTAATAGGTCGAAAATATACTTATAGAAGTATTTTGTATTAGTTCTTGTTAAATTAGAAAAATCTAAAAGCTCATTAATTTTTGTTGTTTAAATATCTGATATTGAGCGGATTATGACGTTATAAAGGTTGGTACACTGTACATCGCATGTCAACACTGTATGTCATCATGAGACAACCTGAATTAAAAACTTAGCTGTCATTCAAATATCGTTTAATCATTCCACATTGGCTGAATGACTGTTGATTTTTCTTTAAGATTTAAACTTTGATTGTGGCTTTTAATTGACTCCTGAGGCAAATAATTTATATTATTAAAAAAAGATTAGTAATGTTGGTAATAATGAAAAGGAAGAAGTATTAGTATAAATAAGTTCTTATTCTTCAATTCATTGTGTGTTTTATTGTAATTGTAAGTAGATTTATTGTCTAAACATTTAATAACTAAGTGAATTCTGTTTATACTTTTTAAAATGCAAATAAATCAAAGAAAATCAGTGAAATGATAAAATATATTATGGTATTTAGATTTAAAATATTGCATATATAACAGAAACAATATTCAAATAATTTATTGATTGAAATTAACTCTTCTGATGTTATGATTGAACGGGATCGGGCTCCAATTCCGAATTTAATTTCAAAGGTAAGAGGTTTATGTCTGACGAGGTTCTCAGAATTTTGTTAGAATTGAAATGTCCTATTCATATCTTTTACAATTCGGGTTTCAACTTTGATGAGGGACATTTCAAGATCTCCAAAGGTAAATGGAAACTACAGATTATCTGTCCCAAAGGTCACTGTATTTACTTGAACGTTGTATAGGCCAAAAAAAGTAGTGATAGCGAAATTACTTCGTTCATTCCTTCTTTTATATCAACGTATCTTTGTCAGGAAGGCTTGTCACTCATTTTAAACTAACACCAGTCAGTGAATGAAGCAAAACTAAATGTTATAATAAGTATAATAAATTATAATGCAAAACTAAAAGTATTTTAAAGATTATGAAGAAACATAAACAATCTACAATTGAAATTAAACCACTGGAAATTTCATTTAATGTAAATTATTATAATTATTAAATTTGATAATTTAACAGTTTTAAGCTCTGTTAAATTAAGATAAAACAGCAAACTGTTCACGTTAAAAAAGTCTTTTAAATTCACGAGGAACTGGGAACATCAACTCACCATATGTTTGGTTTTCAATGATTATATTTCTTCCGATGTTTCGGTCATCTTCGACAATCTTCAGGGAGTAAACATATATACAATATCTTAAAACCTATTGAATATTGTTTAAAAACACTTAAATATAACACTCAAAGTTCATAACTACTAAATCAAATATAAACATTTAACATTTTAAACAATGTTCAATAGGTTTTAAGATATTGTATAAACGTTTACCCTCTGAAGATGGTCGAAGAGAGAATAGATAGGAACACTAAGCGCACGTACGAATCAACAGTTGGAGACCAACTATATATATGTATATATACAACAATATATCTATAGATTGTTTTACATATACAATGTTTTACAATCTATAAATTGACCGAACCCCGATTAGAGAACACACCTAATATATATATATATATATATAATATATATATATATATATATATTATTTATAAAAAGATTTCACATAAACACGTGTAATAACAATCAATGATCAAACCACAATAAGAAAATGGGAAAACAAGACTAAGATCTTTCAACCGTAACAAACGGTCTTCGTCAGAGTCAAAAACCCAACTGATTTTTTGGTTTTTGGGTTCAGAGTCAAAAACTCAGTTGGGTTTTTGACTCTGACGGAGACCGTTTGTTACGGTTTAAAGATCTTAGTCTTGTTTTTCCATTTTCTTATTGTGGTTTGATCATATATATATATATATATATTAGATTCAATAATATATCGACCGTTAGATAGAACACACCTATATATAGATATATATACCCAATTAAATGAAACGATTCCAAGAACTAAATAAACAAAATTTATGAATAGAATATACAGAAATGAAACAGAAACTTAATAAAAATTAAGTTGAGCTTTCGGAAGGGCAACCCAAGTGGTTCAAATATTCATCGCAACACATGAGTTTATACATGTTATTGATTTGGACTATTTACATTCCCTTCCTTCTCCGGACGATGACCAATACCTTTTCCATCATTTAATTTGTTTAAACTGATAGATACATGGCTAAAATATTTCCTTGTATTAGCTTTGTCTCTCTTCTTTCTACTACACGCCCTTTTCTTTTATCCAATAATTCCTACCATATTATAAATTGGTTGTTTCACCTTTCAATGTGTTTTATTCCTCCAAACATTCCATTATGAAATTGTTTTCCCATTAATCATGGTTGCCGCTTATTGCCAGTTAGTCCCCATAAATTGTTCTCTTAAGGGTGATGCTATCCCCCGTATTGTGTCAGCTTAATTCCGTCTCCTAGTAGAAAGTTTAATAAAGGAATCTGTTTTAAATCAACGTTGAAATAAAAACTGACAAAGTGTTTCTCACAGTCGTGATATTATATTATATTTATCCCTCAATGTGTTGTCTTATAATTACATTAGCGCATACGTCATTTTTTCTCAAGTGATTGCACTTTAGCCCTTTCAGTGTGTAAAACCAAAATGCTGACTATGTTTTAGTATTATTTTTATAATAATTTGTTATTATCAAACCTCATTACCTATATTGAATAAATAATGCCCAATACTCGTTCTGGTAAATGTAACATTTTTTCGAGTAATGTTTATTTATTCTACATGTTTCATAGAAGTATCATATGAAATTCATTTACATAAATTACATAATTAACGTCGTAAACATAATCTATATCATACGTTTATAAAACTTATTTATTGTCGGGTGAAAAGCTAATGAAATGGCCTCCACATATAAAAATTTAATGGTATAAACAACGCGTTTCGAACACGAAGTGTTCTTCTTCAGTCATTAACTAAAAATACAATGTCATCAGAGAGTTATCTGTAGTACACAGTAAATATAATACATAATAAAAATAAACTAAAATAAGGAAGAGAATAAGAGAATTCCCCGTCAGTTGTACAAGACACTCACCCTTAGGTTCGTATCCTCTTCCTTATTTTATATTGTACTATATTTATTGTATACTATAGATAACTCTCTGGTGTCATTGTATTTTTTAGTTAATGAGGAAGAACACTACGTGTTCGAAACGCACTGTTTATACTATTAATTTTTATATGTCGAGACCATTTCATTAGCCTTTTATCCTACAATGAGTAAATACCACATGAGTAAGTGATTGCTTTACGTTAGAATTAAAAACTTATTTATTTATAACAATAATTGTAACAAAAACAATAATGGTTTTTTTAAGCACACCACTGTTTCTCCTGGTGTTGTAAGATACCAAATAATATTCTATTGACATTTTTTTTATGCTTGTAGTGTGTTTATTTGCATATTATATTTGTATTTAGTGTGTAATTACATTTGTTTTTGTTTACAGGTGAGTGGTCTTTTATCATCCGTGCATAGCCTTACACAGATGCGTCTTAGACCCTGATTTCTAGTGGTAAATATTTCTTGTATAACTATTGATGACTTTACAATATTCTTGACTTGATAGGTGTATGTGTAATTTGTTGAATATGTTTCAACTTGTATTGGTAGTGTAATATATGCAATACTGGTGATGGATTGTTCGTTACTTTAGCACCAGAGTATTATACTATGATTAATATGGTTTGTAGTTAAGAGACTTTAGAACCTTGTTATTGTCCAGTTCTTGATTTGAGGCATTAACCAAATGAATTTTATAGCTGTTAGAATGGTTTCAGCTATTCAATTTAAGCCAAACAATTTAATTAGTAATTCGAGACAGGTTTAATTAATTTCCTTTAGGGTAGTAATTTAGTGTGACGTTGAGCATAGACGCAGAAGTCTAATTAGTAGATTATAGCAGGTCGTCATGTAGAAGTGATTAAGCTTTCTGGGAGGCGCCAATATTAACTTTCTTGCTGCAGTGATCCTCAGATCAACTGGGATCGTAGTCTGTATAGTTTAAAGTTTTAGAATAGAATTTCGGTGACTGTATGAAGAGGGATTAATTCTTTTGTGAGCCCACATCATTAAAAACAAGTTTGTAATAGAATATTCTCTCTTAGTCTAATCACATTTAAACTGTTATATAAGAAATCTTATTAATAATGAACTAAATATCTTATGGCTATATAAATATCAAGATATCTCAACAAATAGGTAAAACAAAAAATGAACCAAAAATTAACAACAATATAGTATAGTATAGAGTAGCAAGAGAACGGAGGGTGGTCCGCCCCGTGTGGCACGTGCAGGGGGCAGCATTGTGAGGGTGTAAAATAGAAAATAGAAAAAAATTAAAATCATAAGAAGGAAAAAAATCTTAAATTTTATACCAAAATGACTTTTTAAGGGCTTTATTGGTTTTATGACTGTAATACTACTTTTAAACGGATTTTTCAACTGTAATATTTGCAAAATTAAAAATAAATGTATTTTAAGTTTTTCAAAACTATTTTTTTCAAGTGGTTTGACACTTTATTATATTTGTTTGCGTAGACAGTTAATTAATTTAACAAATTTTTTTATTTTTTGAATTATCGGTTTTTTTTTTAAAAAAATCTTTCGTTTTCTTTGATGTTGACTGTATATGTATGAGTACTGTTAAGATGTAAGGTAGGGACTATATAGCATGCTGTCTAAAATTAGATCCTTGGTTGTAATTCCATGAAAATAAATATTTTGAGGACTATGTAGAATTTTGAAGGTCCATGGATTACCAATGTTCGTCAGAGATTGGGTGGGGGGGGGGGGGTGCAGGGGGGGTGGAAAAAAAGTTGCTACGTCACTGAATATGAAATTCAAAAGTGAGCTGGGAATTCGCTGACAGCACTGTCATCGTCTTTCTGAAATCTTTTCGTATTTCTGAATCCTCTTTCTGTAATAATCCATGTTATATGTAAGACTAACAGACATATATGATAACATTATCTAAATTTATTTTTCTTTTTTTTTAATAACACAACACTGTTTGGAAACATCTAGGTACGACAGAGAAAGGAAGAAACAGGGAGAGAGTGTGAGAGGGAGAGAGTGAGGGGAGCGAGATTATTTTTAAAAATCAGGAAGTGTATTCAAATATACTTTAAGTAAGTTTATATAAACTAATAAAGACCATCTGGTAATGTTCTGATAAATAAAAATAACATATACCTGGATACAATATAACAAATTTTATCTTAGCATTAAAAACTTATTAAAAGCAAAGC
Organism: Hermatobates lingyangjiaoensis; assembly: GCA_026182355.1. Taxonomy (NCBI): domain Eukaryota; kingdom Metazoa; phylum Arthropoda; class Insecta; order Hemiptera; family Hermatobatidae; genus Hermatobates; species Hermatobates lingyangjiaoensis. Next base: position 393,812 of record JAPFBL010000420.1, read on the forward strand.
ATAAACTTTTTTCTTACCATTAATAATATAATAGAAACTCAACAGTAAAATTAAAATAAAAATTAATTAAGGAAATAAAAAAAATTAAATTAAATTAAAATAAAATCAAAAAGTTATATTTCTATCTGCTAAAAAAGCGTTTGGTAATTTATATTTAATAGATTTCTCTTAAACTTTTGCATACCAATTAGTAAGTTTATGATTGATTTTGTGTTTTAAAATGTTTGTCCTCCTCTATAAAAGTGTTTTTTTTTCACTCGTTTTGGGAGATTGATTGAAAATCACAGGTATTTAATACTTCCTATAATCTTCGTTATTTCTTTTTGTTTTTGGAGTTCACCTTTAGAACAGTATAGAAATCAAATGTAGAATAGTACTATATGTATCTTCAAATTATCATTAGAAATGACTTTTATTTTGTGTTACGCTTTATATTAATTCATTATTTCATATCTTATTTTCCATCGCTAAAGCTGTTTCTTAGATACATGAAATTTGATCGTCTCACTTAATTATTTATTATTTTAGGAAATGTTATTTATTATATAAAACATAAAATAAATTTATCTAGACAATATCTAAGACTAAATATTCCATTTAGGTATTGGTTTACATTTTACTTTCCTTCTATGAAGTTGCTCGTTACATTAGCGTGCCTTCTTCCTATCCTGAATTACATGTAATCCAATCCTTCTCCTTAAATCTACTTACATCTTGTTAAAACTTTCTTTGTAACTTATATAAACTGAATTAATCCTTATAAAACGTATAAGCATTTTCTTTCTGCTAAATCCTTGCTTCTTCATGTTTAGTGCGGGCAAACTGTTTTGGACCAGTAAGTCCAGTTAAGTAACAGATCTGGTTCATTTTGCATACTTGTTTTCGATGACGCATCAGGAATGACTTTATTCCTTCTTTCATTCTCTTTTCATCATCTTCAAGGCTTGGAAAGTGTGCTAATGGTTATTTAAGTTACGTGAGAATTACTTAGTTATAGGTACGAAAAACACTACTTTGTTATAGTCATCTATCATTTTAACAAACAAGGAGGGTGAACATATGAAGGTTTCACTTTATAGTGGAACCGTTGGGTTACTTGCCGTTGCGTCTACAATGTGCATGGTCTCCCTTTCCCTTTTCTCCTGAAGACGGATTACCCGAAAATTTGAGTCTGTAGGTGTGGTTACTTACTCTGTGTGTTACTCTTCTTTAATTTTGAATTCGTATATATATAATTAAAGTTACAACTAGAAAACACAAAAAACACAAAAAAAGATGACTAACACTAACGATCGAGATCATTTCGGCTGTCTTCAGGAGAGGAGAAAAACAAAAAGGAGAAGGAACGAAGGATATATATATATATAAACTTTAACAAATAGGAAAGAACACAGAAAGTCACTACAGAACTCACTTCGATATTTCGACATCCGTCGTCATCAGGAAGAAGTGGGAAGTACTTGCGTTGAGAAGCAAACTGCTACTCATATTTATATATATATACGAGTTCAAAATTCAAGAAGAGTAACACACAGAGTAAGGAAACACACTTACAGACTCAAATTTTCGGGTAATCCATCTTCAGGAGTAAAGAGAAAGGGAGACCAAGCACGTTGTAGACGCAACAGCAAGTAATCACTTACAAAGTTACTGTTTTTTACTATTATTTCACTTTATTTTTGTTCAATAACTTTTGCTTGTAAATGTACTCTTCTTGAATCTTGAACTCGTATTGTGTTCAGTTTGGATCGTGTTTCGTTTAATTAAGTTATATATATATTTATATATCGTGTGTGACTTTCTGGTTTTAATCGTGCATAGTCATTGAACACAAGTATATTTTTTTGCAGGATGCCTCTTTAGTGAATTATTTTTTCTACTGATAAAAGGTGACGAAATATGGTTAAATATAAAACAGAAAACAAAAGGAGGTCCAGTTTCTTAGGTGTTTCATCTTATTTATTTATTTTTTTCTTTTTGAGTTTATATATTCATATCTATTAGCTTCATACAAGTAAACTTACGAATGAATTAGAAACAGGATAATAATGTAAGTTGATGGAAAAATGCTTTGACACATTTTATAATGAATAAGTTTTGGCTCTGTATAGTAGTTATATGGCTGTTCTGGCTGTTTTTATTTTTCGTTGGAAATATCAATGAGTTGTGGTAATCAATGAGGAATGTGCAGGCGTTAGGACTACTATAACATAGCAATATGAGCAGAGTTATTGTGTTGATACAGTTAAATGGAGATGTGTACTGCGCAAGCGCTTTAAATTAGATTTAATTACAAGATTGCTATGGGGAGATTAGGAAGGTAGCAGGTCCTAAATATCTTAGCGCGCTTATCTCAATCTGGTACGCGTTAGTGCCAGCTCGGCCTAAGCCACCAATAAGGGCATATCCTATCGCCCTTTATTTCTCTACCTGCTTACTTTCTCCTTAGGTATTCTACAGTCACAATGAATATAATAATTATAAAATAACATTTTTTTATCAAGACTCTGTCAGTTATTCAGGTCCAATTTAAACTCCCATTGCCAACGTTTCGGATTTTATTTAAAACTATTTACATATGACTACAGAACAGAGGAAATCTAAGAAATAACACATTCATTCAAAAATCAATCATACCTAAAATTCGAAGAAAAGTTACAAATAAGAAATTACAATATACATTTTGACAATAGATTAGTGAGAGAATTGACAGAACTATAACATTTTGAAACAGGAAAACTAAGTTATTTATAACTTTTTACGCTTTTTACGTTTGTTTGATTTTCGAATTAATATATTATTTCTTATATTTCCTCTGTTTTGTAGGCCTGGGAAAAAAATCGCAGAAAATATCTGGAGTGCTTCTATTATTTGCTGGAGAAGCACTCCAGATATTAGAAAAGAAACCAAGTATAAATGGACAGATTTCAAGTTTCAATAGAATGTTAAAGCTGTATGGAGAGGAATCGGCGAGTAGGAATGCTCAAGATAATTGATATTAAGCTTAGCATTAGGGACAAATGTCTATGGACTTGTCTAAACTGTAACCTCCAAGTTAGCATAGCCTTACCGTCACCTCCCTTATTTATACATCATGCATGTTGACTGCGTTATTGTTTTCTTCTCTAAGAATATATATATATATATACATAAACAGAAACACAAAAAAGACTCACTTTTCAATATTTCGACCGCCATTACGGTCGAAATATTGAAAAGTGAGTCTTTTTTGTGTTTCTGTTTATGTGTCACTGCTTATTTTAATTGTTATTTGTCCTGCCGGACCGTTTTTCGTTTATCATGGTATATATATATATATCTAAGAATATATATTCTTCTTAAATATATTTATGAAGTCATTATAAAAGAATATCCGAGTACTCTGGATGCATACATATAAAGACTCTCTCGTGGGCCTTCATTATTGACTAAACATAGTCGTGTTTTGCTGATAGCTTTGCATCACAATAAAATAGATTTTTTTAAATCTATAGTAAATTAAAAAATAATTTGAACTTGTTTTTTTTTTTGAATTTTTGTTGTTTGCTGAATTTGAGGAAATATACCTGAATTTGATTTGTATGTCGATGCTTACTAAAATGAAGTATTTGTTGGTTAAAGTTATCATTATTCAACATATACTTTGATGAAGTATGATCGTGATGTCATTTTTTAATTAAAACTTATACTTATTGGTTTGAGTAGGTAATTAAGGATACTTTGCGTGGCTACGGTTGGGGGTGTCATGTTGAAAGTTATTTTATTCAAAAACATGGCGAGAAGGTGACGTGGTGTCGCTGGGAGCCTGTCAGACAGTCAGGCACACTGTCACCTGGGGTAGAAGGATTAGTGCGAGGGATGCAGGACGTGATGCGAGCGCCCCCGCCAACTCCCACATATCGATTGGCGCCCGCCCACGCGCCACCCTTCACTTAACAACACAAAATCATCACTTTTTCCATTAAGCCCCTCTACTTGCCTTCTCATTGCTCATCCCTCTTCACTTCTTTTAGCCAATAATCGTTCAAACTTCACATATTACCATTTTATTGCTTTGTCAGCAACATTGACTTGAGATGTCATTCCTCATCCCTTCATTAAACCTACTGTACTCTTAACTGCAAGAGGCCAGGCTAGCTCAGTGGTTACGTGCTCGCCTCTGAACTGATAGGACCGGGGTTCAATCCTCACCTGGCCCTCGATTTATTCACGCGGGAGGTGAATAAATCTGAGTGCGTCGGTCCCGAGCCTGTACGATGTCAGGTACTCGTTAAAGATCCCCCTACTCTAAATACATTTGAGTTAGGCAAAATTTAGGACTCCCACTGTAGAATCAATCTTCATTGTGTGGTATCACAAAGGGCCAATGCTCGGCCTACGTGTGTTCCCTTGTGGAACTGCCACTGCAACCTAACCTAACTACAAACCCTAAAAAAGCCAAATAGATTATACTTCCGTAACAAACTAACCATTCTATTCAACGAAATTACTTAAAGTGTGTTCAAGAAAATCCAATTTCCTTAAATAAAAGTCCGTGTGCATTTTAAAAAAAATATACCTTTATTTTGGCTTTATTTAACACACCTATAATTGTTATTATTATTATAATTACTATTATTATTATTATAATATTATTATAATTATGATTGTATGATATCATTAGAATTTGGGGTTTTTGGGAAAGTTACTGGAACCAAAAAGGGTTCCGCGTCGAAAGAAGTTTGAAAAACTATGGGGTAGACGATTCTTTGTGCAGAATTTGCCTTAAGTTTGTTAAGGAATGATGGGTTTCCTAAGTTGAAATGTTCTATAGGTGAATTCTATACCTAAAGGTATAGAATTACCTTTAGGTAATTCTAAAAATCTAAAATGTTGGTATAGAAATAATCTGTAAAAAGGATTATATTTTTTAAGGTTTTATTGAAATTTTATCCACATAATCTCCATCATGTGATAACCTCTTCTAAACACCTTTAAATCAAGAATTTCTTAACATATGAATTGGAAGAGGTGGACTATTTCATTTATCTCCATGTTCGCCAGACTTGATTTCGTTAGATTTTTTTTATGGGTGTATATGAAAATAACTGTGTATGCATCCAAATATTGTTAATTTGAAGATTTGAAAGCTAAAATAACTAATATGTTTTTACTGTAAATCAGTTGACGCATATTTACCGTAAACTGAAAAATCGTATTTCTCTTTATATTGCCAATAATAGAGGATTGTAGAAACTAAAATTTAATTTTACAATAAAACCTTAAAAAAAAAGCAGGTTTACTTCTTTCTATATTTTTTTTGTACAGATTATTTCTACTGCAAATAAAAATAAAGTTATAATTTTTTTTTAAACTGCACACGGACTTTATGGACACTCTCGTATATTCGAATAAAAGTAAAAACCACGTTAACCTACTATTTGAAAGAATAGTTTTACAATCATGAAATTGGAAAAAAACGTGTGTACTTTAATTCGAGTTCTTCAAAAGATGATATTGCTTTTCAAATGATAGACTCCAGCAAAAGGGTACTGGACGATGAATTAGAAATGTGGAAAACTAAACGAAAATGTGGAATCAGACAATACTATTTACCATTAAGAACAAAAGAAAGTACATCCCTTAGTGTCCATAGCTTCGATTATTTTTTTTTGGACCATAATATGACTACACTAATAACGACACTGATAATTGAAATTAACTGTTTTTCATTTTTTTAGAATTAGTTTTTTTCCTTTGTTTCACAAATAGTAATGCCATTTCCTCATCGATAACCTTTTGAAGTCTTTTTTTGGTTTCAACTCTTTTGTCGTACACAATTCTTAGATTTTCTGAACACTTTTCCAATAAAAGAATGAAAGATATACTAGATTACAATTTGAAAGGCACTTCAGTGATACAAGATGTTTTATTCACATGAAACCAAATAAATATAAACTTATACTAAGTGAAATAAGATATCGTCTTTACAATACAAGGACTTTATTTCTTTTAAGTAAACCCAAAGTGATTTTATGAATTATTGCCAGTTTTAGTTTTATATGTTTATTAATTTTTTATTTATTTTATATTATATATTTAGTTTTATATTTTATATTAAAAATATAAATAAATTGAAAAGCTTCTTTTTAGATTTCTTTTCACAAAAATAAAAAAAATCAGATATTTTAATAATAATATTTTAATTTCTTCGTTTAATTTAATATTGATTGTATGTTTTATTGTGATATATTGTTTTAAGCTAATGTGCTGGTACCTTCAGTTGAGTTGCTTGACACTTCAAATGACAGCAGTACATTGTGGCTTGTCCACTGAATACCTATCTAGTAAATAATTAACGACATTGTTGCAGTTCTCACAATGTCCCTTTTCCTCTTTAATGAAACTAATAAATTTAAAACAAATATTTATTTTGTGTTTAGCCTTAAAATACATCGATCAAGTAAACTCTTTTTTTGGTATTTTAAATGAAATGCGTTAATCAGGATAACCAGTAAGGAGGTTAATGAGGGTTGAGAAATCAACACTTACACAGGTAATTGCAAAGTAAATCTGACTGCAACACGAGTTTTCAAATGGCTTTTCAAATTATCCTGCTTGTCTACTGTGTTTTCAAATTAAAACATTTCCTGATTTTTGCAGTAAAGGTGCACTTTCATGGTATATAAGCAATTGAAGTTTTCAGGTCTTATGATCACTGAAATACGGAGTAAGAGTGTTTCTTTAACTAAGTCCTTGGCTTAAGTGAGTTCATTTACTCAATATGTTTACAGAAACTTAAAGATACGGAATACCACTAATAAACTAAATCATTAGTTGTGCAATCCGTAATTGTGTGGTATTTACTACTCATTCTGAGGTAAAATGGATAAACAAACAAAAGTCTCCACACAAATAAAGTTTTATTCAACAAAAAAAAACGCGTTTCGAACACCTTTAATACACCACCACATCCTTTGGTGTCTTCCTTATGATGAACACAAAGTGTTCGAAACGTGTTTTTGTTGTTGAATAAAACTCATTTGTGCGGAGACTTTTGTTTGTTTATCCATTTTACCTCAGAATAAATAGAAGTTTTTAGGATTGTAAACTGTATCTGTGTTTCTATCATCCACAGCAGAGCAGAAGTCGAATCTACATAGGTCATAGAAAAATCATAGGCGATTATTTTAGGATAAACGATAGGATAAGAACAGATGAATAGATGATAAGAACGAATAGATGAAAGGTATTTGTCTTTGTAGGAAGATCAGGTATTGCCCTTTGTGACTACAACGTTACCAATGAGTATAACATTGTATTGTCAATAATCATATAGTCTATGTAGATATTGTAATATAATTGCTTATTCTTAACTAAGACCTTATAAATAGTAATAAGTTCATTTAGTTATTAACATTAACATATTATTTTGTCTTTTTTTAAAACGGATATTCGTGTAGTTATATATATAGAATTTCTTCTGCCTGAGGATGACCTAAGAGGTCGAAAGCTTCTGTTTTCTCTTATAATTTTAAGTAAGTAGTGAATAAAATTTTTGTAGTTATTTGACTATGTTTTCTGCCTGAAAATATCGCTGGAAAATTTGCTATTTGCATTGCCACTGCAACAGAGAAGTGTAATTAGGAAAAAAGAACAGCTACTTGAAAAAAATCGTGAATGCAGAATCTGCTCTGTTCTTCAGATATATATGCTTGGATGAACATCTGCTGCCAACTTATACAAATATATATATATATATATATATATACATTGTTAAAAATGTTTAACAATGTTTCAATTTATGCCGTCAGAGAGCAAACATCACTTTGTTTCCTCTCTGATGACATTAATTTAAAGACCTCAGAGCATTTATTTTTATTGTTTTCCTTTTTTTCCATTGTGGTTTAAACTTCATTGATTGCATCACGTGTTTATTTATTGTGATTTTATTGTATAGTATATGTATATTGATAAAAGTATCGACTGTGAAGTAGAAACAAAATAAAAGTTTATCAGGACTCGGTCAGTTCTTCAGGTTCAAATTAAACTCTCATTGTCAATGTTTCGGTTCTTATTTAATACCTTTTTCATAGGCAGAAGTATACAATTTTGATACAGAAAAACTAAGTATTAAATTAGAGATTATTTTACAAACATAATGATTTGTGGATTTCAACAACAATTGACTAGTTTGAATGAAGACAGTACATTCCAGTCTTTAACTGAAGAACTGTCCGGGTCCTGATAAACTTTTTATATATATATATATATATATATATATATATATATATATATATAGTTCAATATAGACAAAGAAACATAGAGAAATGAAAAGAACACATTTACAGTCTCTAATTTTCGGTTTGAACCGCCTTCAGGAGAGATAAGAGAGGGAAACCAAGCGCACTGGTTCAGAGACGGTTGGAGACTAGTCCGTATTTGTCCGTTTTGGATCATACTTCCAACGAAAAAGTGTTTTAGTGATTTGTCCATTTTGGATCGTATTTCCAACTAAAAAGTGTATATATATATATATATATATATATATATATATAAAACAGTCTGGCAGGACAGATTACACTTAAAATAAACTGTGACACATAGACAGAAACATAACAAAGACTCACTTTTCAATATTTCGACAGTTATTACGGTCGAAAAATGGAAAAGGAAGTCTTTGTTATGTTTCTGTCTATGTGTCACAATTTATTTTAAGTATATATATATATATACACTTTAACACATAGAAAAGAACACAGAAAGACACTACAGAACTCACTTCGATATTTCGACATCCGTCGTCATCGGGAAGAAGTGCGAAGTACTCGCGTTGAGAAGCAAACTACTACTGTAGTTTGTATATATATGTACTACTATATATATATATATATATATATATATATTATATATATATGAGGGTTGACTTCAAAGAGGCTTGACAGCTAGCGGATAGTTTTTTACTTTTTCTTACTGTACTCCTTTGTTTCCCCAAACATCCCTTTCTGGACATTAGTCCTTTCCTGCGCTTTCACCTTTTTAAAATACCACTCTTCCCTCCCACTCTTCTCAACTCTTCACCAGATGTTTTCTCCATCTAGTGTTCAGTTGGGTTTTTGACTCTGACGAAGACCGCTTGTTACGGTTGAAAGATCTTAGTCTTGTTTTCCCATTTCTTATTGTGGTTTGATCATTGATTGTTGTTTCAGGTGTTTATGTGAAATCTTTATATATATATATATATATGTATACATATATTATATGGATTAGGCAGAAAAGTACTGAAACCTTCATTTATATGATTCAGTCCAACAGGTTCCCAACTTCTGATTTAGAGTAATAGAATAGAATGACTGGTCTCTAAAAAGTACACCCACGGTGATGAGAATTAATTACACGGTATGTTGTTTCTCTAATCACGGTGATTGTAGTTACTTAATGAGGACATGATGAAGGAGAGGGCTGAATGAGCTGAAAGGCTGACCACCATGCCTTACACCATGTTTAAACCATTTCCATGACCATTGAAACAATCAGATAAAATAATCATATTCAATCAAATTATTTCTCCTTCTTATCACAGGTGTTGTTATTAATATTACTAGGAATATATACCGTCTTAACGATACATTGTGTTGGTCCAGCTATTATCAAAGTCAAATTAAATGTCATATCCTTGTGGATATTTATTTATACAAATTGTTTACCATAACTTTTGCCTCTATAATATTTCATTTGTGTTCCATATACAGATTGCAGCTGTAGTATTACAGTTTTTTTTTTAAATTGAAGAAGAAAATAACTATTAATTTATAGTGCTACAGTTGCAGGCAGCATGGAAGACAAATGAAATCCTATTGTTTCAATCAAAAGGAAATTAGGGAAGTTATCATTCAGCTAAATGGATTTTCTATTTCAAAACTAAAACATTTTTATGAAAACTTCGAATAAAACTTTTAATTGAGTTTTAAATATCTGGGAGACCAAACGAGAAATTAATAACGTAGAAAAGGGAAGAAAAAAAGATTTCTCTAAGTTAAGGATGATAAAATAATTTGGGGACATTTTTTAGTATGCAATCAATCAGTGGCACCCAAGTAGTGCATCCATTTCTTTTTTTTAAAGTAATGGATCCTTTTAAAAATTTTTTTACAAAAAATATCCTCAAGATTTACTATTAGTTTATTTGAGACTCGGATGAATTTGTTTTTCATTTATTTAAGAAGTTTCTTTGTTACCAAGTTTTGTTTGCTTAGGTATGTCTTGCTATTCTAATTCTGAGCATCACCTTTAAAATAAACAAAACCTGTTTAAAATTTGTTCTTCATATACAAAATATATTACAATGTCTGATGTATTCGGTAAAACAGTGCAAACATATTCAATATGTCTAATTATATATATATATATACACATTAAAGTATAGAAAATAACAGAGAAAGTCACTACAAAACTTACTTCGATATTTCGACATCCGTCGTTATCATGAAAAATTACAAAGTACAAGCGTTGAGAAGCGAACCGCAACTCATATATATTTTATATATATATATATATTATCAAACCACAATATGAAATGAGGAAAAAAGACTAAGATCTTTCAACCGTAACAAGCGGTCTTCGTCAGAGTCAAAAACCCTTGAGTTTTGTGGTTTGGTCACGTTGTTACGTGTTAAATAACACGTTGTTATTTCACGTGTTTATGTGAAATCTTGTTTTATATATATATATATATATTAGTATAGGTTGGCAGCAAATCTTCTTGGAGGCATACTTTGTTGAAATGTACCGCAGCTTCGGCATTAACGACTTTTAAACTAAGCTTTTCCAGTCTCCTGACAGTCTTACGAATATAAGGTGGTAATTCCCAAATATGTAATATATATATGAATAATAATCAGAATAACACTTGATATAATAGATGGATTTCATTGTGGTAAATTAATCCATATATAATATATATATATATATATATATATATATATATATATATATATATAATATATATAATGTAAAAATATGTAAAATATTTTTACATATATTATAAAATTTTACATACATATATATATAAATGTTTTTATTTACATATTTTTCATAGGGAGAGGTATAAGATTTTTAAATAGAAAAACTTAAGTATTTCATAATTGATTTTATTAAAATGAAAACACTTTGCAAATTTCTGCAGCGACTGGCTAGTTTGAATAAACATGTGACACTTATCTCTAATGTAATACTTAAGTTTTTCTCCTTCAAAATCTTATACTTTAGGTTATCAAAAAGGTTTTAAATAAATACTGAAATGTTGGTAATGAAAGTTTAATTTGAACCTGAAGAAATGACTGATTCCTGATAAAATTATAATTTGTATATATATATATATACAAATATCGTCTCTAAGCACGTTTCAACGACGACGGAGGAGGATAAGCTTAAATTAACAATATTCTATAAGAACAATAAGACCAGTAATGTTGTTCTTAAGAACAGCCCCCAGTGTGTCACCCCAGAGCTCCAGAAAAGTCATCTCGTGTATGAATATGTTTGTAATTCAGGGAACTGTGCAGCCCTGCCTTCTACATACATCGGCATGACAAACACGAAGCTCTCGAGGCGTCTTACCCTACATCTGTCTGCTGGTGGACCAAAACAGCATGAACAAGAAGTCCATGGTACTCGTCTCACTAGGGAGAAGTTAGTCGAAGGAACCAAAGTCCTTCAACTGCAAAGTGACCCTAACCGCCTGAAAATCCTGGAAGCGCTCTACATTAGGTCTAAGAAGCCTTCCCTTAACTGCCAGATGGTAGACATGTTCGTCATTCCCAGCATGAGGAGTATGGCAGTAAGCGGTGAAGTGCAGCGGGATACCGGACTGAGTGTAGCGCCACATAGTGCTGCTGATAATAGTGGCTCAGTTGATCTGGTGACTCGGACTGGTGGACCGGAGAGTGGTGTGAGGGCGGGCGCTCGGCCTGCGGTCGGTATTCCCGAGGCTGCTCGGCGCGAGTCGGCCTCCGGCATCAGGTGATCTGCAGCTGTTCTCCAGTTGGGCTCCCCCACCCCCCTTACCCCCACTCCCCTTACCCCCACTCCCCTTACCCCCACTACTTGCCTGCTTTCCCTTCCCTATGCCTTTTGCGTCCTGGATCTCCTAGGAACAACTTCGCCCGTCGATGACATCTGTGATGTCGAAAGCTTGCGCACTCAATACGTTTACTTTTCTTATATTTATTATTATTATTCTTCTTTTCGTTATAACTAACTAACTATAAACTTTTCTTTCTTTTTCTAACTAACTATACCTTCCCTTTTAATTCTTACTCTCTTTCAACTCGTTATTTAATATATCTTTTCTAGTTTACTATTAATCTTAATTATTATTATTATTATTTATTATTAACATTATTATTATTATTATTATTATTAATTTTCTTAATCTATTTATTCTCTATTAGTCCAGTTATACCGTTGACCTTTAACCTTCTCTTTATATTAACCTGTACTATATGAGTCATCGATTTTAATCTATTTATAGCAATGACTAAGCATGAGTCATCGAGTTTAACTTAACATGTCACTTAGCCTTTCTTGAATTTCTTGGACTTTCAACTCTTTTATTCTAACCGCTTGTTTCTTGTTCATTATTGACCTTTAACCTTCTCTTTACATTAACCTGTACTATCCTTTTAATCTATTTATAGCAATGACTAAGCATGAGTCATCGATTTTAATTTAACATGTCACTTGGCCAACTCCTTTTCCAGTTGAACCCTGTTAGCAGGAGGTTAGTTCGTAGGATCGAATCTCTCAGTCTTAAGATCGTGAATGCCGAGACTGCGGTTAATTTTAATGATACTTGTTTAAAAGAAGATCTGCTGCCTATTTATACCAATATATATATATATATATATATATATATATATCCACTTAAAATTCGAAAAAACGATCCAAACTGGACGCAAATCAGTTCACAAACGAAGAAAAGCAACACACAGAGAAAGAGACACACTTACAAGCTCAAATTTTCGGATGATCCGTCTTCAGGAGAAAAGAGAGAATGGGCGACCAAGCACGCCGGAAAACGGCGTTATTATTATTTATTTATTATTTGTATTTTATTTTATTTTATTTATTTTTATTCCTATTTTTTAAATTGCTTTAATTATTTATTTTTTTTATTTTATTACATTAATTTTTAATTGATCTTATCCTTGTATTTTCATTTGTTTCTCATCGCCTTACCAACTCTGTTATCTTCCTTTTTCATGCTTTTAGGTATTTTTCACGGTATTCCTTTTTATACTTCATTTATCTTCCTGCTGTTTATTTTACCTTCAATCAACCAGAACTGCTTTTCTTAATTCTTAATTTTAATTTTAATATTAATTTTCTTCTGATCGTCTCTACTTCATTACTTCCTGAACCGGGCGCGCGTGGCAGCACGGTCGGTTGCCGGGACGGTTTCCTGCCGTTGTGTTTCCGGCGTGCTTGGTCGCCCTTTCTCTCTTTTCTCCTGAAGACGGATCATCCGAAAATTTGAGCTTGTAAGTGTGTCTCTTTCTCTGTGTGTTGCTTTTCTTCGTTTGTGAACTGATATATATATATATATATATATATATATATATATATAAACAGTAATGAATTATCGACCGTGAGACAGATATATGAATAAACAAGGTAAATCGAGATGCGATCAGTTTCTTCCACTTCCAATCACAGTCTCATTGCCGAAGTTTCGATTTTATTCAAAATATTTTTCAAATTCAAAAGTAGGAATATTTGAAAATCAACGAACGATAACAAATGACATTACTAAAAAAACAATTTGGAAGGTTAAACTATTAAAAAAAATAAATGTTTGAGTAATGTAATTTGTAATAGTTTGGTCATTTTCAAATATTCCTACTTTGGCTTTGAAAAAGATTTTGAATAAAATCGAACGTTGGCAATGAGAGTTTGATTGGAAGTGGAAGAAACTGACTGCATCCCGATTTATCTTTTACATATTTATATGTATATATACGAGTTTATAATCGGTGAAGAGTAAAACACAGAGTAAATAATCACACTATTACAAACTCAAATTTTCTTGCAATCCGTCTTCAGGTGAAAAGAGAAAGGGAGACCAAGCACGTTGTGGAATATTTGAGTTTGTAAGTGTAAAATTTTGTCGGTTAAGCTATATATATAGTTTATATTAACATATAAACAAATACATTAACATATAACTCAAAAATAATGAAACAGCTAATGAATGTATTATTTTGTATGACAAAATACTTACATTTTTATTTTTATTAGCATGACTTATGATAATTGAAATAATGTATTCTTTAAATATTGCATACATTTGTGAATTATATTTGAGAAATATAGTTGTATGTCAAATTTGCAAGAAACTGTTTGTACCATTTTAGTGAATATCAGCATTGTAATGTATGTATGTAGATAATAGGGGTTTTCTTTTGTACTTTTATTTAGCTCAAGAATACCGACCGCCTTTTAGGAGATGATTGTTGAACTTTTTTTCTATAATGCCATGTCATTCTAAGATATAATACTCTGATCGTTACATTCAAGAGCTTTACCATGCTCCGTACTTGGACGTATGCTTAAATCTGCCCACTATTCTACGTATTCTGATATAATCTTCAACATGTTCCTTAATAAACAGGAGCATGTATAAATGACTTCGTCTCTTTGAAAAGAGCATTTTTACGTAATTCCTAATACTAATAATAGTCCAAGGTATAGTTCTTCTGATTAGTCAGTATAAAAACTTATTTACCACCTATAACCACCTCTAACCACCCTTTCATACTGAACCCTTTATTCATACTCGTAACTACCCTTTATATTACTTTTTACATCACTATAAGTAAAGTATAGCAAAAACCAGTGAAAAATTCGATCTCTAGATTTGTGATAGATGGATTTACATGTTCTGAGACACCAAAATTCATGTTGACGTTTTTCGACATATATATATATATATATATATATATATATATATATATATATATATATATAATAAGATTTCACATAAACACGTGAAATAACAATCAATGATGAAATCACAAAATAAAAAGGGTATAAAGACTAAGATATTTCAACCGTAACAAGTGATCTTTATCAGGATCGAATATATATATAAAAGATTTCACATAAACACGTGAAATAACAATCAATGATCAATCCACAAGATGAAATGGGAAAACAATACTAAGATATTGGGTTTTTGACTCTGATTCGAAAGTCACTCTGAGAGCTTCAGAAGAAGCACTTATTAGCCTTCTGGGCGGTAGATCGGCTCCTGGGCTTAACCTAAATCGTTGATTTTTTTTTTTTCTGTAAGTTGTTATCAGCTTTTAATTTTATTTTAGTTAATTGTTTTCATTCTTTTCATTTTTATTTGGCTTTTATCTCTTTATCTTCCTTGTTTACCTTTCCTCCGAAAGTTGGCTACACTGTTTGAGTGCTTCGGTTCGAACGCCAAGCCAGTCGTTATCAGCCTTTGGAGCGATTCACATCTATTCTTGACGACGAGGACATCGAAATATAGTAGTGAGTTCAGTGATTTCTTTTCTATGTGTTCTTTTAAAAATTCTAGTTTATATATATATATATTCCTCCAAACGGAATATATATTAATTGTTTTTTACTTAAAACTGTCCCTCCACACAATAATCCGTAACTTTAAGAGCTTCTGAAGAAGCCCATATATGGCTCTTAGGAGCTCGATCAAATCCGGGCATCAACTTGAACCGTTAAGCAGCTGAAATTCACAGCTGAATTTTTCTTAATTTTTTTTTAATACATTTAACTTTTATCTTATAATTTTTATTATTTTTTTTATTTTAATTTATTATTCCTTAATTTCTTGTTCTTTTAATTTTATATTTATGAACATTTCTTTTTATTATATAATTTTTTTATTATTATATTTTTTCCTCGTTACTATTCTTTTTCAGTATTCCTACTACTTTTTTCGTTTTCGTTGTGGCCAACCTGTACATGTTCTGTGAAGCTGTCCAGTTGGCTTCCTTTCCTGAGGACGACTGTTAAAAGGGTTGAAATATTGAATGTCAGTCCTAGTTTCTGTTTCTCATTCGTGTATCCCAGTATATGCATGCATACCTACCATATACTATTGTATATGGTAGGCATGCATACTATTGTATGCATGTATACCTGAGTATGCATATGCCCTGCATGTTTTTGGGCAATATTTTTCTATGGTGAACCACATTTTTTTAGGAAATGTCTTTAAGAACTCCATTCTTCTTCTTCTTAACTTCTAACTCTAGGGTGATGAAATGTTAGGATTATTTTCAATTTGAGAGAAGTACTAACAGGAAAAACTTAAAATTAATAATTTTTCATACACATATCTAAGTGGGAGATATTTATTAGTTTTATAAGTCATTCTTACATGTTGTACTGAGAGTGATTGATCCAGTTATCATTGTACACGGTTGTTTTTGTTTATAAAATGAACTGGCGCTTATGGTATGATTACCACAGCAAAAATTAAGACAAAATGTGTATTAAAAGTATTTTTAATGGTTAAAGTAATTTATCATTCAAATTTGATGCCCATCTGAAGCTACTAATTTGTGTGCGATCAAATTAGTTGAAAGTACGAGTATATGTTAAATGGGTAATTTTGTGAATATTTTTAAAAATGATAGTCTGAGCTGAAAATGTATAAGTCGTCGTAAAATGTCGCTCCTATAATCTCAGCCTGGTTAGGGAAAGTTAGGACTAACCGACGGGTGGCTATCCTGTTACGAGATTTAGCCGATAATGAATGTCTGCTACTCTATATTCGACCCCATGCAACGACTAGATATATCAACCGAATGGCCGACTTATATTCGGTAAGCACTGGGTTAAAAAAAAAAGGGGGCTTCGGATATTTCTTTGTAAAATAGGCACGCTTTTACTTTTTTTTTTGTAAACACTTAACACGATTGTTTATTTGAAGTTTAATACATACTTATAACGATACTGATTCAACGACCTCATGAAATGTAAAGTAAATGATACCTTGATCGTTATAAATTTAGATTGATTTGAAAGAATGACACTTCAAAAAACAACGGCATTATTACTCTAACTTTTAACATTTCCTTCTTTTCGTGTGGTTCACATACTTACTACTACACTGAGACTGTAGTTATTATTAAGCCTACACGACACACACACATACACACACACACACACACACACCATACACACACCACATACACACAATCACACACATACGCACGCGCTCGCACACATACACACACACACACACACCATACACACACCACATACACACAATCACACACATACGCACGCGCTCGCACACACACACACACACACACACACACACACACACACACCATACGCACACACACACACACACACGCATAATTTTGTTTTCATAATAATAAGAATTTACATATGTATACTGCAATCAATGATCAAACCACAATAAGAAATGGGAAAACAAGACTAAGATCTTTCAACCATAACAAGCGGTCTTCGTCAGAGTCAAAAACCCAACTGAAAGCTTTTTATTTATGTATACTGCAATATATAACAATTAAAAAATAAAATATTATTAGCTAAAAGTATTTGTGTTCTTTATGAAATGAGATATATTTGAAGGTCTGTTAGAACTTTATGTAGTTTGTCTATTAAGTTTAATCCTATTGACGGCCATGTAATGGTGAAAATGTACAGCTCAAGATAAAAATTGAGTATTTGAAGAACTGAAGTACTATTATTTTTTTTTTATTACGAAACTTAATTATTGCATAATATGAAACGATATCTATGGTAATTTAAAAATTTTTCGAAATATTTCTCTCACAAATTTGTTTAAGACAACCGTGGAGAACCGATATCTAGAGAATAACTAGTCACGCTTAATGTGAGAATGTGATAAAAGTTTGATGAATTCTGATTATTACTAGGTTCAAATACTAGTCTATTACTATGTTCTACTAGAAACTACTAGATTATTACTAGTAATTACTTATTACTATGAAACTACTAGATTATTACTAGTTTCAATTGATGCCCTAGATTTTTGAGGGTTTGTTTTTGGCACTTTGTGAGCTAAATTTCTCGAAAAGCTCTTACTTTATAAATAAATAATTTCTTTGAACTCCTCTATTACATCAGAAAAATGAAAAACATTCTAGGTCAACCGCCTCCTAATGACAGGCAACATTCTCAATCTACACAGGGTGGTCTGTTTTCAACGAATTAATGTTGTTTTACTGTTACTAACTTCGTCGAGTTAGACATATAATTAGTGATTTCAATAATAACGTCTCCACAAAAAAAAAGTTTAATATCAAACTAAGAACGCGTTTCGAACACTTAGTGTTCTTCTTCAGGTTTACATCTGCACTCTTGAGAGTCGATCTACGGGATAGAGTTAGGAAAGAATTACGTCAAAAAAAGAAAAAGGAGTTTAATATGAAACTATTAACGATCTCGTAGATCGACTCTCAACAGTGCAGATGTAAACCTGAAGAAGAACACTAAGTGTTCGAAACGCGTTGTTAGTTCATATTAAACTTTTATTTTTTCTTCTTTTGTTGAGACATAAATTCTTGAAATACCCAATTATTAGAAAATAATACACTGTAACTGATTGCACAAATAATGAATTAGACATATAATGTTTTTTTGTGGGATAAAAGATCCTATTAAATTTTCGTTGTAGTTGGCAAAAATAAAGACAACCAATTTAAAATAAATACATTTATTCAACTAATATAGCCTGACTTTAGTGTGGTGAGTGTATACCGTTCCAGGTTTTCTTTACTACTTTATCATAGAGTTTCTAAACCCCTTCCGTTACTAAATGTCTTTGAACTGTAACACTTTATGAAACACATTAGTTTTTCTGATAAATTACAACATGACACATCAAGGTATAACTAACCTTTCATCAACATTTCCAGACTTATCGTACCCACTGACATTTCACTCTACATTGTTGACACTTTAATCGGTGAACATTATCAGAAACAGGGGGTCAGGCTAGCTCAGTGGTTACGTGCTCACCTCTGAACTGATAGGACCGGGGTTCAATCCTCACCTGGCCCTCGATTTATTCACGCGGGAGGTCAATAAATCTGAGCACGTCGTCCCTCGGAGAAGGACGTTAAACCGTCGGTCCTGAGCCTGTACGATGTCAGGTACTCGTTAAAGATCCCTAGTCTAAATACATTTGAGTTAGGCAAAATTTAGGACTCCCACTGTAGAATCAATCTTCATTGTGTGGTATCACAAAGGGCCAATGCTTTGCCTACGTGTGTTCCCTTGTGGGACTGCCACTGCAACCTAACTTATTATCAGAAGCACTATTCAGGTCTGTATTTATGATTGAGTAGGTATAAGGATAATTTCCCAATCGTCTTAGTTATAAAGGCATTATAATACTCAGAACACAACTATTTAATACCAAGCACAAAGTAACTGTGTGCTTGGCTGAGTTTTAGGTTTATAACCAGATCAATTCAATGTTTGTGGAAATATCTGACATATTTCTCGCAGTTTTACATCACTTTTGCATGGGACCTCTATAGAATGCTTTTTACAATTTACAATGGAAATAGTTGAGAACTATTAATAAAAAACAGAATACTGTTCAAAACTACATGCTAAAAAAGAAAAAAAATGAAGATTTTCCTTGCATTGCTACATCAAATATGAAATATTGCAAAACAGCCAAGTGTAGTGTAATAAAGAGTTACCAACATATTAACTCGACCAATAGAAATGAGGGCACTTGATACCAACTGAACGCAATATATTTCACCTCTTATAGTGAACTAAAATTTACATTCACCCGATTATCCTAAACTTCTGTTATAAATGTTCATTGAACTATTAATGTTTTAAGTAAAGCATTACAAACAAAGTTGCATCAAATAGATTTATAATTATTAAATTATTAGCATTAATATTATTAATATAATTTATAACAATAATATATATTAGTTATTAGATATATAAAAACCAATTAAAAAGAATATAGCACACAGATAGACACAGGAATAACTCACTTCTATAATTCGACCATCGTCGTCATCAGGAGGCGAAGAGCCCCATAGGAAGGCAGAGCGGTGAAAAGGAAGTCGCCGCTCTGCCTTCCTGTAGGATTCTTCGCCTCCTGATGACGACGATGGTCGAAATATGGACGTGAGTCATTCCTGTGTGAGAATGAGTGAGTGTTGAAGGAAAGAGATCCTATCGTAGTCCCTAGTATTTATCGACCTCTCTCTCTCTCTCTCTCTCTCTCTTTCTCTTTCTCACTCTCTCTTTCTCTTTCTCTCTCTCTTTCTCTCTCTCTCTCTTTCTCTCTCTCCCTCTCTCCTTCTCATATCTCTATGTGATTTTTTGATTTTATCTTCATAATTGTTACAATTACTCGTTTTTCAGACTTACCACCCTTTAGGCCTTCTTCTTTAAACCACAATATGAAATGGGGAAAAAAAATAAAGATATTTCAACCGTAACAATCGGTCTTCGTCAGAGTCAAAACCAAACTGTTTTTGACCCAACCAGTTGGGTTTTTGACTCTGATGAAGACAATTTGTTACGGCTGAAAGATCATAGTCCCTTTTTCATTTATTGTTATTTTACGTGTTTATGTGAAGTCTTGTTACATACTGTCATACAGTCGAAGTTATAATTGATCAATTTACCTAAATCACGAATTAGATTATGAAGCCACTACAGAGGTCCTATTTAATCTTGCGGTTTTGCAAGATAAAATTAAATAACCTAATGCACTTCTTAGCGATTTTTATATAATTTCAAACTCAAAGTTTATTTTTTATATAAATTAATTCCACAATTAGGTAATAAATACTTTTTAACTCTACTTAACAGAAGTGTATAACTTATATAATTTAGTTCTAAACACTACGCAGCTACGATGATCGAATCTAGGTAGTAAGGCGTAGTAAATACGATTTTATTGTGATGTCATGTTACTCCTTGAAGTTTATAAACTGTTTGAAGGATTAGAAAATAATAATAGTATTAAAAAATTGTTCTTTAAAAAAATTATAAGTTCTCTTTCATGTTTAATTATGCAATTTGTTATAAAAGGTTTTAACTTGGTATAATGATTTGTTTTTATTTCTTTTTTTTCGCTTTTATTTATTGTGATTTGAGGCAGACATCGATTGAACATCTGGATGAAATAATGCCCTTGTGTTGACTAGAGAATCATTTGTCGAAATATTGTTTTCATTTATTGTCCCTTGCTTGATCCCCATATTGAACTGAGTGTAGATGGTCTCGTATTACATGCCAGGATTTGACAATACCTGAATGACCTGTGCACAGCAACCGGTAGAATCAAATTCTTCTCATATATGTTTCCTTACCTTCTATTTCCCAATGCACTTTGTTTATATTTTCATCTACTCCTAAATAACAAATTCATTGAAAATATCAATTTGTTTCATACAAATAAGTTATGTCTTAAAACTTGTTATGTTTGGCAGTCGTGATTGTAAAGACATTCTTATTAAGATAAATTCAGTAACTATGTCTTTTAAATAATTTATATTAGAAATAGGGAAAACTGTCATACATTGTAAGATGCTATTGGAGTCGTAAGAGCAGCGCTTTCGGACGTTGTTCATCTTTGATCGCAACTAACCTAAGGAGCTGTAATCAAGGGGTGTATATATTGTTTCCACAGCTATCTAGATATTCTTATTTGATATTATTGTGAATAGGGATAGAAAAGACAGATACTTAATATAACTGAACTTGAAATTTATAAACATAAAAATTCAGGTAATTTAATAAACGAAGAAATAAACCATCAAACCGATAGTCTATGTAAATAATTATTAAAAATAAAAGGACTCCTGGACAGATTTTATGACGAGGTAAATATTTTAAATAATTTATATTAGAAATAGGGAAAACTGTCATACATTGTAAGATGCTATTGGAGTCATAAGGGCAGCGCTTTCGGACGTTGTCCATGTTCGATCGCAACTAAGCTAAGGAGTTGTCAACAAGGGGTTTATATATCAAGTCCACTGCTATCTAGATATTGTTATTTGATCTTATTGTATTATATAGGGACAGAAAGGACAAATAATCAATAAAACTGAACAACTTGAAATTTATAAACATAAAAATTCAGGTAATTTAATAAACGAACAAATAAACCACCAAACCGATATTACATGTAAACCATTAATAAAAATAAATAATGATGATGTAAATAACTATAAAAGAATCAGACTAGATAATATAAACTAAATTCAAAAATGACGCAATAATATCAAATAACAATATCTAGATAGCAGTGGACTTGATATATAAACCCCTTGATAACAGCTCCTTAGGTTAGTTGCGATCGAATATGGACAACGTCCGAAAGCACTCCAACGACTGCAAGAACATCTTACGGTGCATTACGGTTTTCCTTATTTTTAATAAAAACATACTAACTTTTTACCAGTGGTAGTAAAAATATGCATGTTTTTTAAATAATTGTCTTCTTACTTTAATCTTAAAAAAAATATTAAAAATATATTCTTAAATAATTGAAATGATTGCTTTTAAAATATATTAGCATTAAATAAATAAATAATTAAAATAACTAGTAAATCAATTTTTTGTATATTGAAATAACAATTATATGGTGCATTGCATACTTGAAGTAAATCTCAGTGAAAGATTGAAATAGCTCGGGTGTTTCATTTGAGTTGATGCTTTAAATTTTAAAATAGGGGTTGTTTTAAGGTTGATATGAAAATGACGGCAGAGTTCGCAAGCAGTGGCGATATGGAATGAGATTACTTGGGCAGGAATTCAAGGAGTACTCGGCAATCTAGTCACGTTTACCCCCCCCCCCCCCCCCCTAATGTGACTCAGCTAATTAAAAAAAAACACCACCACCACCTTCTTTTTTTGGCCATATGCTTACCTATAACTCAGCTCTGTTATCATTTTGTTTTGTAAATCATGAAGAGCAAAACATTTGCAGTAACCTTTTATTTAATGTTTACTTGATGAATAATTAAATTGTGATGAATGATTTAGGTCTTGGAACAGTGATGTCACATTTTCGTAACTTTGATAACTTATATGAATGACAATCGTTCTTTATAGTTTTTTTTTTCGTTACGATATAAGTTACTATAAAGTATCCTGTTACTTTAAAACAGGGATTACATTCTTTATCCAAAACTAGTAAACAGTAATACAAAGGTTGTATATCTTAGACCAAGTCTGGTGTCTTATCTGTCAATTTTCACAAATTTATTGGTTATATATTGTCGTTTACTTTTACCTTTCTACAAAAATTTTCTTATGAAAGTAAAACTATTTGAAGTTATCTTTGGTATCTTAAAATACATGTTTTATTTAGGTTTCTTGAATCCATTTCTGACATTTTATTTTTTGACTCTGTATTTCTAGGTTAGTGAGTAGAGAAGCGTAAGATTTTGAAAGAAAATTATGAAGTTGAATGAAAAAATCAACCAGATATCTGCTGGTCGTACTCCCTAGCTTGATAGGTTTTGAAGATATAGTAGTTGTACTTTACCTACCTTTTCAGGTATCTGCTGGTTGGTCTCCCTAGTTTGAGGAGTTTCTGAAAATGTCGTAGCTGTAGTTTACCTACCTTTTCAGGTATCTGCTGGTTGGTCTCCCTAGTTTGAGGAGTTTCTGAAGATGTCGTAGCTGTAGTTTACCTACCTTTTCAGATATCTGCTGGTTGGTCTCCCTAGTTTGAGGAGTTTCTGAAGATGTCGTAGCTGTAGTTTACCTACCTTTTCAGATATCTGCTGGTTGGTCTCCCTAGTTTGAGGAGTTTCTGAAGATGTCGTAGTTGTACTTTACCTACCTTTTCAGATATCTTCTGGTTGGTCTCCCTAGTTTGAGGAGTTTCTGATGATGTAGTAGTTGTACTTTATTTACTTTTTCAGATATTTGTTGGTTGGTCTCCCTAGTTTAAGGAGTTTCTGATGATGTAGTAGTTGTACTTTACCTACCTTTTCAGGTATCTGCTGGTTGGTCTCCCTAGTTTGAGGAGTTTCTGAAGATGTCGTAGCTGTAGTTTACCTACCTTTTCAGATATCTGCTGGTTGGTCTCCCTAGTTTGAGGAGTTTCTGATGATGTAGTAGTTGTACTTTACTTACTTTTTCAGATATTTGTTGGTAGGTCTCCCTAGTTTGAGGAGTTTCTGTAGCACTGCTAATCGTTATCCCACTTATCACATCTTCTGGTTGATATTTCTGTTTCAAGATATTTTAATGCTGTTCTAGTCTTTGATCTATATCTCATTTTTTATATCTTTTAGTTGTCCTCTCAAATCTTGAGGAGTTCTATACCTCGACTAGTTGTTATTCTGCTTGTCATATGTTCTTTGATGTATTTAAGGTTTGAATTAGAATTTAATCGATAAAAGCTATGTTGGTTTTACAAGTAAAATTACCACGTACAGATGATTGTAAGATATTGTATAAGTTGAACAATATAAAAAGGAAGACAAGTTTTTTTAGTCTTAATATATTTATACTGCATTATTATTAATATGTCTGAAGCTAATAAGAATTAGCTTTCTATTCTGAATTGATCAATATTTTTAGAATTTATTCCTTATTATTATTGATATTTTAAATTTAATGTTTACATTACTCTCAGTTTGTTAATCTGATTTATCTAATTAGCCAGTTCTTAGAGAAAATGAAATTTTCGTATCAAACTAGTTTGTCATTTTTAAAATAATGTCGGATATTTTTAACTGGAGGAATTTAGGAAGCCTTATTAAAAAATGGAATGATGGGAAATCCTGTTTCAGGAAGCAAGAACAACTATGATTTGTTTTCCATGAGTCAGCATTAGTGACGTGTGAATAAATAGTAGAATTTACGTTTTAATGATTAGTAGAGGACTAGTAATGGTAGTGTAACATTTAACATTGATATAGCTTCTTGACTACTGATATTTCAAATTCACACAAGGGGTTCTTGAGGATTTTAGTCATAAACATACAACTCCTGATTATAAGCCGACGTTTCACCAAAAGTTGTTTGGCATTTTCAAGGCTAAAACACAATTTATTACCGACATATGTAAAGCAAGATAAATACATCCACGGATACCATATATCTTTTCTATTTTCTGTTTGAAAATTGGATTTTCTTGTTTCTGAATAATTAATAATAAGTAATTAGGTTTAAACAACAAATGTCTGTTTTTAAATAATGAATAATAACACTAGCTATGTTATGATCCTTTTTGTGGTTCTCTTGTTACTGAATTTTTTGTTTCTTTGGTTTGTTTTCTGTTGGTTGGTATCCCTGGATGTATTTATCTTGCTTTTCTTATGTCGGTAATAAATTGTTTTTTAGCCTTGAAAATGCCAAACAACTTTTGGCGAAACGTCGGCTTATAATCAGGAGTTGTATGTTTATGACCGAAATCCTTAAGAACCCCTTCGGTGAATTTATAATATTTAATTTATTAATTTATACAATTTAATTGAGTTTATATAAAAGCCAATGATAATGGGGTTGTTTTAAAAGGAAGAAACAAGGGTGTACTACCGAGGGAGGGTCTAAAATCGAAACACTATTTCCAGGGCTTTTATCTCTATCCAAACATTCCCTCCCTTTTCATTTCGCACACTTCCCTTTTTTTCTAATTCCCCTTGTTAAAATGTGATCCAAGCCAACATTAAACCCGGCTATCGATTACTGGCTGGCCAAGTTGTTTGAAGGATTCACGCGTTCTCAAATTGGTGAATTCTTTGCTTTATTTGAACTTGAAGAATAGGCAGAATGATTAATCAGACAAACACGATTCTTTAAGCTGTGAACGATTGCGCTCATTAGTACTTGACACTTGCTGCAGTATATGACAGGTCGAAAGACATTCGACCGCTAACCATTTCCTTGAGACGTGATAACTTCAACGATAAACTCTCTGAGTGTTTTTTTCTGTCTCAGCTATAATACCGTTTCTTCTATCCTTACGCTAGTTTATCGCACCGTTATGACACCTTATATTGAATTTTCAAGTTATTTTATATTTTAATTTGAAAATTGTTTAAAGAATTAATTTCGTTCGTTATGGTATAGTTTAAATGCTTTGAAGTGTATATTAAACCAGTATACTCGAAAAAACTACATCTGAAATTAGTAAAAAGCATAAGGGAAAATATTTCAGAAATAATTCTGCTGTCCCTCTTACACTTTACTTGTTTCAACGGTCAATACCGTTGTCAATCATATAAGTTACTTTGAGAAAACAAACAGTGTTGCCACTTTCTTTCACCAACCAGAATCTTAAACAATTATCAAAAATAAAGTAACCTTAATTATGTTTCTTTTTAGTATTATTTATATTTTACATGTTGAATTGATTCATTTAATAAATTATCTAGTAACTAAATGTCAATAGCATATATTTATTATAGGGTAAAAATCTTATGAAATAGTCTGTCTATACCTACAGATATTTAATAGTTGAAGAGCAGAGCAGATTCTGCATTCACGACTTTTTTTAATTAGCTGTTCTTTTTTCTTAATTACTAACAGCTTCTTAAAAAAAGTTGTGAATGCAGAATCTGCTCTGCTCTTCAACAATGTACGAGTATGCTTGTTTGAAGATCTGCTGCCAACTTATACAAATTTAATAGTATAAACAACGCGTTTCGAACAACGTAGTGTTCTTTTTTCAGGTATTAAACAAGAAAATACAATTTATCAGAGAGTTATCTATAGTATAATATAGTAAATGGTGCAAAATACTACGAGTAAGAACACTACGTGTTCGAAACGTTGTTTATACTATTAAATTTCTATATGTGTACACTATTTCATTTAGCTTTTTACCCTACAGTGAGTAAATACCACATAATAACTGATTGCACTACCTTAGAACGTATATTTAGTTTATTAATAGGTTAATGTATTAAAATGCAACATGTACTTTATTTACATTATTGATTAACATTTACATTACATTGTTGATTACATTATTATTACAATTATTATATGAGTATATTATATATTAGTAATATTACATTATTATTGCATTATTGATTACAACATTTACATTATTGATTAACATTCATTTAAAAGTGTGAAACCATAAATAAATATCTCAAACATATAAATAAAAAAGTATTTTAGTACGAAGATAAGCTTAGAAAAGTAGACCAAATGGATTAACTCATACAGTTAACAAGTTCTAATTATGAGTAAACCTTCTTGTAAAAGAATATTTCGTCGGAAATAGACTAATAAGAAGTTAAATACGATACGGAGAGTAGGTTTATATGAAATATAATTCATTATTAAATACTGAAGGAATAAAGGCGTCTGCGGTTCTAATTGATACAAAAGAGAAGGGCGATTCGATGAAAAGAAAAGCATTGTCTGAGAGGGGCGGTAACACATACAGATCAATAAATTGATCGTGAGAAGGGAGTAACCTTTAATGCCAGGCATTTGAGGTCAAGCTAAGTATGATTCCTTCTTCTTCGTGCATGGGGCATAATAGAAAAAGCTTTGCATTTGGGACTACTGGCCTTGTCTAAAAAAAACAAGCTTACTTTGTATTCAACCAAGGTTTTTTTTTACAGTAGTCTAAACATTTTATGACCATTCTTTAACAGATCATTCTGTTCCTTTTTATAGATCAAGTAAAGACTTGTATGTACCGGGTACTATGACTAGTAGTCAAATACAAGAACGTGACTTGAAATTCCTCTCAAATCTGTATCCTTCGTTATACTTAAGTATATTTAAAAATGAATAAATATACGAAATATAAACTCATGAATGAAACAAATCATACGTAATACAGATTGCGTATACAATTGCAATATTATTTTCCGAAAACACTTGCTTAAATTTCCTTACGTAGCTAATATTTGGTTACGTCTACACTATAAACCATTTTCAATCGTCTTAATATACCCACGTCTGAACTAAATACATATCTGACATTATTAAAATATCTAACAAATTTCTCCACTTTAGTCTTTTGGAAGGTTTAATTTCTGTTGACTTCGGCTCCATATACAGTCAAGATGGAATATGATTCATTACTTCTATATTAGTAAATTTTTAACCGCAAATTTCATTATATAAACTAAACCAAAGAAAATGTTTAAGTCAACATTTTTTAAATTTTACCTTGCAGATAGAATATTAATAGGTGAACCTTAACTTATTTTACAAAACGACTGAAATAGAAATAAGTATAGAGCTTAATATTATGTATTATATATGTATATAATATATTAATTATACCATTAGACCGCTTGTTACGGTTGAAAGATCTTAGTCTTGTTTTCCCATTTCTTATTGTGGTTTGATCATTGATATATTATGTAATGTTATATATACAAAGATATAATAAGGTGGCCATTTTTCAGACTGATATTAAAGATCAAGTAATATCAATCTGAAATTGTAAACGTATTTACAATTCATTTTCGAATCGATTTGTTCTTGTTTAGGGTGATTGTATTCCCTTTATATTTAAATACCATATAACGTTCAATTGTTAGTTTTTGTTGTTGAACATTTGTTAATTTCAGTGTAGAAGATGATTTAAAATAACTGAATCGTTTCAGGTAGTTTGAGTTAGAAGTAATATCGGGACTAAAATATGCAGTCCGAAACGACCCGACCAAGGCCGACTCGGCCCGAGATCCGAGATGACCCGACTCGGCCCGAGATGACCCGACTCGGTCCGAACCCGACCCAATCCGGGTCGGTAGTATATTAGGAATATATTGGAGTTTTTTCTTCATCAGCAAGAGCCCTGTGGGGGGACACTTTAGTGTATGAAAAAGTCCCTCTGGCGTAGAGGATAGTACTTTGGACTTCTAATGCAAAGGTCTTGGATTCGATCCCCAAAAAATCTGATATATTTGAAAGAAATTGTAAAAGACCAAGATGCCTATCTACTATTTTGGCATACAGCTTGTTGTGTATGGCGAGCTGACTCTTGACCTACCAGGCAAGCAAATATCTGTTTTATCCAAATTATTTATTTTAAAACATATATTCCATAGTTAATTATCCATACATCTTTTTACTATATATAATATAGAAATATCTTTTCCTTATCTCGACCACATATATTTAACACTTTCTTTTTTATCGAGGTTTGATCTAGCTTCAATAATACAACACTTTTAAGCCGACGTTTCGTCTTTATTTGTAGACATCTTCAGGGTTACATAAATACAGAATTTAATTACAATAACATGAAAAGTAATTATATTACAGTATTTAATTAATATACATAATTACCTTGGTATTTTTTTCTTTTCATGTTATTGTAATTAAGTTCTGTATTGATGTAGCCCTGAAGGTGTCTACAAAGATAGACGAAACGTTGGCTTAAAGGTGTTGTATTATTGAAGCTAGACCAAACCTCGATAAAAAAGAAAAATAGTGTAATATATAAATATATATTTATTAAAAAAAAAGAGTTAACGAGAGAGAAGCCTGCGCCCTACCGGCCGGTCGAATTTGAGTCCGTTCTTACTGATATTTTGAGTTAATCTTATGACTGATAGTTGCCGGTATCTTGTACTGCCGTTCATCAATATATCAATATAATAATGTTATATTAATATAACATTAATAGTATAGCATCATTAATGTTAATGATATATTAACATAATATTCAATGATCAAACCACAATATGAAATGAGAAAAAAAGACTAAGATCTTTCAATCGTAACAAGTGGTATTCGTCAGAGTCAAAAACCCAACTGAGTTTTGGGTCGTCAGTTGGGTTTTTGACTCTGACGAAGACCGCTTGTTACGGTTGAAAGATCTTAGTCTTGTTTTTCCATTTCATATTGTGGTTTGATCATTGATTGCTATTTCACGTGTTTAAGTGAAATCTTTTTATGAATATAATATTATTTGATATACTAATTTCTAATCGCTATACGTTTATCATCAACATATTTTCCATAGCCCTGTATCAGTATGATCATGTCATACGTAGTTTGTAAAGGTGGACGCCAAAGACTATAATGTGCTATAAAAGTTGTCTTGTTTACATTATAATCCAGGGATGGCCAAACTGCTTGATAGTCCCAGCCATTTTTCAAAATTAGAGATGTTTCTCCGAGCCCCAACTAAATACGTAATTAAAAGGTATGTAGAAAATATATACGGAATGATAATAATTTTTTAAAAATATATTAGCGCAAAAATGAAAAGGGAACTCGAGTACATTTATTGAGAGCTCAAATAACCCTTCAAAGAGCCGCATGCGACTCGCGAGTCGCAGGTTTGTCACCCCGGTTATATACCATACAGTAACATAAAACTAACAAAATGTTATATACAACTATTTCCATTACACATTAGACACTATATAGCAGGGGTTCTTTACCGGGGGTATCCATACCCCTTAGGGGTATGGGACCCAAATGCTGGGGGTATGTGACTCGATCTCTTGTAATCAGGTATTTTTTTAGAATCTCTCGTTATTTTCTTCTATTTTGTACCTATTATTGTTCACAGGTTATTTTTTTTTGTTATGCTTATATTCTTGTTCACTGTCGTTATGCTTGTAAGTAGTTAAAATCTGACAATATGAACGTAAAAATCTGCAGACCTAACGATTAATCTGTACAGTTGGCAGCACTGACAGCACAGGCAATCGGTGAATTAGGATTCTCTGCATTATTAAATATGAAATCAAAGTGGAGAAATAGACTTGATGTGTCGGATGACATGCGAGTTGCTTTGTCACCAACTGTACCACGATTCGATGTTTTGATTGCAGAAAAACAACAGCAAATATTTCACTAGGCTAGTAAAAGTATGTTTTATGTTGTTGATTTTGTAAAAAAAAAAAATTAAATTTATGTTCTCTTTCTTCTGTTGTGTAATAAAAATGGACTGTAATTTTAATTTTGTTTTCACTAGAAATGTTAAAAAATGATGAATGCTTATGATTTTTTCATGTTCTATTCCTCGCAATCCATATCTGAAGTACAGGATATTCAAGGTACTGACATATTTGGAAAACATACTGGCAAATAATAGGATTGGTAATAATTATTTTAACAGTCATGTGAAGGGGGTATGGTACCATAGTGGACAATCCATTGGGAGTCTGGAATCATTCGAAAGTTAAGAACCCCTGCTATATAGTAATGTGAAACATAATAAAATATTATATAAAAACATATATATATATATAAAGCACAGAAATCCGTAAGTTACTGTGTGGTATATCATGTATAATAGAAATGCTTGCATACAATGTTAGGAAAAGTATTAGGTCTCCACGTAAAAAACTTTATTAAAAGAAACTAAACAACACGTTTCGAACACTTGATGTTCTTCTTCAGATTACATTTTCTCTGCTGGCGTGGTTGTTCGGAAGGTGAGACCAAGCAAGGACTCAAGCAAGCTTACATACATACTCGTATTTTACTCGTCTGACGGATGCGGCTACAAGACGCCAGTTATCCTAATGTGTTTACATTGTTAGTGTCTTTTATATCGTCATTCGTGCTAATGCAATCCTTCTCATTTGTGGCAGTTTTGTTTAGAGGTAAACGATGAGAGTTGTCAAAGCACTCTCTTACTATTGATAGATCTTGAATATAAAATCATATTTATCTTCTGTTTAAGATGAGTTATTTCATCAATAACTGCAGTTTGATTACGGTAGATTATCACATGACCATATATTTTCTCAGCGATGCGATATTGATAACCGTATGTTTGTTAGCATTTCCAAAGCTATTCAACGTTTTTCCTTTCTGTGAACCAAATCGCTTTAGGCGGAATGCTAAAAAAGATCAGCTAGTCTATTGAACCCTTTTATTACCCACTGCATGCGACTTTTTATCTACTCTGGATTCCCATTAGTTGTCTGTAATATTACTTTCCAAAGTGTACTTACCTTTTGAAGCAGATGATGCTCTCCAAGTGTATAACATTTATTATAGCATACAAACAAGTAATTTAAAATTATTTGATATATTCATTTCTAATTGCTTTAAGCTTATCATCTACATATTTTCCATAGCTCTTTCCAATAGAAAAATCCCAATTCCCACATGTGGGAATAAAATTGAAACAACATAGTGCAATTAGAGTAATTTGAAGGATATTGTACACATTAGAGGACAAAGCTGTTATATATGGTACGCTCATGTTGAGAAAACTAATACATTGGTCTGATATAAAACTAAAGGAAGATAAAATAAAGTTTACAATTTATCTGTATGCTCGTCTGTAACTGTATCATATGTATACTTGAAATTAACTATGACGCATAAAAAGAAACGTAACAAAGGACTCACTTTTACGGCGATGCCACTTTTTTAAGTTTATCAGAGTGTAGACGAAATAACGACAGTGTTATTTAGAAAAATTGAGAAACTTGTTAAGAAACAGGTATCAGCTAAATTTAGTGTCATTTTCAATAATGTGTGTGTCAAGGAAGGACTGCTACCAAAATTTACGAATATTATATATATATTATATATATATATATATATAATATTATATATATATATATCAATATTTTCTGTTTTGATATATATATATATATATATATATATATATATATATATATATATTCTCTTCAACGAACCGATGTCCTCGTTATTTTTATGTGATGCTACTTTTTCAACAGGACGACATATATATATATATATATATATATTATGTTATTATATATATTTATTAGTTTTTTTATTTGTAATAATAAATTTTGACAATTTTTTTCTTTATTAAGGAAATTTTTGCTATTATTTTTAGAATTTTAGATCGATATGTGGCCTTAACAATAAACCACATATTAGAATACATTCGTTGGAAGCTTTTCTTTAAATTCTGGTATAATTTACTCTGAATTTTAATTTATTTCGTATAGAATGTTTAAAAGAATTTCAATTGATATGTAAAACATTATAGGTAAATGAAAGATTGATGATTGAGTAATGAAGCTATCGGTCCCTGGAGTCGATCTGAGAAGTAATTGAGTGGTAATTGCTTACAAACTTAATATTGGAAGTAAACTCATGTGATGAGTTTATGATTCGTTAAACGCTTGAACACATCAGCCCAAACTAATTCCCCTGCCTTTTACACGGTTTTTACGTAAATCAAATTATTTTAAATTTTTTTTTATATATTTTATGGAGAGATTTATTTTTAAATATATATATTAACCTTCAACTTAAAAAAATATATCCTACTGCCGTTATTATAACTTAAGAAGTTTTGTTATTTATGAAATTTTGACATGACTATTGGAAGTTTAGAAGGCACTCCAGATTTTGTGGTTCTTCATCTTTTTTTAGACTTTTTTTCTATTTTAGTGTAAATATTAGGCATTTAGTCTCTTCAATTTTCATAGGCCACAACCAACGACCAACGACCATTCTTTCCGCGCACTATAGTACGCGTTGTACTTAGCAGTTCCAGGTCACGGACCTACTACTACTCACGGCCGTCACACTTTCCTTTAAGAACCTTGAGAGTTCAATCGTTGTACTTTTGCCGACTGCGTTTAAATATACACTAGGTTTCATGTGTAGTGATGTTATTAACTGTTCATCCCTTTTGATCGTGACAATGTTTAAAAGAATTCTGACGTAAAATTGATAAACAAACAAAAGTCTCCAAACGAATGAAGTTTTATTCAACAACAACCAGGCGTTTCGAACACTTTGTGTTCATCATCAGGAAGACACTATAATACAGATTTTATCTAATCAGTTACAAAATTATTTTGTAAAGACTCAATATTATTGAGTAAAATATTATATTAGTTTTTACAATATTATTTTTCTTTGTAAAATAATTTGTAATGTAATACTTAGTTTTTCTGTTTCAAAATTTATACTTCTGCCTATGAAAAAGGTTTTAAATAAAGACCGAAACGTTGGCAATGAGAGTTTAATTTAATTTAATGACAGTCCCGATAAACTTTATTTTTGTTTCTATTCCACGGTCGATACTTTTATCAATATATATAAAGTCGAAAACTATAAGGAAAAAGAAAAACAAGCTGTGTTATGTGATCTTGATGCACTGTATATACATTAAAGAAGCTATTTCTAATTGTTAAATAATAAAAGTTTCCTATTTGAATGAGATAGGAGAGCACTTCTTTTGCTAGTTTAATATATACTTCTTTTATGTAGTGCGTATGCCCTAATTATTTGCAAAATATCTATATTTCATTTACTAGGCAATGTGCGTAGCAGCTTTAATCAAATCCTGTAGCTCTGAATATGCGTAGTTTTCTTTGATATTTGGTCGTCTTTTGAAGGTAATCCAATTTAATTGGCTTTTCAGTGCTAAACCTATATTAATATATTAGTGCTGGTTAATATTGGATCCAGAAACTGGCTCTTTGATTGATATTGATGTTGAATATATACACATGTGAGCTCTCAGTGAGATATCGTGAGATATACATGTGAGCTCTCAGTGAGATATCGTGAGATACACATGTGAGATATCGTACATTCACGAAGTAATCAGGTCCTCGTCCTCCATTGTTTGTTACAGTTTATACTTGTAACCTGAGTAACCTACAACTCTGTAACTTGTAAACGTAATTATATAAACAATTATTTAAATTAACTTATTTAGTGATTGACATTTTAAATATCATTTATTATAGGGTAAAAAGCTAATGAAATGGTCTCCACATATAAAAATTTAATGGTATAAACAGCGCGTTTCGAACACGTAGTGTACTTCCTCAGGCATTAACTAAAAAATGCAATGTCATCAGAGAGTTATCTATAGTGCAAAGTAAATATGGTAGAAAATAAAAATAAATAAAATAAGGAAGAGAGTAATTTAATGAAGAGGGTAAAATAAAATGAAAAAATTATTTTACTTTTATTTTGTACTATATTTACTTTGTACTATAGATAACTTGATGACATTGTATTTTTTAGTTAATGCCTGAATAAAAATCACTGCGTGTTCGAAACGTGTTGTTTATACCATTAAATGTTTATATGTGGAGACCATTTCATTAGCTTTTTATCCTACAATAAATGTTATTTAAAATGTCAATCACTAAAAAAGTTAATTTAAATAATTGTTGTATATAATTACGGTTATACGTTACAGAGTAGTAGGTTACTCAGGTTACAAGTATAGACTGTAAAAAACAATGGAGGACGTGGACCTGAGTACTTCGTGAATGTACGATATCTCAAATGTGTATCTCACATGTGTATCTCACGATATCTCACTGAGAGCTCACATGTGTATGTAGTAACATAGTTGTAGGGTAAAAGAGGAGGAAATACCACATAATAATTGATTGCACTACGTTTGAAATATCATTTAGTTGAAAATCACATGTAGATGTTTCTGTTAATTGTTATGTATTTAAATCCTGTAGCAGATCATTGGTAGCAGTAAAAATGAATCAGATAATCTGATTGTCGCGTGAACTTCTTTAAAAACCCAACCTAAGCCATTGCGGATCCGAAAATACTCACAATTCCGGTTCAGCGACCGGAATGACACTCTTTATCTGTAAATATACCGTTTTTTGCCGTAAATAAGACACTGTCTTACTTTATTTTTAGGTCGAAATCTGTGCTGGGGCTTATTCTCGGGGGAGGACTTAAAGTACATTAAGTAGATTTACATATTTTTGTTTAATATTTATTTTTATACAGAAATTTATTTTTAAATTTATTCGATTACAGTCATGTCATCGTCATAAATTATCAAAATTTTAAATTCAGTTCTGATTTTCCTCCAAATCTGTTTCCTGTAGAATCATTGGTCTGAACCTCGTTCTATAGCTGTGATTAAATGAATAGTTCTTGTCTAAATAGTCTTCTTGAAACAAACTTTAGAAGTAAACAAGGAATTTCTTGGAATATTTTTTTCCAAAGAATTCTCTGAAATATTACGACAGCTAGAGATACTCTGGTAACTGGTGTTACATTCAACAGCAATTTTTTAATGAATTATATTTTTCACATTATCTTTACTAGGGCCTATTTTCAGGGGAGGGCTTATAGTCTAAAACGTCCCAAAAATCACGCTAGGAGTTATTTTCGGGGGATATCTTATTTTCAGAAAAAGACAGTATCTGGTTGTTTACGCTGTTTCAGTTATTTCTCAATTCCCCTCTTTAATACAATCAGCTGTAATGTTCCAGTCTAGCCGAATATTTGTTTCCTAAAATATATCAAGTTTACTTTACATCGCTGTTTACAGATATATTTTCAATATCATTTCATTAAAGTAAGGTCAACAGATTTTCTTCTTTTTTTTAGGTCTTCATCTAGCTTCAGGTAATGATGACGATGGGATGTCAATGACAACATACCAAGGCTAACGACCAAAGTCCATAATAAATTCACCATTGGCTTATTAAGTTATCCAGTGAACTGTTTCACTTTTGATGTCAGAACTTGATTTTTCTTAATGGCAATCAGTGCACCACTCCAGATAATATTGTTATTTTCAATATTATCTATTCATATCAACAATATTTTACTTCCAGGTAAATTTGATTGGCATATACCCTACTTTAATAAACATAATAATAAACTCGTTAAAAATCATTGGAGTTTGGTTTTATTTTAATGTAGGTATATGTATGTATGTAGCTACGTATATATGTAGCTATTTAGTGTAAATATATGTTAAAATCAAACTCATAGTTAATCAATAGTGATTAATTTGTTTTCATGCCGCTATACTTATTTTATAAGTTAATAATAAACGTGAGATTGTTGTTTTAGAACAATTTGATACGTTATTATTGTTAAAAATGACTGGCTGTGTTTCATCGAACTCGTGTTCACTGCGACCCTGTCTGATCTATTGTGTATCCCATTGTTTCTAAATCCAACTTCCAATTTTATGTTAATGATGTTTATAATGAGTCTTCGATAAGCATCGCTCACTTCTAATTGCTGTAGGTATGATTCACTAACAATCTTTGACCAAGCTTTGATCGAATTCATATAGAGAAGGTACTTTGCGGTTATCTTCACTTCCAGACCGAGTCTGCATGTTCATATGATGATCTTGCATAAGTGCCTGATAAGAGGGTAACATCCAAATTGATATTTTATACACAAAGAAGCATTTTAGAGAAAGAGGTATTTTGCAAGCTATTCAAACTGGCCACAGATGAAAATATATCAATTAAAGATAACATTTTCAAAAATTTGTTATAAGAAAACACACTAACTGGCTATATGTTGTAAGATTGAATGGTGTTTACAGACTATTTTACAGGGAGTGTGAACGAATGGAAATATAAGCGTCTGATTTTAAAAAAACAGATTCTCATCTCTATATTGTAGGGTGAAAAATTAATAAATAATTCCTCATTATTAATTATTAATTACTTATTAATACTTATTTAATAAATTAATTAATTACTTATTAATACATAAGTTAACTCACATGTAGGTACCTGTACAGATGGAAATATAAAGCAGTATAGGAGTAGACAGGTTTGAAAATTTTAGCATCAGACATTTTGAGATCTGCAGCACTTGAGCGCTTCATGTCAGGTTTATAAAGAATATAATTACAGAATGGATTAAGATAGAAGCAGATTCAAGATGGCTAGAACAACTGGGTCTAATTTTCTATAAAATTCACATTGAACTGGGAGTAAAAATGTAAATAAGATAATAAATCATCAAAGAAACGATTTCAAAATATTTTTTTTAACATATTTATTCAATGATATAACTATGCATATGTTACGTAACGAGCATATGTAGTGTGAAAAATACAAATAACTTTGACAAACATGAACAAAGAATGAAACCCATTTCAAAATATATGTCGAATATCTCTCTGGATTCATGAATATTGTTTAATATTAATATTAGAAATAGAATAAAGCTTCTTACTTCGTATACTACTGCGAAAGCTATCTGACCGGTTTCGGGCGTCACCCAAAGATGGATTCGTGATCTCCAAAGATGGATGACGCCCGAAATCGCTCGGATAGCACCAGCTGGAGTATATGAGATAAGACGGTTTTTT
Source organism: Hermatobates lingyangjiaoensis (assembly GCA_026182355.1). Taxonomy (NCBI): domain Eukaryota; kingdom Metazoa; phylum Arthropoda; class Insecta; order Hemiptera; family Hermatobatidae; genus Hermatobates; species Hermatobates lingyangjiaoensis. The sequence goes on from JAPFBL010000420.1 coordinate 431,850, forward strand.
CCATTTGTAATATTAATCTATCTGGATGTTGTCCTCTAAACAGCCACTATGTAAGCTGCATTTGTCATGAGTTTCTATGACTGTCGATACCTTTTGCTAAATGTTTCTAAATAACTTTTGCAGTAATTGAAATATAAATTTGTTTATAGTAAATTACCAACTCTTTGATAATTTTTTTACTCTACTATAAGTAAAGTATAGTGATAGTGAAAAAATTCGATCTCGAGATTTTGACGGAAGTATATGTTTTGAGATCCCTAAAGTCGTTTTATGATGTTTTTGCGATGATGTCTGAGTGTGTGTGTGGATGGGTGGGTGAGTGTGTTAGCATTGATTTTTACCACGCTACGGTCCACAATCTTTGATGGATCAAGTTAATATTTTACACAAAAATGGGCCTCATAAAGACTAAGATCCCTATTGTTTGGGAAGAATTATGCATGATGAGAAAGTCACTTTTTTTCATAGTATTTAATTAATTTATAATTTGTTGTTTATCGTAAAACAAGCATTTTCTTAAAAATCATAAAATGTAGCATAACGCCTCTTTGTTTTTATGTAATTTTGAAATAAACCATTCAGCTCATTCTCGCAAGAGGTGCTTCTTTGTGCTATAATTTCATCGTGATCCGTGAAATGGTGTGATTGCATTGTCTGCAAGCCTTCGAAATATGTAATAAGTCAAACATTTTGTAGTTTAATACAAAACTGATCTCTTCGCTCATTAAAAAATTGTGAACTTTTCTCAGTAAATAATCTTGTCTGCCTTATAACAACCCCAAAATGTCAACACTCTAAATTTAGTATTTTAGCAAAAAAATCACATGTTACCTATAAAACTTACTTTTACCTGGTCCAATATTAGCTAAAAACAGTATAGTACATATCCATTTTAGACCAGTTTTTGCTAAAATATGAATTAAGCATTAAACGCTGTAGCCTGTAGCATACTCACAACAGTTTGGAATAACGTCCACCCATTATGAAATGGTTTATAATTATGGATGTCTGGCTTATGTAGCTCAAGTCATGTTATTCAAGTATGAGTCATTATTTAGTGTAGGTGTTTGTACGTTTAATGTAAAAACTCACCTTAAAATAATCGAACCCCTCCTACTTGTTCGATTTCGATATGTAAATGGCTTTATTTAACCCATGCATATCTTGCATCAGAGGTAACTGCTGTTTTTTGTGAAGACAGCTATAGTTAAGCTGTTTTAATGTTAGTATTAATTTTTTTTTATAAAATGTGATTTACTCGAATAAGAATTACAGATAATAGTTCTAAAGTAGTACAATCAGTTAGTATGTGGTATTTACTCATTGCAGGGTAAAAAGCTAATGAAATGGTCTCCACATATAAAAATGTAACGTATAAACAACGCGTTTCGACACGTGGTGTTCTTCCTCAGGCATTAACTAAGGTTGAGTGTCTGTGGTACAACTGTAAAAAGTTAATGAAATGAACTCCACATATAAAAATTTAATCGTATAAACAACGCATTTCGAACACGTAGTGTTCTTCCTCAGCCATTAATACCACGTACAACTGTTGTTGTACCACGTTAACTGTGGTACAACTGTTGTACCACAGACACTCACCCTTAGTTAATGCCTGAGGAAGAACACTACGTGTTTGAAACGCGTTGTTTATACGATTAAATTCTTATATGTGGAGACCATTTCATTATCTTTTTAGCATACACTACAGATAGTAGTATTATTTTTTTCTTTCTGAGGTAAAATGGATAAAGAAATAAAAGTCTCCACACAAATGAAGTTTTATTCAACAACAACAACGCTTTTCGAACACTTTGTCTTCCTGGTGATGAACACAATGTGTTCGAAATGCGTTGTTCTTATTGAATAAAACTTCATTTGTGTGTAGACTTTTGTTGGTTTATCTATTTTACCTCAGAATGAGTAAATACCACACAATTACGGATTGCACGACTAATGTATTAGTTTTTCGTTATATTCGTAATTTTTGTTTGATTACTTATAAGCAATTGTACACATTATCTAAAAATAGAATAATTTAATCAATTAGCTATTTCTATTGATAAAACTACTCGTAGTTAAATGAACGGTCTGCTCTGTTCTTGTGAAAACAATGTAACTCCGTCTAATCTTGCCATTAGTCATTTAAACTAAAGTTAATATCCTCCAGCTCATCTTTAGGATAAATGAAGAGAATGTTCATTAGAGTTGGCTTGTTTAGGAATAGTTTAGTCCCTGCGGAGTTTCACAAACTTTAGGACATCTCAAACTCATAATTGGTTGAATAAGTGTACTATTTATGCTTATTCACTCTTAATTATATGAATTACTGAACTGAAAAGCATTGTTTTCATTAGTAATTATATTATTAGTATTTAGCTTTATTGTTGGAGAAGGTTTTGCGAGGAAATGACACTGGGGGCTGTGAATGTGGGTCTACATGGGCGGGTGCGTGACACAGAGGCGTCGCTGGGACTGGTCGCTAGCTCAGGGTCGTATTCCAATCAATAGTTGAGGTAGGTTTGAGAAATCAAAACTGAAACAATATTCTATTGTCTTCTTTCTAGCTTACCTATAAAGGGCTTTAATATTCGTTATAAATTATACTTAATCAATCTTATACTGTTAATTTATATTCATTATATAACCAGCAAGTTTCTGATCAAGTTCATCATTTATAGTTGTTTTATATTATTAACATGGCAAACCGTCATACCTCGTACGATGATTTTGGAGTCGTTGGAGCGCTACACGCGTTGTCCATCTTCAATCGCAACTAAACCTACTTCAACTACTACTAACCTAACAACTACTAATAGGTCAGTTGCCGTTGAAGATGGACAACGTCCGAAAGCACTCCAACGACTCCAACATCATCGTACGAGGTATAACGGTTTGCCATATTAATAATATAAATCATACTAACCTCAGTGGTAATAATAATATGCATGTATTTATAGTTGTTATCCATTAACAAAGACATGAAAAAGAAATATTTAGATCAAATCAGGCATGCTGAAAAATACTTGTATGACTTATACCATTGTTATCCTACCCTCTCTTATTCTCAAAGTATCTTATCAACTATTAAGTTTCATTAAGGAACGATAATACATTTTCTCTTTTATTTATTTATTATTTTTTCATATTTCGCTAACTTAATTTAATTATAAATTGATTCCTGTCTACCTTATTCTCTGTGACCGAGTGCGCATGCGGCAACACTGTTAGTCTCCAACAGTCTGTGCTTTTAATTTCCCTATGTTTATTTTTCTACATTGATATATATATATATATATATATATATATATTATATATATACTTTTAAATAAAATACGATCTGAAATGGACAAATACAGTTCAATGTACATAAAGAAACATAGAGAAATTAAAAACACACGCTTACAGTCTCTAATTTTCGTTTGAACTGTCTTCAGGAGAGATAAGAGAGGGAAACTAATCGCACTGGTATAGAGGTCTCCAACCGTCTCTGTACCAGTGCGCTTGGTTTCCCTCTCTTATCTCTCCTGAAGACATTGTTGGTCAAACAATGATGTGTGTGCTTCTAATTTCTCTATGTTTTTTTATATAGTAATATATATATATATATATATATATATATATAACTAAAAAATGATTGATCGGGATGCGGTCAATCATTTTTTAGTTGTATATCTGTCACACGGTCGAGAAGTTATTAGTGTTTATATATATATATATATATAAATTTTTAAATTACACAAAGCACGACACAGAAAAGAGAATACAAAGAAAACTTACAGAATTCAATATTTCGAACTGTTGTTCGTCATCAGGAGAGTAGACTAGTAGAGAGGACGAAGTGAGAGAGATCTCCCCACGTCGAAGAACGGAGCGCGAATGAAGAAATAAAGAGTCAACCGAAGAGAGCAGCACTAGCGTAAAAAAGGAGCTAGGCACTAAACGTCGGAGAACGGAGAAAGCAAAAACAATAGATAAAATTATAAAATTAAAATTATAAATTAAAAATTATAAAAAGGAAATAATAAAAAAAAAATAAATAAATAAATAAAATAAAAAATATATATAATAAAAAAAGGAAAAAAAATATATAATAATAAAATAATAAAAAAATATATATATATATGAATATGAATATATAAGTTAAAAATAAAAGGAAAAACAAATAAAAGTTAACGCTTCTGATTTAAACCGGGATCTGATCGGGCCCCCAATAACCATATGTGGGCCTCCTCAGACGCTCTTAATGTCAAACTACGGTCATCAGTGGTCACTAGCTTAATGATTTGAACAGAAAAGCAGTCATTAAAAGAAAGGTTATGGCTGTTGGCATGGATAGCTACAGGAAGCTGTTTGCGCTGACCGACCGAAGCTCTATGGTTGTTCAAACGCTCATTGAGCTTGGTAGAAGTCATACCAATGTAGAATGCTCCACATTGTCTACAGTTCAGTCGGTAGACGCAATTCCTGGATGAGCAGGAGGTGTTAGGTGGGACGCGGAAAGAGTTGGTTGGTGAGGAGAAGAAAGGTGAAGGGTTAACTAAAGGACAGGTAAGGCAGAGGCGACGGCCGCATTTCTCCATACCAGCACGCACCACCCCAATCCCAGGAGTTTCAAGGGATCTGTGGGAAAACAGGTTTCCTAAATTGGGAGGCTTTCTGAAGGACAGGCGAGGGGGTTTTCGGAAGACGGAGGAGGTGGAGGGGGAAGAGGACAGGAGAGGAAAAATGTCCTTGATGATATTCCCGATCCTATGGACCCCAGGAAAGAAAGTAGTTACGAGGAAGGGAGAACTGTTGGGTTCAGCGGCAGTCCTAGGAAGATATTGATTGGTGGCAGGTATTAAGCGTTTATCAACAAACCTGGGAGAGTAGCCCCGCTGGACGAATTTCTCCCTAAGTTTGTCGATATGACACTGTCGTTGATAGAGGTCACTGCAAATACGGTGTATGCGGATGGAGAGGGAACGAGGTAGGGACTTTTTTGTGTGGGATGGGTGACAACTATTGAAGTGTAGATATTGTTGGGCATTGGTAGGTTTTGTGTGTATGGAGGTGGTGAAGGTCCTGCCGCTTAGGGACACTACTACATCTAGGAAGGTTAAGGAGGTATAGGAGAAGGAGTGGGTGAAATTGAGTGATGAACAGGAAGTTTTGAAGGCTTCAATAAAAGTTTCCAGAGAATCTTTGCCATGAGGCCATACGAAAAATATATATATATATATATATATATAGTATATAATATCAAGAAGGCCTTATTATTAAAAACTAAGTTTTTATTAGTCTAAATTATTATTAGTCTGAATTATTAGTCTGAAATACGTGCGCTTCGTTTCCTTCTCTTATCTCTCCTGAAGACGGTTCAACCGAAAATTAGATACTGTAAGTGTGTGCTTTTAATTTCTCTATGTTTCTTTATGTACATTGAACTATATATATAATATTGTTAAATAACGCCCCATATTTGGCTTGTATCTGTTTTTTACATAATTTCTCTAGTTTCCAGAATTCCTTCCTCATCTCTTCATTAAAACTATAAAGCTTATCACCAATATTGGTAACTGTAAGTGTGTTCTTTTGATGTCTCTATGTTTCTTTTTCTATATAAAACTATATTTGTCCATTTTGGATCGTATTTCCAACGAAAAAGTGTATATATATATATATATATATATATATATATACATATTGTATAATTCTGACGAAGACCGCTTGTTACGGTTTAAAGATCTTAGTCTTGTTTTCCCATTTGTTATTGTGGTTTGATCATTGATTGTTATTTCACGTGTTTATGTGAAATCTTTTTATATATATATATATATATATAATATAATATCAGAAGGCCTTATTATTAAAAACTTTGTTTTTATTAGTCTAAATTATTATTAGTCTGAATTCTAATGTCTCAGGTGTTCCTGAAATTAAGTTTAGCTTAAAAAATAAAAAAAATGTCTTAATAATCATTAACTCCAAGGAAGTTTTAATAAGAAAATATCTCGAGAAAGCCGTGAGAGCATAGAAGAAATACGCCTTCTCTTTGCAATCAATATCCTTTACCTATGCCAGCACAGTCTAACCTGACTACCTGGTAAAATATAAAAAACTAGCGACTTACCAGTAAGCTTTGCGCATGTCAACAACATATATTCATTATAATAACCTTTAACAAAATATGTGCGGTAACAATATTAATATAATTTTTGTTGTAGATTGAGTTAATCTATACATTACAGTATGAAATAGGGAAAAAAAGGAAAAGATCTTTCAACCAAATTACAACCAAAAATGTAAGACGAAATTGAACAAAATGGAAACAGACATCCAGTTTTTAAAAGCACACACACATATTATATATATATATATATATGTAAAGATTTCACATAAACACGTGAAATAACAATCAATGATCAAACCACAATATGAAAATGAGAAAACAAGACTAAGATCTTTCAACCGTAATAAGCGGTCTTCATCAGAGTCAAAAACCCAACTGATGATATATACATATTTTTATCTGAAAAAAATCACAAGGAATAAGACAGACAATAGTCATACATAGGACGATTACAATGATATCAGCAAAGTGTAGGTAGGAGTGACTAGAAGTCAATGAACTGGAATATGCTATTGAAGATTTTTGACAGGTTTTTCAAACCTAGCATTATTTTGGCATAACCTCTCGCGGCTTGATTAATTTTTTTTTGTGGTTAATGATTCTTGAGAAACTCCGGAGACAAAAACAAAGTTTGTGTCTATAGTGATTACTTTCATCCAAACCTCAAGAGGTTTACTTATTTAAAATTCACCGAGTTTGTAATTCTCTTGCTTTAGTCTCCACGGAGTAATCAGAATGGTTGGAGAAAATCAAGCAAAATGGATATTTGCGTTTAATCCTTTTAATCCTTTAGGAAGGTTGTGTGAGCTGCTTTACCTGTTCAAACCAATATAGTCGTTTAGGATTTTACTGAAACATCAACTTTCTCAACCATTAATAATAAACATTTAGCACTAATAATTTGTTTACATAAAAAATAATAATATTCTGTCTGAAACAAAACAAAAGTTTATAAATAGCTTTTGTAAAAATAATCCTCTTTTTATTGGGTACTATTTTGTTCACCGGCATTATCCTCAAAAAAGTATTACATTTCTAAGAATAAGTTTCATATAAAATTAATTTCTTTTTTAATTCATGAAGTCAATATCAAGGAATAAAAAACTCGCTTCTAGTAAATCAATCAACATGATTTTGGATCCTCTATTGTAAAAACAGTTAAAGTAAGTTTGTCCATTGGTATGATGACTTTTGTTAGAATATTTTACAACATCTCAATACATATACCTGACGATGATTTCAGTGAAATCGAAAGCTTGTAAGTAAAAATATATTATTGAGTAACGTACGAAATTATTTCCTCTCTCTTCGACAATTCCTTCACGAAATCACTCCCTAGCAAAGAAAACTAGTTAGATAACTAGAAAACACCAGAAAAAAGGTCGTGAATGCGGAAGCTGCCGTCTACTTTAATAATATATATATATATAAAAAGATTTCACATAAACACGTGAAATAACAATCAATGATCAAACCACAATAAGAAAATCGGAAAACAAGACTAAGATCATTCAACAGTAACATGCGGTCTTTGTCAGAGTCAAAAACCCAACTCTGACGAAAACCTTGGGGTTTTGACTCTGACGAAGACTGCTTGTTACGGTTGAAAGATCTTAGTCTTGTTTTCCCATTTTCTTATTGTGGTTTGATCATTGTATATATATATATATATATATATAACAATTAAAATAAGCAGTGACACATAAACTGAAACACAACAAAGACTCACTTTTCAATATTTCGACCGCCATTACGGTCGAAATATTGAAAAGTGAGTCTTTGTTGTGTTTCAGTTTGTGTCACTGCTTATTTTAATTGTTATCTGTCTTGCCGGACTGTTTTTCGTTTTTCATGGTATATATATGTAGATATATATATCTGCATGAAATGTCTTTCAATTATTATATTGTTGATAGTGCTGGTTGAATTGGGCAGGCTCCCTTCCTGGGATTATATAATTTAAAGGGATCAGAGGAGTTTCTCTTGTGTCTGGACTTTGAAGAGGTTCGCCAGCTGGGCTAATGAGATGCAGCAGTAAGTGAAGCGTCAAGAGAGAGAGTGAGTGTGTGTGTGTGTGTGTGTTGGCTTTTCATCAGTATTCGGCGAGGCTTTGCGCAGTGGAAAGTCTACTTGGCGTGGCAGTCCGGTGAGCCGGCTGCACCCCCCCCCCTCCCCCCCCAATGATCCTCAATTCACACCTTCATATGCCACGCGCATACATACACCTGTTGGAATCCAACACATCGGCGAAAACTCAATTGCTCCACAGAAAAAACCCGGAACTACTCAATTGCTTCAAACCTAATTTTTCCCTTTAAAGTGAACTACATCAAAAATTCTTCGCTCTTATTCTATAATCTCTATAATATTTTCTATAAAATTAAACCATATTTAAATATTCAAATTATAAACCGTTATAATAATAATTCTAAAAAAATAATTTATATTAGTAATATGGCAAACCTTGTCATATCTTGTACAATGATGTTGGAGTCGTTGGAGCGCTTTAGGACGCTGTCCATCGTCAATCGCAACTAACTAACATCATAATCGTACGAGGTATGACGCTTTGCCATATTACTCGTAATAATATAAGTCACACTAACCTCAGTGGTAATAATAATATACATATATAAAAAAATTAGTTCAACTTATTGGAACCCGCTAATAAGTTAATGCTCAAAGAAAATTGATAAAATTAGGTTTATTTTGACATCGTTACAGCAATATAGTCATTTGGGGTTGAAATATTTTGCTTAATGGTGAGAAAAATGTTAATTTTATGTACTTCATTTTTGTTTAGTTTTTGTATTTGCAGTATGAACATTGGATTTATTTCTCTTTCTTCAAATACACTTAATGTATTTCATATTCAAATACTTTTAATTTTGAAGTATTATATACTTATAAATATATCAGCCTACTTAAATTTATAAGTAGAGTTAAATTGATATGTGTAAACTAAAGTTCCTTTGTAAGTGTTAGTGGAAGTGAAACGAGGAGGATGTTGACTGAAGTAAATAGCAGAAAAAAAAAGTGCAACAAAGACGAAGATTTGTAGGAAGGCGCAAAAATTATTCAAGCGTGTTTAAAGTATTAGTGTCCTTTGCTTTATAGAGAGTTCAATCAAAATACATTATCCTTTATCAGAAATTTATATTTTTTTTAAAAAAAAACCTCTTTTTTAATTTTTTTTTACTTTTTTATTCTTTTAACTTTATATTAAAACAAGATATTCTTGTATTATTTTTTCCGTTCTGAAATCCAGGTAACCTGATAATTATCAGTATAGTCAAAACCTGACCGTTATCACAAAAAAGAATTCTTGTTTTTGTTGAGTATTCTCTTGATATGAGATATGATAAAATTTTCCGTGATTTTTGTATTTTTTGTTTGAAACATATCAATTTTAAATTGTAGTTATTTTGCCTTTTTGTTTTTCTAAATTTTTTAACATCCATAGCAGCAAAAATAAATAACTTATAGAATTTATTTTTAAGGTTAATATCATTTCGAAAGTCTAATATTCAATCGAAATATTCTTTTTTTTAAATCATTAGTTGTGCAATCCGTAATTGTGTGGTATTTACTCATTCTGAGGTAAAATGGATAAACCAACAAAAGTCTCCACACAAATGATGTGGAGTATTAATGTATATTAATACACATTATATTGATACACATCATTTGTGTGGAGACTTTTGTTGGTTTATCCATTTTACCTCAGAATTCTTTTTTTTAATATTTCCATATTTACGATGAAGTTAGTCATCTATTCATATTATTTTTAAACAAAATGTGCAGTAAATAAAATTGATGAAATAATTTGAAATATATGTAGCCATATAATAATCTCTTATCACAAGGAAAGAGAGTTTTTTCTTACAAAATAAAACCCTTCAAGGTATTTACCTAAAATTCTGTTTTAGATTTTTGTAATTTACCACAATTTCTTTTTTACTTTACTATAAGTAAAGTATAGTGATCGTGAAAAAAAATTATCTCGAGATTTTGACGGAATTATATGTTTTGAGGTGGTTAGAGGTGGTTTTATAAAGTCGTTTTATGATGTTTTTGTGCCATGTCTGTGTGGGTGGGTGCGTGGGCAGGTGGGTGAGTATGTTTGCATTGCTTGTTACCACCTTTTGATATTTTACACAAAATTGAGCCCCATAGTGTAGATGATCCCTATTGTTGAAGAAGAATTATGCATAATGGGAAAGTCACTTTTTTTGCCAAAAACCGTTTTTTAGAAAACATTTTTTTATTTTTTATATCTTACTAATATTATTTGATTAGTTTTTCTTTAATAATCAATATAATAATAACATTCTAATGTTGATTAATGGTCTTTTGCTTGTTTGCACAACAGTGTTGTCAATCAAGAGCAAAGTTGACGAATTAAAAAAAAAATACACTAAAATAAGAGACAGTATCTTATTCCTTGAGACTGAAATTTAATGTTGCTAATGTAATTTTAGTTTTCCAATATTAAGAATGTATGGATTAAAGCACGTTCAAACTTTGGAATACCATGTGTTCCTTTTTCAAAAAAGTTTCTTTTAAATATAAATATTTCTGTTATATTTCTTTTGATAATACATATTTTTTGATAATTGCTATTATAAATTTTTGTATTAAGAATATTTCAAATTTCTTGTCCCGCATGGAGCAATATTTGCATATTTACAGATAAAACTTGGAAGAACAGCATATTTACAAATTTATATATTACTATTTTTACTTTACTATAAGTAAAGTATAGTGATCGTGAAAAAAAACGATCTTGAGATTTCATTTGTCTTAAATATTTCATGGCGAAGGAGGTCAGATTATATGCATCAGTGGTGTGATATACAAAAATAAGCATATATATTGATAAGTGAATCTATCACTGTCTGTACTACCTCCACGAATGAAAGGCTAATAAACATCTCCCATTCAGACATTTATATTATACCTAAATGGAACATTATTTATTATATACCCAAGAAGTATGACATTATGTTGACTTACAGTAAAGTTGAGTGTAGGCCACTTCAGATTCTTTTTATTTTATTTGTGAGATTGATACTGAAATTGTTCTTCGATAATAATTTAAACAAATGAGAAGAAAGATCGATGAATATAATTTGTAACAATAAATGTTGCTACTTCTGAGGTAAAATGGATAAACAAACAAAAGTCTCTATACAAATGAAGTTTTATTCAACAACAATAACGCGTTTCGAACGCTTTGTGTTCATCATCAGGAAGACACCTGAAGGTTTGGTCCAGTAAAAACAACACACTGGTGAAGAGAACCAGTGAAGAATTGTTTTCACTGGACTAACCCTTCAGCACCACATCCTTGGTGTCTTCCTGATGATGAACACAAAGTGTTCGAAACGCGTTGAATAAAACTTCATTTGTGTGGAGACTTTTGTTTGTTTATCCATTTTATTTCAGAATGAGTAGATACCACACTATTACGGATTGCACAACTAATGATTTAAATGTTGCTAGCTTATTTACATTTAAATAAGGTAGATGTACATGTAATATCCCTCAGTTAGAACAAATATCGACCGCGGTATTAATGGATGAAACTAGAAGTAATATGTTCCGAGGAACTGAGATCAATAGACATTATTAATAGGAAGGGTTTTAATAAAAAAGTTACCCTTTCAAATCTTACAGTAGCATTGCAATTTATATTAAATAGATATACTGTTAAAAGGTTTTACTTGAAAGACTGCGAATAGCAACATGATAGTAGGAGTTTTAGTGTGGGTAAAACGCTGGAGATAGTATTGAAGGATAATAGGAATAAGCCAGTGTAGGAAATGCTGGACTTGAGACCCTTGTCTGTATCGAACTCCTTGGAAACAAGACCAGCATCTTGTTATCAAAGTTGTTGAAGCTTGTCTTACTTAAATGAGAGTTACTTTAGGCAACACTCCAAAACTCAAGCAGTTTTGCGTTATTCCTAACCCCAAGCAGTATTCAACATTAGAATGCTATTCTCTTGGCCAGTGGCGCGGCAAGGGGTAGTGGCGGGTCCACCGTGGGTGGCACGTGTGCCAGGGGGCGGCATTTAAAGGGTGTAAAAATAAAAAAAAACAGAAAAAAATTGAAATCATAAAAATATAATAAATAATAATATAATATAATAATATTATAATAATATTATTTTATAATATTATTATAATATAATAATTATATTATAATAATAATATAAACATAAATAATATAATATAATAATAAATCTTTAAGCTAACAAAAGATCTGATATTTGACATAAAAAAATGAGTTTTTAAGATCGTAATTGTTTTTTTATGTTTTATATGTGTAATACTGATCTTAAAGGATTTTTCAACTGTAATACATATTAGCAAATTAAAAGTAAATGCATTTTAAATTTTTCAAAAATATTTTCTTAAAGTGGTTGAATGTTTCTTATATTTGTGTTGCGTAGCCAGTTAATTTAAGTTATATAGATCAAATAATATAAACAATATTATTTATTTCCAAACTTGATTCTTCAATTTTTCAAAAATGAAGAAGAGACAATAGTCTCTAAACTATTGTCCTTTCCTCCACTTTAAACTCTTTAAAAAAGCCATTCTTCCCTCTCACTCCTTTGAACCCCTTACCATGATTTTCCTTCATCTTATGTTTCAGTTGGGTTTTTGACTCTGAGGAAGACCGCTTATTGTGGTTGAAAGATCTTAGTCTTTTTTTTTCCATTTGATATTGTGGTTTGATCATTGATATATATATATATATATATATATATATATATATATATATGAAGTAATTAAATGAAACGGTCCACCGGACTTTCAGATAAAAACGAATTAAAACGAATGTAGCACACAGATAAGCAAAGGAATAACTCACTTCTATCTTTCGACGATCGTCGTCATCAGGAGGCGAAGATTACCGGAGAAAGTCAGGACTCTTGGCAGCCGGATGACGACAATGGTCGAAATATAGAAGTGAGTTATTCCTTTCTCTATCGTGTGCTTCCTTCCTTTTAATATTATATATTATTTGTTTATATATATACACGAGCAGTAGAGATAAATTGATTTAATAGGTATAAATTGTATGAGCCGTGAATGTAGAGAATATAAAGATCTACATGAAATCGTACAAACAGTTATAAGGATAGAGTTAATAAGGAATTATTGATTGAGTTAAACATATTAACTATAAATATTTTTATACATAATTCCCTTTGGTGGAAACTAAAGATTTCTTAATAATATTAATAGGTATTAATAAGATTAATAGTCATTGACCGAATAGAATTTTAAATCCTTTACCTTGAATTCAGTGAAATTTTTAGTTCACTTAATATGTAACCTCAATTTCATTAAATTATCGGACTAGTATACTGCTTGCTTATTATGGCTGTGTCATGCCTCCCTGCTAAATGAGTCAGCAGATTTATTAATTTGGCTTGTAGTTTTACTTGTAATTATATATATATATATATATATATATATATATTAATATATATATATATACTAAAATTTTTTTATTTATTATTTTAAAAATTTTTTATTTTTTTATTTTAAAGTTTTATATATATATATATATATATAATATATATATATATATATATATATATATATATATATATAGTTAGCTTCAGCTACTCAAAGAGACTACTTCTGACCGATGACGACGAATGTTGAAATATCGTTGTGTCTTTTTTCTGTGTGTTTTTATCAACATAAAACATGTATGTTATATATATGTATATATATATATATACCATGATAAACGAAAAACGGTCCGGCAGGACAAATAACAATTAAAATAAGCAGTGACACATAAACAGAAACACAACAAAGACTCACTTTTCAATATTTCGACCGTAATGGCGGTCGTCCTCAGGAGAAGAAGTGAATTGACGGAGGGACGACAGTCAACTGAGTTCAGTTGACATTCATTCAGTTGACTGTCGTCCCTCCGTCAATTCACTTCTTCTCCTGAGGACGACCGCCATTACGGTCGAAATATTGAAAAGTGAGTCTTTGTTGTGTTTCTGTTTATGTGTCACTGCTTATTTTAATTGTTAATATATATATATATATATATATATATATATAGTTCAATGTACCTAAAGAAACAGAGAAATTAATAGCACACACTTACACTCTCAATAATTAATTTCTCTATGTTTCTTTTATGTACATTGAACTGTATTTGTCCATTTCGGATCGTATTTTCATCGAAATATATATATAATATATATATATATATATATATATATATATATATACATATACATAATTATATATATGATCAAACCACAATATGAAAATGGGAAAACAAGACTAAGATCTTTCAACCGTAACAAGCAGTCTTCGTCAGAGTCAAAAATGCAACTGATTTTTGACTCTGACGAAGACCGCTTGTTACGGTTGAAAGATCTTAGTCTTGTTTTCCCATTTTCATATTGTGGTTTGATCATTGATTGTTATTTCACGTTTTATTTGAAATCTTTATATATATATATTGATATTATATCTGAGTGTAGGTATAATCTAAAGAATTTCGAAATTCTTTAATATTTCACTTTTTTTGTAAATTACATTCCAGTGTCTTATAATTTATTTTGTAGAGTTTTGTGTGATCTTCTTTACGAAATTTCAAGAAAATAATATAAATTATAAAGAAGTTGATTCATCAATTTATGAATTTTTAAGAATATTAAAACACAATTAAGTGTATATAAAAATTATTCTGAAGTTAAAAAAAAGGAGAACTTAGATTATGAAGTTATTCCTTGAAATACCTGCTATGAAGGTTATGTAAATTACCTTGGGTAAAAGTTTAAATTTTGAATAGCATTACAAAGGAAATTTGGTTTGAGTATTTGCGAAATGCATGAGGGCAGTGTTTGTTATGATGTTAATGCTATGTTGAGCAGTCAAGATGAAGGGAGGCTCATGAATGTGTAACTCTATGCTACCGAGCATTAGACCAGCAGCCTGGCCCCACAGTCCAGATAAATATTTTAGCAACAATTTTACTTAAAACCCTTGCCTTCTAGCTCACATTTCGAATCTTAAACCTTGCTTCTTCAAATATAATCACTTAAACTAGCATTTATCTTATTATATTATGTTTAATAAATGAAATTTATGTTTTGGAATTTTATGAATTTTTGTTCATGTTCAGACATGAACATCGATGACAGATGTTTGAAAAAGTCTTTCCAAAAGAATGGACACAGTCCTAGTAAGGTAGTTGATTCACTTACAATGTGTATTTAATGACAATTCATGTGTACTTAGCTCAGGTCATGACTTGACGCATACGTCTATGTGGTAATGTCTGCTTTATAAGAATAAGCCCTCGGAGTCTATAGAATAGTGACGTGCAGTCAAGAGAGGCAGAGGAGGTTGAGCATGTAATAAAATACACAAGTATGAATACTTGTCCTCTGGACTATGATCGTGGTGTGTTTCCTAATATATTTTGATTATTTTATAACAAAAATCGCAAAAAAAGTCTGTACTTGCTACTTAAGTAAACGGAGTCATCAGGAGGTGAAGAGTCCCGCAGGAAGGCAGGATATATATATTATAATCTTTAAATATATAAAGATTTCACATAAATACGAGAAATAACAATCAATGATCAAACCAATATGAAATGGAAATCCAACTGAGTTGGGTTTTTGACTCTGACGAAGACCGCTTGTTACGGTTGAAAGATCTTAGTCTTGTTTTCCCACTCAAAATTCGAAAAAACGATCCAAACTGGACGCAAATCAGTTCAAATATACGGTTCAACCGTATGTTCAAAAAACCGTATATCTGTTCAAAATTAGAGACAGTAAGTGTGTTTGTTCCTTAGTTCTGTGTTTGTGATTTACCGTAAACGTTTGTTGTCGTTTGTCCTTTTGGATCGTTTTCCTTTTTACAGTATATACATATATATGTATCAGTGGCGACTCCTGACCTTTTTCTTTAGGCATGCAATTTTCAAAGAATAAAAGAAATACAGAGAAATACCCTTCTAATTCTCATGTTCAGTCTTTTCATGTTGCACAAAAGGATAATGATGTATTAAAAACATTTTATGGGGATTTGAATCAGGTTTTATTTGGAAATACTTTTAACATTAACTTTTATTAACCAATACAATAAAAATAGGCAAAAAATGTTTTTATTAAAGAAAGAGATACACAATACATCATTTGAATAAAAACTTCTTGCAAAATTCTTCGATAACAAAACCATAAAACTTCTCTCTATCTGCCATGAAATCTTTAAGTAAATGTCTTTCAATTGAAATTAGGGATAAATTAGACAATCGCTCTTCACTTTGGGAGCTTCGTAAATAACTTTTAATTCTTTTGAGGGCAGAAAACGATCTCTCAACACTTGCTGTTTTTATGGGAATAGTCATAACCAAATTCATGAGTTTATAAATTTCCGGAAGACCTGTGTGCAAATCACTTTCCAGTATGTATTTGAGGAGCTCAGCAAGCCTGAGTTGCAGTGTATGCAAACTTCGTTCTTGTTTCTCTTGGCAATTAAGAACATTTTCATTAACCAGAAATGATAAGAGTAAACCCCTGCATTGGGAAGCTTAGCGCAATCATAGAAAATGGTTCCTTAGCGTGTAGTGGAATAAAAAAAAAAGGGGTTCCTTTAAATATTTCGAGTCTCGAACATTTTGGTTTCTTTAAAGATGAATTCTATGCATGCAATTCATGCGTTGCATTCCCTGAGAAATCGCCACTGATATGTATATATAATTATATAACGAGTTCAATATCGAAAAAGTGTAAAGCACAGAGTAAATCCTCTTGCAAACTCAAATTTTCGGACAACTCGTCTTCAGGAGAATATAGAAAGGGAGACCAAGCACGTTATAGACGCCCAACCTCAGCTACGACGAAGCCAACATATTATGACGGGTTCGCTTACTACCGCGTCAGACCATAACTGTCCCCATGGTACGAGTATGTTCAAATTTAGTATGCATTGGTGTGATAGAGTCCCTCAAGGCTTCTTCTAATTCGACCATTGGATTAAATGATTTAGACAGTCATTTTCAGCTTTCAACGTTAGAACGAGTACTCCAGGTTATCCTCTTTGTTTGAAAAAATATTGATTTTTCATTTTAAATTTTGTAACCCCATTTAATATTATCATAGAAATATTGGAGTAGACTTATGTATAAATCTAGAACCCTTCAAGTATTAATATGTTTGTTACCTAACCCTAGTTTTATAAGTGCATTTGATTGTATTAGTTCCACACCTTGGATTTTATTGTGTGTCAGTTATCAGTTATGTTCCTAATTTTAATTCGCATAATAGTGCAAATGTGGATAATTCAACTATTTTTTCCCTATTTTTACATTTTTTTTATTTATTTTTCTGAACTGAATCTACAGTGACCTTTAAACATGACTTTCAATAGGTGAAAAGGCTCAAGGTTAGTAGATGAAATAGTGGTTTAATTAAAGTTAATTTATTTAGGGTTCCACAAGAGATTAATTTAAAATCGGAGGTTTTCAGTTGATACGAGCATTTGAAATTAACACGTGTAGTGGAGAAATTGAATGAAAAGTGATGTGTCCGCATCATTAAGTCTATCAATCACTTGGTTTAGGTATTTGATAGGGCGTGGTGGGGTGTGTCTTTGTGAGTATCCACAGAGACATGCCTTCTAGGACAGGCCCGACCCATTTATCAAAGCCAGTCTCTGGTGAAATTCATAAACCTCATCTGCCCTATTTCCAGTAAAGGTCTTTACAGCTTTTCCTCAAGCCGTATTCAGATCTTGCGATTCAAGGTTTCTCTGTTGATAATCTTAAAACACGATGTCAACTCTCCAGTCACTTTACTCGTCGTTTCAATACCGAGGGGTTTCAGTCAAATAAATACGAATTCAAATCTTATAAATTAATTTAATTTTATCGTTCTATTAAGTACTTACTTTTATGATGCGTAAAATACTGTTCTTATATAAATTACGTAATGATTCTTTCCTTGGACATCAATTATACTGGTCAACGAAAAAAATATATGTCATGGTGCCTTAAGTTTTTACCTAATTTAAGGGTGCTGATTCGAGAAATGCTTTCGCTTTTCCTCTATCATGTCTAGTTTTTCTGCTATGGTATACCCTCTCTGTAGGAAAGCGATAGCTACTATAAAGAAAGGCAAATCGAAGAAACAATATTTTTGTTTAACTTTAAAAAGCATATTCATTATTATCACCAAAATATTTGCAATACGTATTATACAAATACGTAAGCAATATATTTGGATTTCAGCGTATATTCCCTGCAAATATAGCAAAACACATTTGGTTTGTTTAAGGAATGTCGTCTAGGAGAGGATGTAGCCATGTTTCATTTTTACCCCAAAAATCTGCAAATCATGTAAAAGCTTTAAGGTTTGTGATGCCATAATCATTTAACATGGATCACAATACCAACCTCAATTATAATTATGACGCTAGAGTGTATGTAGAAATATGCCTAATTGTAATGTAAAAAAGGTATTAATTGTAAACATCTCAATAACTTGAACTGATGAGAAAAAATTAGTATGATTTTCGGAAACCTTGAGGACCAAAAAAAGTGTTGACCAGTGTTAACCAAGGATTCTTTTATGTCTTGTTATTAATGAATCTCTTTCTAGAGACTCATTGTCTCTAACATTTAGAGACTTGTTAGAGACTCTTTTTATACAACAATGTAAGGGCTGGCGTTGGAGTCTCGATGTCTTGGGTCAATTTTAAAGTGTATTTTCTTGTATCTTCTACTCCCAAAGATAGGAAATCTCAGTCCTTACAGTGTTCCGTACTTTACAATACCTCTAACCACCTCTAACTATGGTGACTTCGTCTCATCGGTCTAGGGGTGGATGTACCTAGTACTGGCGTCCCCGTTCGCAGAGGTATGCTGCGCAGCCAAGCAAACAGTGCAGGGCAGGCTGTCCCAAGCGCGGCCCAGTAGCCAGTCCGGCGGCGTTATTTTAGGCTTAGCTGTTCTGGTGTTTCATGAACGGGCGAACGCCCAGCTTGGAATCCGTCCGGGCGGTACGGGGTGGTAGCCTCTCGCTTGCGAGTTCAAAAGGTTTTCCAAAGAGGGTGTCTAGATGGTAGCCTTGTGCAGCACCACTTATGGTGGGTCTTCCAAACTGACACCCAACTGACCCTTTCTGGACAACGTGCACCCCACCATCTAAGTCCCCCGCACGCAATAAAGGGGCAGCGAGAAGTGGAGACAGGTGGTGTTTTAGTCGGTACACTGGCTTGCCAGGAGTCCGACACTCCCAACTTGAGGGTGTAATCCGAGCACACTCAATTGGGGTGCATAAAGCATTTCACCACCGACTCCTCCTTTGCCACAAAAAAAATATAGCCAAATGCCTTCGCTGCTGCTTATCTTCATACCCTGGCTCTTCGCTGCCGTCTATCTCAGATAAGCCTGCCACTACTTTGTCTCGATTTAGAGTTTTATTTTCTTGCTCCGTACATTCAGCAGCTCACCAACTTCATCTTGCCTTCTTGTTCTGCTCTTTCATTTATTTAAAGTAATATTAGCTGTTTTGTTATAAATTTTATTCTTTTATTTTTTTATTATTTAATTAATTTTATTTCTCGAGAATTCCTTTTTCTTCTCTATCTCCCTTCCTCGATATCTGTTTTAATTCATTTTTTACAGTCCTTCAGACAATAATTATTAGAAACAGATAGTAAAATTTCATACAAATCGGCGTACGGACTCTCCTGCAAATTAATTTTAAAATTTCGAGTTTTATTTGGTTTAGAAAGAATTAATTTCAGCCAAGGCCAGCCTAGGGCTGATCAAGGAGTGCCTTATCGCCGTGCGCCTACCCTTCTTATCGGAGCTGCTCACCCTCGTCAACCATCTGTCATCTACCTCTGGCTCCCTTTTTTCAAATTATTTTTTCAAATAATTATTTATTCTATTTTATTTTATTTAAACTCTTTTCTTTAATTAAGCCCTCAGAACTAAAGTTAGAGATCTCTTGAATGAATTCAGATTGCCTTTAAGACTCTATTAAATTAGGTTTTCCACACCAACAGTCAGAAAGTAATTAATTCAACTTGATATATTATTTGTGAAACCAAAGTGAATATAACAATTTAATACATTATCAACTAACCAACGAATAAATTACTTAGCCTTTTATTAAGTAATGTTAAAAAAGATAGCCATCTACATGAAATCATGTAGATTTAATATAGTCAATGAATACAATGTCTGAAGTTAGTATGAACACTGAACAAGGTTGCCAGATAATTCATCAGCCACCTCCAAATAACTTGAACTGACATTAAACGTTTCACATGTGAAACGTTTACTTATATTACTTTATATAATATAAATATATAATAATTATATTTATTTTATGCATAATTATTTTATAGTTATATTGCTGGATTCCCACTGTAGAAAAAAAAGATAAAGTAGGAAGCTTGAGTTTCTTAGGGCGCAGTTTTTATTTTGATATGTATATTTCGGCCACCGGAGTATACCAACTTTATAGACAAATTAAATGAAAATCATACTGTGGTATGCGGTGCTCTGATGGAGGGGATAAAATACTACCGACAGAGCTTCAGGGATTTACCCCTGTATGATACTTGTACTAAGGAGAAAGAAGTCCGGAGACTATCCTCCGGAAGCTCAGAGGGTCCAAAAGCGCTAACTAGTGGGAGCCAACCTCCCACAAGTGCACCTAAGGACCGGTAGAAGACTGTCCCGAAGAAGGACAAAGGAAATCACTTTATCCCGAAACATAGAGCATTATCAATTATGGTTTATGCAGATTCTGCAAAGAAGAGGAAGAAACAAACACCGTTTTGCACCTGCTGGCTGACTGTCAGGGAACTTTGCTGCACAGAGGTAGGTGCTTCAGGCCACTCAACAAAACCATAGAAAAACTTTTACTGCTGGACCCAGTAAAAGTGCTGAACTTCTTGGAGTCATTGAAGCTAACTGCTGGGTACTTTAGTACAGAAGGGGGGAAGTACAATAGTTTCTAAGACACAGTGCTATAGTCACCCTCAAATAATAATAACAAATGAAAATCAACTTCTCTTCAGTCATATCTGATTTGATAACCAACCAACAACTTATACTTGTAACCTAATAACTTGTTATCAATATTGATATCATCTCCAACATTATTGCGTAACGGTATTACTGAAAATCATCTTCAACTGGTAACATTGGTGGATTTCATTTACAGTATATTGATTGATAATCTTGGATTGTATGGAAAGGAGCAGAAATAATCTAAAGATTTTAACTGGTTTTCTAACGGGTCTCTGCAAACTTAATGGACATTTGCGAAAAATGGGCATTATCAATGATGGTTTGTGCAGGTTCTGCAAAGTTGAGGAAGAAACACCGCTGCATCTGCTGGCTGATTGCCAAGCCTGTACTACACAAAGATAGATGCTTCGGGACACTCAATAAAACCATAGAAGAGCTTTTACCATTGGACCCAGCAAAAGTGCTGAGCGTCTTAGAGGCGTTGAAGCTGACTGGGTTGCTATAGTACAGAATGGGGGAAAGTACAATACTTCTTAGGACACAGTACTACAATCACCTTCAACAAATAAATAAATAAAATATTGTTTGATTCATCCATGAAACTGACAAAGAGACCAAACTACCTCCATCAATCGATTCCTACATGAGTGACTCCTGTAAATACTGAATCTGTAAAAAACAGGTCAATTCAAGAAATCTTTTCATTCCATTCTTTTTTCCTCTGATGTAGATACTCAATATCCTAAATGAATTTTATTTTTTTCCTTTCTTGTACATTTATTGTATTATTCTGTAATATTCATTTCATCGTATTAAATAATTATTTACAAAACTTAATCTTAATGCAAACTAATTTGTTTATACTTCTTAAAAAATCTGGGTAAAGTCTCAGATTGCATGCGACACTTCTAGTTTCTTCTCTGCTAGTCCTTAATTGATGGTTGACTGTTCTTGCACACTAATACAAAAGCTGGCACTGTTAATATTTATATCTACTTTTTCTGATTTCTCTTGGTTTGTAAGAATGACTTGTTTTTTGATTGTAATGGTGAATGATTTTGTACATATGTACTGAACAGAGTTTTAGTTGGAGAGTGATTTTATCGGATATTGAATTACCTCGTTGTTCTCTTGTGGTTCGGTGGTCCAATTTGAAATAGATTCAAACACTGTTATGTTGAGTCAGCTTAAAACATTTACGATATGGAAATACATCAATTCTATATCAAAATAATGAAGCAAATACAATAGCTTTTGCCGTTCCATTGTCAAATCCAATGTTTTTACACTAAATTTAAAATAAA
Source organism: Hermatobates lingyangjiaoensis (assembly GCA_026182355.1). Classification (NCBI taxonomy): domain Eukaryota; kingdom Metazoa; phylum Arthropoda; class Insecta; order Hemiptera; family Hermatobatidae; genus Hermatobates; species Hermatobates lingyangjiaoensis. Next base: position 454,323 of record JAPFBL010000420.1, read on the forward strand.
TAAAGAATTCATTACTGAAATATTATTGATGAGTTCAATTAAATAAAATATTTATTACTTTCTAAATAAATAATAACTAGCTGTTTCAGTGATAATAGAACTTTGCCTTATATCATTTGTTATGCAATTTTTTAGTATGAATACTTCAAGTATTTTAATATTATTCTGTTAATTTACTTGGTGTACAAGCAAGACGGTGGCACTTAGAGGCGTGTAGAAGTTTGTTTTGAACATGTATAATTATAAACTTCCACCTTTAGTAGAGTTCTAGAGGCGAATAGTGTGACACATTTGCTGTGGATGAATAACATTATCAGTGTGTTTATACATGGGGTGACTAAATTTCACTTCGTGTTTCTAAGAGGCAATAGCTTTGTGTCCTTACTGAGGGACGGAGCTCTTAACATAATCAGTCTCACAGATGAAAGACATAACATCATGATCAAGATTTGATAATACGATGTTTAATAGTAAAAGCAAGCACGCTAACTCTTGACCACATACGACCTCTGAGGTATACAAAGTAACACATTTCATTATATGAGCCAGCTATACAAATCATCATTTATTATGAACATTTCTATAAAAACAGCAGGACACAAACAACTAGAAACATTGATAAATATTTATTATTAATTCTATCTTTTTTTCAACCAAGACCACTCCATTCGAAAAATTCGACCAATATTTATTATTGATATACCTTCTCGACCACTGATTCTTACAATTCAAACCGGTTTGCTTGAGGATTTGATCAAAAGAATTAACTACTGATCATAAGGCGATGTTTCGAAAAAAAAATTTGGCATTTTGAATGCTTTTTTCTTAAGAAAAAGTATTTAAATTTTTAATATTTAATTATTTTAATATTATATTATTAATATTAATTAATATAATATTAAAATTAATTAATTAATTTTAATATTTAATTTTTAATAAGGCGAAACTTTGGCTTATAATCAGGAGTGGTTAATTCTTTTGATCAAATCTTCAAGAAAGCCAGTTTGAATTTTACGTTATAATTATTAAGAGTAGTACTTTGAGATGGTCAAGTAGACAATGATAGAGAAAAAGAGTTTTGAATTGCGAATACACGTTTGTGTCGTCCTATTCTTATTGGTAATAAAATTGAACTGTTCATAAGCTTACCTCCGTTTTAGGGTAAAAAGATAATGAAATGGTCTGCACATATAAAACTTTTATGGTATAAACAACGCTTTTCGAACAGGTAGTGATCTTCCTCAGGCATTAACTAAAAAATGCCTGAGGAAGAACGCTAAGTGTTTGAAACGCGTTGTTTATACCATAAAATTTGTGTATGTGGAGAGCAGTTCATTAGCTTTTTACCCTATAATGAGTAAATACCACATAATGACTGATTGCACTACGTTCGAATTACTTCCGCTTGTTGAAACCACACTACAACTACCACACTATTCTTTACTACCAACTGAAATGACGAAAAATCCCTTGTCAAGTACTGGAACAGTTTTCGTTTTTATACTCAAAGCAATGAGTATGCAAGCTGAGTGAATACTTGTTCTGCTTTTTATAGTAAGTCCCGATCAAAGTATGAAACATATTTCATTAAAGTATTGTCTTTTGTTTATCTCACCGGCCTTTGACTCAAAAACCAGTTTTTAATAAGTTTATAATCGACTCTTTTATTATAAATATTCAGTCTCATAATTTACATATTTCTATTATTTGGTTTAAGAAAAATAAAATTAGCTATACGCTGTTTTTTTGTTTACCAAAAAGTGAAATATTGAATAATTTTAAGATAATACTGTTTAAAAAAAATTGTGTTATGCACCAGTTAAATATATTAAAATGTCAACAAAGCTTAGAGATATGCAATTCGGAAATGTAGGTTCAAGATATTAGTATAGCAATGTACTTTTTAAAGAACTCTTTTTCATTTCAACATAACACACAAAAAACATGAATTCATCGATGACACATACATATATTGGCAATATTTATCCCAAAATACATTATTAAAAGAATTGAATAATATTATTCCCAACTGATGTATTTGTGAAATTGTACGGAAACATGATGGTATATTTTAATTATATATCCATTAAATAACAGTTATCTACAAAATTGTATTTTAATGAACAATTATTTGTTGTATACTTGTTAGGTTTTTTATTTTTTATATGTATAAATATGTAATATATCTTCTGCATAACTCATGCGTATCAGTCTAATAGATTTAATTTAATAGATCTAATAGATTTTGTGTTTGATTTTGATATAATTCTATGATTTATGCTTATTTCTAGTAGTCATTTCAAATAGTAATGGATTCATTAGTTTCACGTGTATCATTAATGTTTGAAATATTACCAGCAGTAATTACGAACTATGTTATAATGACTAAAGGGCACTTGCCCACTGAGGATATTCACACGCATGACATATTGCTGGTACATTTCATCTGAGAATTGAGACCTACCAACGACCAACGATTCTTTCCGCGAACTGTTGTGCACGTTGTAATTAGCAGTTCCAGGTCACGGACCTACTACTGCTGAATTATTGTCCTGTTGTGGTTGTGGGGTCAGTAAGTAAATGTCTGTACATTTTTCTTTTTTTTTTTTATTTGGTTCGTCCGTTTACGTCATTTCGTGGTCGTTTGGTCTCATTGTGTCGTGTCTTGTCAGTCTTTTTCAAGGGTTTGGCCTTCTATTTTAATAACAGCTTCTAATGTGGATGTGTTTGGGGAATTATTTGGGATAGGCTTTGGATAAGGGGGTTTGATCAATACACAATGTCGTTATTTGACTATTTATTCTTGAACTTCATTTAGTGATTGAACAAATAATTGGATGTACTGTTAAGGCAATCATTATGGGTCAGGTTAGCTCGGTGGTTAATGTACTCGCCTCTGGGATGGTAGTCCGAGGTTCAATCCCCCACCTGGCCCTCGATTTATTCACGTGGGAAGTGAATAAATCTGAGTGCGTTGTTCCTCGGAGAGGACGTTAAGCCGTCGGTTCCAAGCCACTACGATGTCACGTACTTCCCTACTCGTTAAAATGCACTTGAGTTAGGTACAATATAGAATCTGTAGAATCACTGATCAAAGAAACAGCCGGTAAACGCCTGACGTTATCACCCGCTAAGGGATCAGGTTAAAAAGTAAAAAAAATAAGGCAATCATGAAACGATGTATAATTCAAAAAAATATTTACAAACATTTTAGTTATTTTATTTTGGATGGTTTTAAGAAGTAGAGTAATGCATGTATTGATGTGAAATATATTCTGCCTGGTTATTTTAAAGTTTAAAGGCTATAGCTAAAATATTAAAACGATTAAGAAGTCCATATTGTATTCTGAAAAAGTATAAATATTTAAATTATTCAAATGATAAAATACCAGGGGTATTTAAAATACCTGAACAAACGGTCTTCGTCAAAGTCTAAAACCCAAACGTTTCAAAATAAACTATAGGTACACAGAAAATAGAAAATCATATTTACAGTTTCTAATTGTCAGTTTAACCTTCATCAGAAGACAGAGGTAGGAACACAAAGCTAAATTGCGAAGCGATGGTTGGAGACGTTTCTCTTCTCTCTTGATGATGGTTAAACCGAAAACTAGAGACTGAAAGCCTGTTTTTCATAAATATGAGTTTTCATATGAGTATTACCTTGAAGCAGAGCCTAACCTCCAGGACACTCATAAACCCGCCAGCTACTATGCAAAGAAAGGCTTTGAAACTGATTTTGATAATTCAAAAGGATTTATAGTTTAAAAATATTTCACTTTTACTGTAAAATTACTTTACATATATTCATGTTATTCATGTTAAACAAAGTGATTTCAATAAGTTTAACACAAAAGCCACTAATTGGTGGTCAATACGAGAATAATAAATTGGCTAAATAAAACAAGGCTTGGGTCACCTTTTTTTTTTAAAAAAAAATCCCTGTATAAATTAATTTCTAGATCTTACTGATATGGTTGTAACATTTTATTGGACATTTCATTGATGGTATGGTGAGATATTCGACCTGTGTGTTCATGCGTTGTCACTAGTGTTCGGCATTTCATTCACAACGTGTCATGCCTGCTCATTCTAGCCTTTATGAATAACAATATTATTGTCATTCTACATCACCTATTAGACAAAACTATCTCTTTATGTTTGATTACTGTTAAGATCTTAGTTTAAGGTAAAACTGTATGCAAATTATTATTGAAAACATTTTACTCTTTTTGAAAACAATGGCAATATCTCGAAACATAATTGTATAAAAACACAACATGTTATAGACGATTCATAATTGTTATGTATGTAAAGTTTTCTGTACTTAGTAAATTAGTCAAATGGAAGAGCAAGACGTAAACTGAAATTAAGAAGCTTTCATTCAAAAATAAAATAAAGTTCTACAATAGTCAAAGCAGTTGCTACAAATAGAAAATATAGCAGTTTCATTCTTATCTTTTTTGTCGGTGGAGATTTTAGTTAAGGAATTTTAAAATCACATTATTGTGTATGATGTAAAACTTATAAATGTTGAAGATTATAAAGGACATGCGATGTTCGCTTATAGAAGGTTTAAAATGACTTGCACTAAACAGGTAACAAATATATTGAAAACATTGAAACCGTGTATGTTTCACGTTTACACAATAATAATTTTGAAAATTAAATATATAGTTCAGCTAATAATTTTCTTTTAGATTGAATATTTTAGCAATATTTCAATCTTTATGAATCAAAAGAATTATAGATCACTTTGTAGTGAATATTGCGTTTGTAAATTAGGAAAGTTTGAAAGTAACATATTCAAAAGATTGTTATGATCTTTATAGTTGCCGGAATTTTAAAACAAATTATATGGCATACATCACTTAGTTCGATTTTTATATTTTAACCCTGGCCTTTTGTTGTTTTATTTTGGCATTGTATACTTTAAGACCTATACCTGTTTCTTGTAAAATATCTCCAGAAGAACGGATGTTTTTATGTTTTCTTTGAGTTTTATATGACACACTGCATTGGCTGTAATTATAACTGTGATATGTTCAAGTTATCTTTTAAAACTTTTACTTACTGAGTAGGAAGCATGAGGGTTATTCGAAAACAAAATAAATTTTTTTTCATTTGTTACTTTAAATGAGTAAAGATTTGTTTTCTTTCTTTCATATATAAATCAATTTGATAAAAGGGTATTCTAAACTTTGTACTTTGCGATGGTGTTATGTGGCGACATCATAAGAGAAGTTTTAGAACTAAAACAAGTTGGTGTGGGTGTCAGCCATTTGTCAAATACAGTGAAAATTTGTTAGTGCTGTATGTTTTATTGTTGTTTAGACTCTAGACCAGGGGTCGGCAACCTTTAACACGAAAAGAGCCATTTGAACCCAGTTTGCACAAAAAAAAAAAAAAAAAAAAAACTGAGAGCCAAGCCACAAATACTTTTCGATATCTAAAGTGGGGAAAAATGCATTTATTAGAAAGTAAAAAATAAATATACACTTATTAGTGCTTTGACTACCGTTTTAAAGATGGGCCATTAAGTGTTACTTATGAAATCTACAAAGTGCTACAGAGAAAATTAAATTTAATTTCAAATGAGCACATTTTGAACATTCTGAGTTCTTGGAAAATAGTAAGAATGTCTAAATGGTCTCTTTCAAATCAATTAAACGGCTGAACTTAAATAATCCATGTAGCAAACAAAAGTAGACCACTCTCGTTGGAGATGAAAGCAAATGAATCTGCCAAAGCATCATTGAACGATCTATTATCCTCTGATATTTTTCTTTTCTTAGATTTCTCCATATCTGGCCTTGTTGGGGTTGAAAGTTGAGATGGCGTTCGGGAATACTGGCTTTCGCGAGTATGACGTTTATTTTCAGCTACAAAAAAAAAATAAAATATCAATTTTTTTAAATACTTTAACATTTAATATTTCAAGATCGCTTAAAGATCTTCCAATTTAGAACTAAAACACTAAAAAAATAACTAACACAAATAATAATACTTTTTTAAAGTAATTTATTTTCACAAGCCACTTGGAGCCGCAGTGTTAGGATGAAAGAGCTGCATGCGGCTCCGGAGACGCAGGTTACCGACCACTGCTCTAGACTTACGAAACGAATTCATTGAATTCAGAGTACTTCTCGTATAGTTTCTCTAATACCCCTATCAACTGCGTATAGTGCTCATCATCACTGCATCATCAATTGTTAATGAGTAAATGAGGGGAACGATCAGTATTCCAAGTCCTGTCTTTGTCTGCAGGAGTCTCGCGAAATAATTACAGTATCAAACCCGTAACACAAATATCACTAGTGTTCAGAAGCTGCTCGACTGCATACATTTATTTAATTAAGTAAACGTAAAAACGCATAGAACAAACAGTATTCCAAGTCTTGTCTTTGCCTACAGGAATCTCATAAAATCGCGAAATACTGAAACTACTAAACCCAAATATCACAAACATATCGTTAGTGTACTGCAGCTCTTGAACTGCATATGTATATTGTATTATGGAAATGTAAAAACGCATAAACTGAATTTCTCTTTTCATAAAATTCGATATAAGTATGGTTAATGCTGATGAACAAATTTGATTTCGAGATTTGAACAGAATACATGTTCGTTTTTTGATGTTTTTTCGTTGACGTCTCCAATTTTTTTTTCTTTCAAATCATATTAATTTTGTTTTGAAAGGGATGTAAACGTGGTGGGCTTTTCCTTCATTAACGAAGAGTTAGTTTTATCCATTTTTTTTAAACGTATTTGCTAAAGGATTTCAAAAACTGACGAACCATAATATCATTTATAAAAGGAATAAAGTTTTTTTCTTTTTAAATATTCTATTTAATTTTTTTGCCATTGATTGATAGAATAACAATGATTTGTCGAATCCAATGCCTTATATATTGTTATATGATAAACCACAAAATATGGAATGGGAAAACAAGAATAAGATCTTTCAACCATAACAAGCACTCTTCGTCAGAGTCAAAAACCCAACTGACCAATTTGGTCAGTTGAGTCAACTGTTCAACTAATCAGTTGGGTTTTTAACTCTGACGAAGACCGCTTGTTACGGTTGAAAGATCTTAGTCTTGTTTTCCCATTTCATATTGTGGTTTGATCATTGATTGGTTATTTCATGTGCTCATGCAAAATCTTTTTATTAATGCTTTTATATATATGTTGTATATATGGTGTATATGTTTATTTGCTGTATATATGTTATATATGTTCAGTTTCAAAGAAGTTTAAGACTATGCTCTGGAACACTTTGGTCAGCACTATATTCATCTTACATGAAGATCAAATTTTCGACAAACTTATGGACTGAAGTAAATCTAAGGTCGAAAGTTAACAGATAATATAATGAACAGAATTTTCAATACAACTTAGGTTTATATATATTTATAAAGTATCAATGAAGTAAAATAAAGATGAGTAAACATGTGACAGATTTGACAGTATCATGAAATGACATAGATTACAAACAAGAGATATCTATCTGTTTTTAAAGTTTTATCTATCTATAGTAACAAAAAATTTTCAACTTGTTACCATCGTTTAGTCCCTTATGAAGACGCACACATACATAAAAGGTCTCTTTTGTAATTTTTAATGCAATAAAGAACGAAATAGCATCTTTCCCATTCTTCAATATTACCAAAAGACAAGTGTTTTTTTTTCAAGAGCAATTTAGACAGCAATCCATCACACCATGCAAAGAATCAGAAAGTTAAAGTTTGATTGACATTGATTGTTTATATTTAAAAATTTTAATCCTTCTACATAACACATTAAAGCAATTGAAATTTTCTTTTATTAAAACTCTAATTAATTATTTTCATTCGATTCACATAAAATATGTCTGAGTACAAGTTCTGTACTTGGTCCACTATTCTAAGATGAATCTACGGTTTTTATAGCTATATTACCTTTGTGATAATCGGAATTTCATTAATTTATTTTTGTAAATTACTAATTTTATGTTCAAGTTTTTTGACAAAGTTTCATAGTTAATCGTTTAACAAAATACATAAAAAAAATTTTACATTACAAAATAGACTGATAAAAAATAAAATAATAAATAAATTATTTTAATAATTTGATAGATACGCGCATTCTTATCATAAACTTTTGATAGATAGTATATATTATGCGTAAATTGAATATTCAGACAACTTTTAAAAGAAATAGGTTTAGAGTATACTTTTATTAATTTATAATGTTTCGACTAATTAATTTAAAGTATATATTGATTACATATATTTTATTTTTTACGAAATAGTTTAACACATTCCTTTTTATATTGAATTAATGTTTGTATAGGAAACACTGATAGAAGGGGACTGTTTTAAAATGAAATAATTTAGATGGCATTGTTTAGAGCCAGGGCAGAGCTGAATCATTCTGAATGATGGCGCCCGCCATTACACTTCTAGTTTGGTTCTTCACATCCTGTTTATTGTGTTAACAAGCTAATTCCTTAAATAATACTTCAACTAGTAAGTACAAAATCCTTTTTAACTTATTTTTGTATTTTTAATGCTTAATAGTTGAATATTAAGTAGTATTCTTTTCATTATTGTTAATTAAATAAAACAAGTCCACAAACTAGATAAACCAAACAAATTCAACATATAATTTATGATGCTTTTCATGGTATGTTGTATTTGTTTAATAAAATGCTCTAATCAATCTATATGTTACAATTTAGCTTTGAATAAAGCTTAATATCACATGTAGTTTTACTTACGTGTACAAATAATACATGTTTGGGTAATATTGAAGCACGAGTATGGTACTTCAATCTATTATTTTTAAAAAAAATTAAGTTTCCAGCTATAAAAGTTTTAAATTATAATGAAAAGCCTGTTTTGAATTTTATTTGAGTATGCAAAACTGGCTAATAATTAATATATTTTTTCAGAATATATATACAGCAATCTTATAACCTATCTTCAGTACACAGAATGCTTTAGGCTTTTGAAGCCTTATTTTATTTTCATTAATTACAATGACATTACATTAATGAAAATTTCATTACATTATATATAAATTATTAGTTTTAAATCTTTGTTATTACATTTAATATGCAGAATATAAATGCAAATAAACTAAGCCATTTGATTTTCAATTAATTTGTTTATTTATTTATTTATTTATTAATTAATGAAATTCTTTAATTAATTAAAGGATACAACTATCTAACATTAATTAAATATATACGTCTTATACTTTTAACCTTCTAATTTATTATATAGTTTCTAATGATTAGATTTCGGCTAACAATAAACAAAAACAGTATCTTTTTAATAGATTAATATACTGTTATGTTTATTTAATGCATTTATATTCCAACAGTGTTAGTCTATGAAATTTTACAAGCCACTCTTTTAAATAAATATATTATGTTTCAGGTATGCGCTTGTTTTGTCATTGGACTGTCAGGTTGTAAGTTAACCGGATTTAGCTCATCAAGTCTGTGTTAAAGACATTTTAAAGGTAAACTTACTTTTAATTAATAATTACATATTGCTTAATTAATTGTAACTGATATAATATAATTATTAATCATTCAAATAAAGTGAATGCCTTATATTGTAAGTTTACAATGAACTCAACGGTAACTATCAAAAATAAATACATTCTGATAAAATTATGATCGGTATTGGGAGATGTGGTTAAGTACTTTTAAACAATGAAGAAACTCTTGTCCTATATGTTGGGCAACTTTATCTTTAATAATAATTTCAAAAAGTTATAATAAAAATCTAAAATTTTTTCATAACTGTCATAATGAAATTTTTTCGTAACTAGTATCGAATTAAACAGGTATCTGACTTTCTAGATTTCTCTGCTTTTATCAAATTTATCTGTTTTCTTCTTACAATTGAAATTGTTTTCGCCGTTTTGACATTTTATTCTACCCTCCCACAGTCGTATAGTTCTTTTGATTTTAAATTCATAGATATAGATTGGAATCTGAAACGCAATAATCTGGACCATTCTGTTTCATTTCAAGTATTGAATAACTTTGTCTGTCTCATAATATCATTTTGCCTACGAAATGAAATCTTCTTTATCATTCCGTTTTGAAATTCATAACCTAAATATCTAATTTCTATGCTTACAGTGATCCTTGAAATTATTTGTCTCTTTTCCTTCAACTTCATCAATAAAACATGACTTCTGAATAGTTATTCCATTTATTCTTCACGATATTTTATTATTTTATTGAAGATAGAAATATATCTCTAATTTAACCTTCATTACTTCGATGCTTTTGTTGATTCTTAGATAGTTACTAAGAATATTCAAGATATATATCTTGTATATATTTTAAGATATATCTATTCTTGAATTCTTACATTTTTGCAATATCTTTGTAAGATTATATATATATATATATATATATATATGATAAAACCACAATAAGAAATGGGAAAACAAGACTAAGATCTTTCAACCTTAACAAGCGTTCTTCGTCAGAGTCAAAATCCAATTAACCAGGGTTTTTGTCTCTGACGAAGACCAATTGTTACGGTTGAAAGATGTTAGTCTTGTTTTTCCATTTCTTATTGTGGTTTGATATTTGATTGTTGTTTCACGTGTAATCATTATATATATATATATATATTCTTGTTATAATATCTTTTTTTATTATATATCTTCTTCTAAATGTACTGTTAGATATTCTAATAATATCTAAGAATTATACCGATTTTTTTCGTTTATACAAAATAACTATCTTTATTCCTTGTATAGATTAAAATTCCATAAGTACGTTATTTATGAAAATTCACTTAAAAATAGATCAATTCAAAATGTAGGCAAGTCTAAATAATAAAAATGAAACCAGAAGTTAAAATCACGCTCACGAACACTATACGATAGCCTGTGTTTACTGCGCAACGATTGGGGAAATAGTAGTAATTTCGTGGTATGTGGCTTTAGGGAAAAAGAACTCTGCTTGAATTCTACAGATTAAGTTGTAATTATTTTATATGTATGTGTATTTTAGAATACAAATGTTTGTTCTAAGCATTCAGTTTCAGACCTTGCCCTTATTCCTTTAATATGATGAATGGCTGTTCAATTGAAAAGTGTAAGTCAGTTTTTATACACTGAGTATTGTAAGTCACGAGTTACTGTAAAATTGAAGATGTACTGAAAACAATACAAGGACAACGAGGCGTTTAGGCGGGAAAATACATTTAATACTACTCTCAAGACGAGGTCCTCATAAATACCATCTATTACCCAAGTGTCATTCGAGCATCCTCCTTCAGACAGTTATCTATGACATTTATGTCAAAGTATTCATTCATTCAGACGGGTGTTTAAACAAATGAATTATATTTATAATAATCTCAACTAATCTGAGGTTTTAGTGTTATGTTCTAGTTTATACATTTACTTGGTTCTAGTTTATTTATTTACGCATAATCAATTACAGTTATGCGTAAAAACTAGAATCGCTAATTCATATAATTGCTAATTATGAGGTATAAGAATTGATATCTCTCAGCAAAGGTCCTTATAACAACGTGGTATAAATTACTAGAATTTTAAAATGCCTGTTTTATTTTATAATTAAATATTTGTTTTAATGTTATTATATACATCTACTGCTGTACTCTCTCTCCCTCTCCCTCTCTCCCCCCCTCTCACTCCCTCTCTCTCTCTCCCCTCCCCTCTCTCTCTCCCTCTCTCCGCCCCCCCTCTCTCTCTCCCTCCCTCTCTCTCCCCTCTCTCTCCTCCTCCCTCTCTCTCTACCTCCCTCCCTCTCTCTCCTCCTCCCTCTCTCTTCCTCCCTCCCTCTCTCTCCCCCCTCTCTCCCTCCCTCCCTCCCTCTCTCCCCCCTCTTCCCTCCTCTCTCTCCCCCCTCTCTCTCTCCCCTCTCTCCTCTCTCTCCTTCTCCTCTCCCTCTCTCTCCCTCTCTCCCCCTCTCTCCCCCCCTCTCTCTCCCCCCTCTCTCTCCCATCCCCTCTCTCTCCCTCCCTCTCTCTCTCCCTCTCTCTCTCCCTCTCTCTCTCTCTCCTCCCTCTCTCCTCTCCCTCTATCTCTCCCTCCCTCCCCCCCTCTCTCCTCTCTCCTCTCTCCTCCCTCTCTCTCTCCCTCTCTTTCTCTCTCCCTCTATCTTTCCCTCTCTCCCCTCCCTCTCTCTCTCCCTCTCCCCTCCCTCTCCCCCTCCTCCTCTCCTTCTCTCTCCCTCTCCTCCCCCCTCTCTCTCCCTCCCCCTCTCTCCCCTCCCCCTCTCCTCTCCCCTCTCCCCTCTCCTCCCTCCCCCTCTCTCTCCCCCCTCCTCTCCCTCCCCTCTCTCTCCCCTCTCATCTCTCCCTCTTTCTCTCCCTCTCTCCCTCCCTCTTTCTCCCTCCTTCCCTCTTCTCCCTCCCTCCTCCTCTCCCTCTCTCTCTCTCCCTCCCTCTCCCTCTCTCTCTCTCTCTCTTCTTCCTTTTCCTCTTCCTCTTCCTCTTCTTGTTCTCTCTTCATATATATTTGGAATAGAATTTTACAGTAAATACAGGTGTGCCATCTATTTAACTTGTGACTCTAATGAGAAAAGTTACTTCTCGAATAATATGAATATTAGTCTCTTGTTCTGACTTCTTGCATTAGTTTAAGTGTTTATATAAGTATATATATATAATTAAAATTATAACTACAAAACAGAATAGTGACTTAACACTCACGATTCTCGTATGACTGGTTGACTGTTGTCCTTCTGTCAATTCACGTGTTCTCCTGAGGACAACTGCCATAACAGTTGAATTATTAAAAAAGTGAGTCTTTATTATATTTCTTTCTATGTGTCACAGTTTATCAGTTTATTTTACTATATATATATAGTTCACACAGGAAAGAGAAAAACAAATAAAGACACACACAAAAGACTCACAACGATATTTCGACAGTCGTTGTCATCGGGCAGAAGTAGTCCCTTTGAGTAGCAGAAGCTAACTGAGTGGTAGGCCGAATGCGACGAACACGCACGCCCTCTGCCGGCCGCCCTAGGTAAGCTACTAACTACAGAGAGAAAAATAACTAAAAAGAACAAAATAAAGCAAATAAAAATAACAGAAGGAGAAGAATAGTAAATGAAGCAATAAACGAACTAAAAAAAATAAATAATAAATAAATAAATAAAAAATAAATAAATAAAAGAATAAATAAATAAATTAAAAAAATAATTAGCGGTACAAGTTGAGGCCAGGAGGAGAGCGAGCTTTGAGAAGATAGATAAATGCCTCCTCTGAAGCTCTTAAAGTGACTCGGGAAGGAGGAACAGGGATATGATTAAGGACTTGGACCCGGAAGCAGTCATTAAAATCCAGTCCATGGGAATTAGAGTGGATAGCAATAGGAAGGTTTTTGCATTGACCAACGGAAGCCCTGTGAGCATTCATACGTAAGTTGAGCTGCGTAGAGGCCATACCAACGTAGAATGCATCACACTGGGTGCAATCCAAACGGTAAACGCAATTAGCCGAGGTGCATGAGGTGTGGGGAGGACAAGGGTAGTTAATGTTGCTATGGGGGAAGTAAAAAAGGGATTAGGGTTTTATATTAGGGATATATATATATATACAACATTGACAAAAAGAACACACAGAAATGAAACAGAAACTCTCTACTATATTTCGATGGCGTCGTCATCATGAAAATAGAACGAGTCGATGATGAGACAATCGAAATATAGTTGTGAGTTTCTGTTTCATTTCTGTGTGTTATTTTTGTCAATGTAGTTTATTTAGTTTGTGGAATCGAATATATATATATATATATATATATATATATATATATATATATATTCTAATGTAGTGCAATCTGTTATTATGTGGTATTTACTCATTGTAGGGTAAAAATCTAATGAAATGGTCTCCACATATAAAACTTTTAATGATATAAACAACGCGTTTCGAACACGTGAAGAAGAACGGCTGAAGAAGAAACGCGTTGTTTATATCATTAAAAGTTTTATATGTGGAGACCATTTCATTAGATTTTTACCCTACAATATATATAATTAATATATATATTATATATATATATTATATATATATATATATATATATAGTTCAATATAGACAAAGAAACATAGAGAAATCAAAAGAATACACTTACAGTCTCTAATTTTCGGTTTGAACCGTCTTTAGGAGAGATAAGAGGGAAACCAGTGCGCTTGGTTTCCCTCTCTTATCTCTCTTATAGTTTGTATAAGTTAATTTAACATTAAAATTAAATAAAAAAAAATTAGACAGATACAAGTATACAGACAATTCTGGACATGTGTTTTAGTTACGTTCCGAACGGCTGAACGTAAGCTAGAAATAAACGTAACTTATTACTGTACGTTTTAGTAATGTATACTGTTCAAACTGTACTATACATCCATTAATTCAATTACCGTATCTTATAATGCACCCCTAAATCATATATTATAAACATAACGTTATAAAATAACAAACATTTTATTTCAAATACGTAAATTAAATTCAAGCAAAATTTGTCATTTCAAAGGGAGTTTGATTCAAATTTAGTTACGTTTCTCAGCGGTACTCTAAGTAAATTCAAATTCACGCTTACAAACATTTTATTTTATAATTTTGAAATTTGTTATTTCTTTTTTTTTTAGCTGTTTTATATAAACATTTTGAATGTAAAAGTGAAAAAAAAGGAAACTAATGTAATATATTTTACTTATATTATTATAAACTTGAAGAACTGACCGATTCCTAATAAACATTTTATTTTGTTTCTATTTCACGGTAGATACTTTTATCAACATTCATATGATGTAATATTTTTCTTTTTTTGAGTGTTGAGGTCTTATGGATGAAACTACTTCACTGGCCGACATTTCGACCTATATTTAAATCATCTTCAGGACTATAATATGTGTTTTTACAATTAGCACTATTACTACGACAATTTTGTTTATTGTTTACATTTTTTTACACGATGGGTAATAGAGAGGTAGTAATTGATAAATCTGGTATTACAACTATGGATTTTAACTTTGATATATGGATATTTTTTTAATACTATTGTTTTTTTTTATTGCTTTTATAAAATAAATGCAAAATAAGAAAAAAATATATCCTATGAATATTGGCAAATAGTGAAGAAAGCAAATCATTATATTATTATGGTGAGTTTTAGTGAAAGTTGATTTCCTTTGTTCTTTGTGTGAAGAGTGTGTTTATTTGTAGTGTCATCTAATTAGTCTATGCCTGTGTGGGTGGGGGGGGGGGATGTAAAGCCCTCTTTTCCCTGATAGGAGGGGACTATTTTAAAATGAGATAATTTAGATGGAATTTGATTGGTGCATCTGTAAGGCATAGTCATTCTAAAAAGGCGGTAAAAACGCGTCCTTTTAAACCTGTTCATTTTGTAACCAGTTAATTCCTTAAACAATACTTCAAATAGTAAGTACAAATTCCTTTATAACTTATTCTTGTATTTTTTAAAGATGGCCGAAGTAGTTTAATGTTAAATAATATTATTTTCATAATTAGCAATTAATTAAAACGATTCCATAAACTGGATAAACTAAACCCACAGAAACAACAGACATAAAAGATTTCAGAAAAACTCACTACTACATTTGGACTGTCTTATCATAAAAAAAAACTGCTAGTACTGTTACTGTTACTGCTAGACAACCCGTGTACCCCTTGTGTTACTAAAGTGTTAAGAAATTATACCGACAATTAATAAAATAAATTCACTGAATGTGATTAACAGGAATAACTGTTATTGATATTTCTTGTTATTAAGTCATGAAAACAAAGATTCTTATATGACCCCAAGCTTTTCATATAGTCTTCTTCTTAACATGATTCAAGACACGAGTATATACACAATAACTATATTTAGCAAAATAAGAAATCATTAAAAAGTAAAAAAAAAGTCATTTATTTTATTAAATAAGCATACATTGTTGAAAAACAGAGCAGATTCTGCATTTACGACTTTTTTAAGTAGCTGTTCTTTTTTCCTAATTACACTTCTATGTTGCAGAGGCAATGCAAATAGCAGATTTCCCAGGGATGAGCACTGTTTATTAAATAAATAAATGAAACATCAATTCAAGGTATATACACAATCAAGCATATTTAAAACTAACAAAACTCTTAATTGAAATATTCCGTTTTATTTTACCCAACATAATAATTTTGAACATTATTGAAAGGATTATTTATTACCTTACAACAATCGTATTTAATTCTAACATTGTGCAATTAGTTATTATGTGGTATTTACTCATTGTAGGGTAAAAAGTTAATGAAATGGTGTCCACATATAGAAATTTAATGGTATAAACAACGCGTTTCGAACACCTAGTGTTCTTCCTCAGGCATTAACTAAAAGTGAATGTCGGTGGTACAACTGAACAAGGAAGAACACTACGTGTTCAAAACGCGTTGTTTATACCATTAAATTTCTATATGTGGAGACCATTTCATTAACTTTTTACCCTTCAATCGTATATAAACTGATTTGTGTTCTAGTTTGTATTCCTAAAACTATTCATTTTAAACTTCCAATGTAATAGTTTATTATATATACTTTCGGACTTTCATATATATGTTTATTGCTTAAGTTCCAAATGCAATTGTTAAATCAAAACGTTCGCTTTGAAAGTTTCATTTGAAGCTGGAAAACTGACCAATTCCTGATAAATAAAATTTGCTTTATATATATATATATATATTTATAACAAGAATTAAAAGCAACTACGTGAAATAAAAAAACACTCATTTAAACAACAATAATATTTACGAAAATGTGACTAAGATTTTTCGTACAAAATAACTGGTTAGGTTTATTCTGTAAGAGAAATAAATTTTACATATCGAGTCAATTAATTTTACCTGATTTATGTCGAGAGAATTCACTTTTCATTCTTCTTTCTTTTTAATGTCGTTGTTTGTAAAGTCATATTGAATGATCAGGTCATTTGAATGATCCAGCATAAACTGAAATTAAAAAGTATCCAAGTTTCACATGTGTGCAAACATTCTAACAAGATAGCAGAGTTTTATAGCAGAATCAATAAGGTTTAAAATAACATAAAATAAATCTAATTAAAGCTTTATCATTCTTATTAAATGTTTAATAATTATTTAAAAACTAGTTAATTATTTTTATGAAAATAATTCCAGAGAAACAACACACATATAATTCGCTTTTCTTCGTAGCGATTTTCATTTTTTTTTTACTACTACTACTACTACGCTCTGTTTGCTTTATCCTACTACGACGTCTAAACCTCTTTGCTTTATACCTCTACGCTTTAAGTTCTTTTTCCTTTAATCTACTGCTACTACTACTACAACGTTCTGTTTGCTTTATCCTACTACGACGTCTAAACCTCTTTGCTTTATACCTCTAAGCTTTAAGTTCTTTTTCCTTTATACTACTACTACTACTACGCTCTGTTTGCTTTATCCTACTACGACGTCTAAACCTCTTTGCTTTATACCTCTACGCTTTAAGTTCTTTTTCCTTTATACTACTACTACTACTACTACTACTACTACGCTCTGTTTGCTTTATCCTACTACGACGTCTAAACCTCTTTGCTTTATACCTCTACGCTTTAAGTTCTTTTTCCTTTATACTACTACTACTACTACTACGCTCTGTTTGCTTTATTCTACTACGACGTCTAAACCTCTTTGCTTTATACTACTACGCTTTATGTACTCTTTTCTTTATATGAACACTCTTTAAGGGCTCTTTTTTTGTTTGTAAATTTACAAAGGTGTTACATTCTAATAATGCTTAGTAATCATTGTGGCAATAACAATCTTGTAGTACTCCATCATTTAAAAAACTATATTGTTTCCTGAAATACATGTAGACTAACTGATAGAGGGAAGAGAGGGAGTGAGAGAAAGAAGAGAGAGAGGGAGGGAGAGAGAATGAGAGAGAGAGAGGGAAAAAACAAGAAAAGAGAGAGGAGAAAGAGGGAGAGAGAGAGAGAAAGAAGGGAGGGAGAGTGAGTGGGAGTGAAAGAAGAAAATATAGAGGGGGAGAGGGGGAGCTAGAGAAAGAAGAGTGGGAGAGAGAGTGAGAGAAAAAAGAAAAGAGAGAGAAGGATAGAGGGTGAGAAAGAAGAGGGAGGGAGGGAGGGAGAACGAGGAGTAACAAATGATTTAAATCCCCAAGGAAAAGAAAAGAGAAACTCAAGATATCAAGTGGCAATGACTTGACTGTGACTTGAAAACCACATACTTACTTGGTATTCCTTAAATAAATAAGAATGATCAAATATTTAAATTATAAATCTGTTGTATAAATTTCGTTTATCTTAGGATATACCTGGATACCGTCCAGGTCGCATTGTTTGAGAAGCACTGGAGTATTGTAATGTTGACATTGCTCAAACTTGTTGCTACTATAGAAGGTAACAAGTAGTGATCGCGTTTTACTCAAAAAAAGATGACCGATCTATTTATCTCTAACAAGCCGTGATTCCATTTCAAACCCCCTTTTCTGTCTGGCCAAATACCAGCCTTTCACCCAGATTATACTTCACAGTTATCTTCCCTTTGACAGCCTAATACTCAAGTAATTTATAAAATAAAAATAAGTCAAAGGTCAGAAAACAATTGAAAGGTGAAAATTGAAAACCGAGAGAGAGAGAGTGAGTTCGGGGGAGGGGAATAATTTAGTAAATCAACTGTAGGTCAGTTAGTGGCCATTTTTCGAAAGGTCACCAATTAGTTTGATTTGGCTAAGTTACATCAGAGTTGTCAATTGTCAGCCTTTCGCTCTATATTTATAAAGATAAGACATTAAATTACTCAAAACACGATACAAAAAAAAATGATAAATACATACTTACTAAATTCAATATTTCGACCAGTTGTTCTTCATCAGGAGAAGACTTGAAAGGAACACGAGTAGGAAGATGGACTCGCGTTCCTTCCTTCGACGTGGGGAGACATCACTCACTTCGTCCTCTCTTCAAGTCTTCTCCTGATGAAGAACAACAGTTCGAAATCTGGAGTTTCTTTTACGTTTTGTAGCTTTAGATACTTAGTTGTTTGATTTTATTCTAAGCATACTTCTTGTTTAATACGCGGATGGGTAGGAGTCACTTTTCTATAGCGAGCAAATTATGATAAACGCAAACGAAATCAAAATCAACTAACAATACCTACTACAGTATCAGGCACTTAAAAACACCTGTATAAGTAAAATTATTTTACTATATATACCTGTATACCTGTGCAGCTAGCCAAACACAGCATAAAGTCCATAACTTTGCTACTACGTTGAATTTCCCATCCATTATAATCTTAGCTTTTACGTTAGACGTAGACAAGGGGTCAGATTAGCTCAGTGGTTAAAGTACTCGCTTCTGAACTGATAGGACTGGGGTTCGATCCCAACTTGGCCCTTGATTTATTCATGCTTGAGGTGAATAAATCTGAGCACGTCGTCCCTTGGAGAAGGACGTTAAACCGTCGGTCCCAAGGCAGTACGATATCAACTCGTTAAAGGTACTCATCAAAGATCCCTACTCTAAATACTTGAGTTAGGAAAAATTTAGGACTCCCATTGTAGAATCAATCTTCATTGTGTGGTATCACAAGAGGTTAATGCTCGGCCTACGTGTGTTCCTTTGTGGGACTACCACTATAACCTAACCTAACCTGGACATACACAAATCTACTGTCAAAGTTTCAGCTTGCTATGACTTATGGTGGCTGAGTTTGCTTGCGACAAAATTTTTTTAAGGGTAGATTTGCTTTCTCCAATGAATAAAAAGTAAAGAAAACTTGAAATGAGTCAGTTCTAAGCAATGTGCAGGCAAAACCTTTCTTTTATTTATATAGATATATTTCATATATATATATATAATATATTTATTGAATTTCAATCCTTTTCTCCTACTCCCTGTTTTTCCTTACTTCCTATTTTTTGTTAACAGTGCCCAGACTGTAAATCATCGCACCTGAGGGCAGCTTGTAGTCCTGATTTACCATTAAGCCTCAACATCATCTTCTGATGACGACTTCCTTTCCAAATATTGAGGTAAGTCTTTTACCATATTTATCTGTGTTTTTGTATGTTTGATTAATCATCCCTGAGAGTCTATATATATATATATATAAATTAATAATCAACAATAACTCTTGATAGAATATATGAATTAAATACCACAATAAACAATACATGTTAATTAAAATGCTCTACGGCCTTTCGTCACAACATCATCAGAGAGCTAAATGAAACAACCAAAAAAAATCAAGTCTCATAATAGATTCTATTCCTTTTAATCATTTCAGCCAAACTTTCTACTGCTATTTCATATACTATATATTCTAGCAAAGAAGTTATATTTTAATATTCGACCACATTCTATAGGTAATTAATATTTTGCTTAGTGGGTTCTTTGGCGTTAAAGTAAACGTATATTCGACATCTAAACATTATCTTCACTGCTTACAGCTTACAAACTTGCCAAAAGTTGTGGACAACTTCATGACAATTGGCCAATTGTACGCTACTATAAGCTACTTGACGCATGGTAGTAATTTGGTCGTGAGTTATTTCAGGATAGTAATTTATTGCTATCGAGACCGGTAATGCATGTTAATTACTGTTATATATGTGTGCAAAAATGAGTGATATTATTATAATATCTAATATTATTATTATATTGTAAATTCATGATTTAGAAATATTATCTTTGCATGAAAAGGCAGGATTTGTATGAGTAAAATTGGAATTTGAGGAATATTTTACTCTAAAAATGAATAAATGCATGGATATAGTAGATGACTTTATGGTAGCAGGTAGTAGAATATATGTATATGTTCTGACCATAACGTTTAAAGATCATGGCTTTATACTCCATAGAATAGTTCATTGTTGCCGAATATGTATTTACTCATTGTAGAGTAAAAAGCTAATGAAATATTCTCCACATATAAAACTTTAATGCTATAAAAAACACGTTTCGAACACATATTGTTCTTCCTCAGGCATTAACTAAAAAATAGTCATTGTGTTTTTTAGTTAATGCCTGAAGAAGAACACTACGTGTTCGAAACGCGTGGTTTATATCATTAAATTTTTATATGTGAAGACCATTTCATTAGCTGTTTACGCTACAATGGTTAATTTTAACTTTTCACGCGTTGAATTATGACCACAGTAAGCTTACAGAGAAAGAAAAAGCTATTATAGGTGTTGACCTCTTAATTATAAATTAAAAGATATTAAAAATAATGATAATAATATGTATTATTAATCATAATTACCTATATATTTTAATAATATGGTAAACTACATGTAATTTTACATTAAATAATATCATTTCTGATTATATTGGAATTGTGTTACCTCCATTATTTGTACAGTGCTATGAATTTAATTTGTTCTGATCGACCGATTTCATCTATCGAAATAGTCGTACATTGAAACAAATTATCCCATAAGACTACATTATTAATCGATTAATCTATATCGATTAATCGATTTATAATGAGTTGTAGAAATCATTACAAATCAATTTCGACAGCACAAAAACCCTACGATACATTTTTAATAATTATTTAATAATGCACTAACCATTGATTATGTTTAGATACATATTTAGAACAGAAGTATTCCAATGTAACATTATTACATAGGTCCTCACACAGTATACAAGATTACATACATACATATTACATGATCTGGTCAGACCGTTGGCGACAAAACCGATATTGCGGGCTCTGGTGAAGTATGACACGAAGCGAAGAATCGAATTCAGAATGAAAGATCGCGGCAACACCTTCTTCACTGGCCTCTGTCAGTGTTGCCGCTACAGTATTAATTAATATACTGCAATTACAGTGTATACATAACAACTAAACAGACATATAAATACAAATTAAATAAATTAGACATTTTTAAAACAAATAAATGAGTAATAAATAAAAATAAATATTAGAAATACAATATACCTTCTTACCTCAAATTAATTACCGGTAATTAATAATTATATTTGTAATATTAAAATACTAACCTCTATGGTAATGAAATACATGAAATAAAAATAAAACTTAGAAAATCGCCTTACCTTAGAGCAGTGTTTCTTAAACTTTTTTACTTCAGGGCGGACCTATGAAACCAAACCAAAACTTTGGGGCGCATCATTGATTTTAATATAGAAAATTTAGTCCTGAGATTTGATAACAGGAAAATGATTGGAAATTAAAATGTATATTCTTTTTTAAGAAAAAGAAAGAAAGAGAGAGAGAGAGAGACGGAGAGAGTGAGAGGGAGGGACGGAGGGCTAGTAAAAATGATTTAAATCCCCGAGTAAAGGCAAGGAGGAAGTATTATCCATTGATGCTTAAAGATTAAAGAAATTTACCAGCCAGTTCAAAATATGAAGTGGCCGAGACTTGACTCGGACTTGAAAACCACATACTTGGTGTTTACTCAAATAAATTACAATGATTCAAAAACTAAAATATAAATTTGTTTATATAAACTTTAATCTTCCGTTATCTTGGGGCGCACCTGGCTACCTTCCAGGGCGCACCAATACGCCCGGGCGTACCGTTTGAGAAGCACTGCCTTAGAGACTGGTGGATAAAGGTCAGAGGAGATGGAGGGTGTGGAGTTAGAGGAGGATACAATGGAACGTACAGTAACTTACACTCTAATTATCACTACGCGACTTAGCTTATATATTTTTTCTTGTTTTCAATTTTATCATTATTTTTTAAAAAAAAACAACCTAACTACGTTTGTACAGAGAGAGAATTTCGTTTTTATTTCTTAATTTTATTTTGTTTTACGTTTTTATTACTTTTCTTTCTAATTTTCACTTTAACTTTCTTCATTTTCACTCACTTCAGGCTTTTTTTTTACTTTACTATAACTAAAGTATAGTGATCGTGAAAAAATTCGATATCATTAAACAGGAAGGTGTTAGATGACCCATGTGGTCACGGGCAGTGTATTGAAATTATAAATTGAAGTAGTTTCAAGGTCAAGTGAAAGTTATTGAGGCGTAATTAGTTATGATGTGAAGGTAGAAAGAGAAAGAGATACATGAAGTGACAGAGAGAGTTGAGTGGCGGGGGGGGGGTGACTAATCGTCTTCCATGTCACACAATTAGACCACCAAAACAGTTTTTAGTTACAACTGGACTACCCGTGTCCTGTTGAGTCATCCAACACCTTCCTTTTTTAATGCAATCATGCTCCTGCAAAATGTAAATAAACTCTCAATTAATTGATTTCTATGAATTATCAATCTATTTAGAGTTTAGCGCCAACCATACATCGTATGTTTATTTTAACCAATCATAGCTCATTTTATTTCAACCAATCATAGCTCTTCATTTCAACCAATCATAGCTCATTTTATTTCAACCAATCATTTTTTCCAAATACTTTTCATTTCTAATTGCGTCTGTGTATAATAGCGTCACTTTTATTTCTAATAGTTTTAATGAATTCAAACTATTCTAAATCAAAAAATTAGTTAATATATGTCTTTTAAAATTAATATTGCGTTGATTGAATGGCAATGCAAGAATACAGAAGGTATTGAACATCTTAATTATGGTCAGTGGCAACATATTAATTTTCTTTTCAATATTATGAGTTTAATTAATTTGTTCTTAGACTGTCCACTCTTATCTATGGTAATATTTTATATTTCATTAATATTGTATTTTTATCACCAATACACCTCAACAGGAAAATAGTATATTTAAATTAACTACCACTGTATATATCAAGCGAAAAAATCACCTTGAAATCGTTTTTAAGGCTCAGCTAATTTATTAATTGAATTAAAATTTCTTCTATAACATTCAAAAAGTATCTTTCAAACAATTGAAAACAGTTATTTAGTCTACTAGTTGTACCTATTTTCCAAAATTTTCCTTAAAAATTTCTGGTCTTAAACAATGTTATTCTCATATTTTTTCTCTAATTATATTGTTTCAATTAAATTTATTTAGTTCTAAAATATTATTTTATAATGCCTAATTTATGTTTTATTAAAAAATCCTTCCAACATTCGATCAATTATTTATTATTACACAGTTTTACTATATGTGAACTATTATTACTATTTTTTATACTACTGTATTATCTCTTATTTTATATTTTCATAGTGTTATTTGCTTATTATTACTTCTGTTATATATCATGGTACTAGGGTAAAAGGGTTTTAGTTAGTGAATATGAATAAGTAAATAATATAACAATTACCACATCTCCAGTGAATGACAATTCGTCAATTAGATGTATTAAAACTATATATCATGCTACTTACTACAACTTTTCTTTATATATTTTAAAATAAACTAAGTTTAATTTAAAATATTCCAAGTTTAAATTAAAATAATTTAATTTCATATTGATCAAATTTATGTTTAAAACGGTTTGTCATCTTGAAAATACATATATACTACAATGAAGTTTAAATTAAACTTGGATTATTTTAAATTAACCAGAAAAACTTGTATATTGAAGAAAAAATTCAGTTAGACTTAGTGGAATTTACTTTTTAGTGAAAACTTTTATTTAGCTTACTGTTATTTTTACATACTTGTTCGATGAAAATAGTTTTGTTTAGTTTCTGAAGATGGTTGGAGAAAGCCGAAACATGTCAAATGTTAGTCAATAAATAGTGATGGCCAACCAGAGTTTTGCTCAAATAATTCACCAGTTGAATCAAGATGATTTGAAATTATCTAGAAAATACGAAAAACTGCTCAAAAGAAAGGTATGTTTCATTAAGGCAATTCAGTTTAACACAATTTGTATAAAAGAAGGTCTGCTCCCTATTTATACTAATATATATATATATATATATATATATAAAATAATGATTTTGTCTGTACATTGCTTAGAACTGACTCAATTCAAGTTTTCTTTACGTTTCATACATTGGAGAAAACGAATCCACCCTTAGAAAAATTTCTGTCGGTTTGTCTGTTTGTCTGTTTGTCCGCAAAACTTTGTCACAAGTAAACTCAGCTACCATAAGACATATAAAGCTGAAACTTTTACAGTAGATTTGGGTAGGTCTAACTTAAAATATAGGCTCTGAATTATTTGGAAATTCAACGTAGAATTGAAGTTGTGGACGTTTAAAGCAAAAACGTTTGTCACAAGTAAACTCAGCCACCATAAGACATGGCGAGCTGAAACTTTGACACTGGATTTGTGTATGCCTAACTTAAAATATAGGCTATAAATAGATTCATAATTAAGTACAGAAACGAAGTTATAGGGCTTTAAGCGTATTTTCCTAACTTCACAGACAAGTTTGTTTTGAAAATACACAGGTGAAGCAAGTAGGTATTGTTAGTTGATTTTAATTTCATTGGAGCATATGAATATATTGTGTATTTGGCATCTTTGAAAAAGTGTTTCCCAGAGTTGAGGATGTACTATCTATTACGAATAAATAGTTTTGTAAACGAGCAATTCTCAACTCTTAATACGAACAGGCAGGAAAAATCAACAAACAAGTTCTTAGGCTATATCATACCGAGGAAAGAACTTACAAGTCAGTAAAGAGATTGGATTAGTGATGAAGAAGCAGTTCATTATCTAATTGAATTTCTTGACTCTGAATTTATTTCTCCTAAACTGCCTGCTCATGAGTAAAAACTTAAAGTAGGAGAACCAATCATGCTGCAATTTAGTAGCAGTAACAAATTTCATGTTACGAAACATGAGTGCCCCAAAACTGTGCAACGGGACACGACTCTGAGTTCGTGCTCTAGACAGAGTAGCCCAGTGGCTTGCGTGCTAGCTTTTGACTGGGAGCACGTTAATTAGAACTAACTCATTTCAAGTTTTCTTTGCGTTTCATACTTCAGAGTAGCCACATGTATCCTTAGAATAATTTCTGTCTGTCGGTTTGTCCACAAAATATTGCCACCATAAGACATATAAAGCTAAAACATTGATTGTAGATTTGTGTATGTCTAACTTAAAATCTAATCTTTGTATACAGAGGCATTTGTTTAGCACTGTACTAATAATGGTATTTTCTACTATTCTATAACTTCTAATTGTAGTATAAGTATAATACCATAATTGATATTTTGGAATACCAAGTATAATAGAATTTTTGATTCCGTCAAAGACGTGTACGTTTGCTAGTATATACTAAATTTAAAACGGAAATGATCCCTAAGAACTAAATAAACTCTAAGACAAACAATTAAAGTGTTTCTAGGTGTTAACTTTTTGAGTTTATGCATATGCATTGATATATATATTTCTGTTTTAAGTTACCATAAAGTATTAGAAAATATTTTAACGACTTTCTAAGAAGATTAAATAAAAAAAAAGAGAATAAAAAAAGATGATTATGATCTTCACAAGTCTTTTGATATATGCTGTACAATTTTCTTAATTCGTTTAAAAATTACAAGCATTGAATAACTAAACAAGAAAACTAATGACTTTCAATATGGTGAAATAACAATTTATTGAAGAGGAAATGAGTGAAAAGCTAGAGGAGGAACGAGAAAAGAAGAAGACTGGTGGAAAATGAAAGGATGGTCACGTAGATGTCTGATTTAGGACTGTCGCCAGAGATAATAAAAGTCGACGGTTATCGATGTGCTTTGGAATTAGTTGGAAATCACATATTACGGCCAATACTGCATTAGCTGGCCCTTCTTCTCTATTAATTTCCTGTCTTAAAATGTTTTCAAAGAAATATATATAACATGTATGAAATTAGTTATATTACAAAAGAAATGTCTTATAATATTAAGGTTCATAAAGAAAATAAACAGAAGAAGGGATGTATTGAATGGACTTAACGAGTCAAGTTTAACTGAAACACTTACAATTTTTATAACAAATTTCATTAAATCGTCTTTAATATGTATAAAGAAATAAGAAAAGAGCTAAAATGAAGAGTAGATTTAGTTCTACCATTACTCCATCTGTTGATTCAATGCCCCTCCCCCCCACCCCCTACACGCAGAGTTAACAAGTACCTGGCATCGTACAGGCTCGGGACCGACGGCTTAACAACCTCTCCGAGGAAGAACGTGCTCAGATTTATTCACTTTCCACATGAGTTGGTATTGAACCCTGGATCTACCAATCCGGAGTCTATCTTGGCCACCTAGAACTATACATAATAGACTAGCAAAAGTGCCTGTCTTTGACGGGTACTTTTTCAAAAATTCGGAGATGATACATTGTATTCCAATATTTGATGAGAAATTCAAGAATAATAGAAAATGTCATTATTAGAACAGTATTAAGCAATTGCCTTTGTATATACCACACTAGCTGTTTGTCCTTCAGGTTCATGGAAGGATAAAGAGTTGGAACCTCTGACTCTTGGCCAAGCAGACTACAGTTGACTATGTGAGAAAAACTTTGTCTCAATCACTTCAATTCCTCCCGTAGATAATTAAATTAAAATTATATCAGTAGTTTTGAAAATATAATTATTTAATATTTTTAGGTAAACCATTTAATTGATTTTGCTATAGATTAGATACAAAAATATATTAAGTTCG
Source organism: Hermatobates lingyangjiaoensis (assembly GCA_026182355.1). Taxonomy (NCBI): domain Eukaryota; kingdom Metazoa; phylum Arthropoda; class Insecta; order Hemiptera; family Hermatobatidae; genus Hermatobates; species Hermatobates lingyangjiaoensis. The sequence goes on from JAPFBL010000420.1 coordinate 481,868, forward strand.
TTAAGAAGTTTAATTTAGTTTCGAAACATATATATATGTATATATCTTGTTTTCCCATTTCTTATTGTGGTTTGATCATTGATATATATATAGCAAACAGCAAAGGTTATTGAGGGTTGGTCTACACAAACAAACACTTCACTTACCCCAACGTTTCGCTATATTTTTATAGCATCATCAGGGCTGTACAAATAACAAGATATACGTCCAAAAGATAGACACAACGAAAACAGTATTAATATTACAAAACTGATAAGACAGGTTATATTTTTTTGTAATATTTACTACTGTTTTCGTTGTGTTATTTATTGTGTTATTTATCTTGATATAAAAATATAGCGAAACGTTGGCGTAAGTGAAGTGTTTGTTTTGTGTAGACCAACCCTCAATAACCTCTGCTGTTTGCTGTTATTTTTTGTGGTCGAAAAAAGATGGAATTATATATATATATATATATATATATATATATATATATATATATGATGTAATTTTTTTTTGAGGTTTGAGGTCCAATGATTAAAACTAGTCCTTTTGCCGACGTTTCGACATATATTTATGTCATCTTCAGGGCTACAACATGATTGTTTTACAATTAGCACTACTATTACTACTATTTGGTAATTTGGACCTCAAACCTCAAAAAAAAATTAGTGCACATTCGTGTTTTATGATAACTGCACATGGATATATTGAACTGTGTTAGCTAGTGGAGCTGTTAAAAGCAAGTAGTCCACATTTAACAGTTACTCTTTGCGGATGTAATTCCAGGAGATGGAGATAAAAATTGTAAGAGTAGGAATAAATAAAGAGAGATTTATGCTACAATTTAGATACAATCTAAACATCGCTGTAGTATAAGGGTATGAAGTAGGCGTGTAATGTTGTGAATGTTGAGGGACTACTCTGCAACATTCCAGTCAGCGAGTGTACTTTGTTAGGACTGTGTTTAGTAGGTTAATGTTATTTATGACATGTTGTGTATGTTGCTTGTGTATTTTGTGACTGACTTTGTTGTGTGGTGTTGCAGGGCGGCGCCATGGCGATGATGTAGGATGTGGCGCGTGTGGCTGTGGGTGGAGACATCGCTGCTGGCGAGCCTGGTGCGAGGACAAGGCTGCGGAGGTGTCCTCTCCGACGACCGAGGCACTCTGTCCACTCCGGGCTTTCCTGGTCGTTTCCCGGCGCCTATTCGCTGTCGTTGGATCATAGACGCCTCTTCCAGACCACCACACACCTCAATTGTTCTCTACTTAACACAAGTCCTTGTCTGTACAGGTCTTGTTTTTACCGAGTTTGCTTACTTTGAACCAGATCCAAAGCTTCAATTCGGCGGCATGGTTTTGCATACGGTTACTGAATCGTCTGTAACAACTGCTTCCCGAGTTCAAACACATCTTGGATACCTCGTCGTTGACTTTGCCCTGGACCGTCTTGAGGGCAATCACTTACGCGTGTTAGACCACTTGCTAGACGTATACGGCTTCAACTTGACCTATGTGATCCACAGCGGTCCCGGAAGGCCACCCGCTGACCCTTGCTCCGCAGCCAACTGCTCCATGTTGGGTCACTGCTACATCAACACCAACTACTCGTAAGTATTAGCTATAACTAATATTTCTCTAATAACTGTGAAAATACTAACCATGATGTAAACTTATTTCACGCATATGAGTACTTCAAGCAGAACTATATCAATAAATAATGGTCTCATTATTATCTCTCCGTCTTGGACCAGTTTAAGCTATGCATAAATTAAGAAATGAAAATGAAAACAAAAGATAAAATTATAAATTAAGGATGAAATGATAAATAATGAAAATACACGAGAAAAAAATCAAGTGAATACTAATCTTTAGAGTAGAAGTGTGAAAAGTAAAAAACAAGTTTTTTGAGAGAAAGTTCAGCAAAGAGTTAAAAAAGAAAACACAGTGAAAGAAACATTGTTAAGATAGAAAAAAAAAATAGAATTATAGAAGTCATCTGATTCAGTTAAAACTGGGGGAATTTCTGGCACCCAACAAATAAATCAGGGCTTCCTCAGAGAGCTTAAAGTGGTTTAAGTGTCATATTTATATATAAAGTTCAAGGTTGATTAAAAAATATTTAGAAATTAAAACAAACACAGTCTTTAATTTTCGATTTGAACCGTCTTCACGATAGATATAAGAGGGAAACCAACCGCACTGTTACAAAAGACGGTTGGAGACTGTCTTTTTAAATCTACATTGAACCTTATTTGTCCGTTTCGGATCGTACATATCATCGGAAAAGAGTATATATATATATTAGTTGGGTTTGGACTCTGACGAATACCGCTTGTTACGGTTGAAATAAATTAGTCTTTTTCCTATATCTTATAGTGGTTTGAACATATATATATATATATATATATATATATATATATATATATATATATATATATATATATATATATATATATATATATATATATAGACCCCTAAGGGTCCCCTAAGGTCCAACGGGTTAAGCTCCTGGAGGATGTGCAGATGTTTTGCAGATCCCTCCGATGGCGGCAATTCTGGAAATCCTCCGTCCATTCGAATCCTGCCGCAAGCTCTACTCCCAGAGTTACCCTCCGTAAGTTTAAACCTCTTTCCACTAATGAGCCTCCACCCCTTCTAGCCTCTCATCCGTTAGAGCAATTCATTTCCCAACTTCTCAACAGGGTTTCTAACCCTTCTTTCCTTGATAGCCTTAGACCCCCTGACAACCTATCCCCCTCCGAACGAAGGGCTATTAATAACTTGGTTAATAATAGTAATCTGTTAATTATGCCAGCTGACAAGGGGTCCACGGTTGTACTCATGGATCGTGATCATTATGAAAGCGAAGCACTGAGGCAGCTGCGAGACCCATTGTTCTACCAACCTCCCTCCTCTGATCCCACACCTAATTTTCACAAGAAGTTGGTCACCCTGCTCCGTTCCTATTCCAATTCAGAGGGTCTCACTGATGAAGACCTTAAGCTCCTTATCCCCAATACTCCCCGATGTCCCATATTCTACATCCTCCCCAAAATACACAAACCTTATCACATGCCCGACAATCCACCTCCTGGAAGACCTATTGTTTCATCCTATAAATGTCTTACTGAAAGGATTTCAGCCTTCGTAGACTCAGTTCTACAACCTTTAGTAAGACTCCAACCCTCCTACTGTAAAGACTCATTCCACTTTCTGGAACTCCTCAAAAACCTATCCCTTCCTGCATCCACCCCCCATCCCATTCTCCTAGTGACGATGGACGTGACCTCGCTTTACACCGTTATCAAACACGATGAGGGCTTAGAATCCTTACGACACTTCCTCACTTCCAGACCTCTCCCCCATTTACCCTCGACTGACTTTATAATCTCCCTAACTGACTTTGTCCTCAAACATAATTCCTTCCGTTTCAAAGATGACTTCTACCTGCAAGTCAGAGGAACTGCCATGGGAACCAGGATGGCTCCCTCTTTCGCGAATCTTTTTATGGCACATTTAGAAAATAGTTTCCTTCACTCTTACCACTTGCTCCCCTTATTTTACACCCGTTTCATTGACGATATATTTTTCATCTGGCCCCACGGTAGTTCCGAACTTGACTCCTTCCTTCTAAATTTTAGAACTTTCTGCACTTCTGTTTCTTATACCCACAACGTTTCAGCCACCTCTATGACCTTTCTTGACATCGACATTACCCTCCAGGGCAACAACCTCATTACCTCCGTTCACTCTAAACCCTCAAACCCACACCAGTACCTCCACTTTAATAGTTGTCACCCTCCCCACATAAAGAAATCTATCCCCAGATCCTTATCCATCCGAATCCACCGTATTTGCAACCGACTCCAGCAGAAGAACCTGCACCTCAACTCCCTCAGAACCAAGTTCCTGGAGCGTGGTTATCCGCCATCGTTACTGGAAAGAAGACTGATCCCTGCGAATTTATCCGTCAACCCTCCTTCCGTCTCCACTTCCCCGGTGAATGAGTCTCCCCTCCTTGTTACTACCTTCTTCCCCGGTATACACAAACTCAAACGCATTATCAAAGATCTGTTCCCCATCCTATCCTCTTCTCCTTCCACGTCGACTATTTTCCCCAGTCAACCCCGCCTCTCATATAGACGTTCCCCCAACCTTGGCAACCTCTTTTCCCACAGAGACTTGACGTCCAGGCGCGTCAACCACCCGTCTGTGGGCGCTAAGAGTTGCGAAAGGCGGGGGTGCCTGACCTGTCCGCTTCTCAACCCCCTTTCACACTTCACTCCATCTTCCCACAACCAGTCCTTCCCTGTTGCTAAGGACTGCTCATGTACATCCAAAAATTGTGTTTACAAATTGGACTGTACTCGTTGTGATGCGTTCTACGTAGGACTGTCCTCTAACAAGCTCAGCCTCCGTATGAACGGTCATAGAGCATCCGTTAACAACAACTCCAATTTACCTGTCGCCATACACGCCAAATCCCACGGTCTGTCTTTTAACGACTGCTTCAGTGTGCAGATTCTGCGTCAGATTCCCCCTGGTGATAATACCGTGACCCTTAGAGCCTCTGAGGAGGCTCACATCTGGTTGCTCGGGGCGCGCAGTGCACCTGGACTTAACCTTAAAAGATAATTTTTTTGTACTTTTTTTTTTTGTACTTTTTTTCCAGTATTCTTTATTCTCTAGTACTTATTTCTTTTTTCCTCTTTCGTATATTTTGTGTATATCTTTTTGTCTTCTTCACTTACTACTAGTTTGTTTTATCCTATTTTATTTTTCTAAATTCTTATTCTTAACTAGTTTCCCATACTTACCCTTTTATTCAGTCTCTATCTTTTATTTACTAAAACAACCAATGCAAGTTTTTTGTATTGTATTTATTTTTATTTATTTATTTTTTTTCTTTTCTCTATCATTATTTTTGTTTCTTATAGTTTGTTTTTATCTTATATTGTTTATAATTTTTCACCTACTTATAGTTTTACCCAACCAGTACTGCTTATCTGAGCTTCTGTTTATATCTTCTCCTAATTTTATACTTTAAGACCGGGTACGGTTGACAGCACTGGCGGTTGCCGGGTTGGTTACTTGCCGTTGCGCCTACAACGTGCTTGGTCTCCCATTCTCTTTTCTCCTGAAGACGGATTACCCGAAAATTTGAGTCTGTAAGTGTGTTTCCCTACTTTGTGTGTTGTTCTTTGTTAATCTCGAACTCGTATATATATAGATATATATATATCTATATATATATCTATATATATATATATATTATATATATATATATATATATATATATATATATATATATATATATATATATATAACAGATTCAATAATATATCGACCGTTTGATAGAATAGGTGTGTTCTCTAATCGGGGTTCGGTCAATTTTCCAGGATAAAAAATCAAACTCTCGTTGCCAACGTTTCGGTTTTATTTAAAACCTAAAAACAGTCTAGTCGAAGGTTTTGTCCGGCTAACATTGTTGTTCCTTTAAATAATGTAAATTTCATTTTCTTAGTTAAAAAATTCTTACTTCTGCCTATGAAAAAGATTTTAAATAAAACCGAAACGTTGGCAACGAGAGTTTGATTTTTTATCCTGGAAAATTGACCGAACCCCGATTAGAGAACACACCTATATATATATATATATATATATATATATATATAAATGAGTTAGCTTCAGCTACTCAAAGGGACTACTTCTGCCCGATGACGACAAATGTCGAAATATCGTTGTGAGTCTTTTTTGTCTGTGTTTTTATTTGTTTTTCTCTTTCCTGTGTGCACTATATATATATAATATATATATATATATATATATATATATATATATATATATATATATATATATATATATATATATATATATATATATATATATATTTGGGTTACTTGCCGTTGCGCCTACAACGTGCTTGGTCTCCCATTCTCTTTTCTCCTGAAGACGGATTACCCGAAAATTTGAGTCTGTAAGTGTGTTTCCCTACTTTGTGTGTTGCTCTTTGTTAATCTCAAACTCATATATATATATATATATATATATATATATATATAGTGTAACTAGGTAGCAGACCTTCGTTTATACAAACATTAATAAATTTCTTCCCAACTTCTCTATGTATTATTTTTCGATACAGTTTTTCAAGATTTCGGATCTCACATTTCCATTTACCTTGGTACTGAGTACAACAGTTCACCAAAAGATTTTGTTCGAACAAATTTGTTCGACTCGAATGTCTACCCAACC